>MU839079.1:0-431268 GCA_030685235.1 Copromyces sp. CBS 386.78
ATTTTTATTTTTATTTTTATTTTTATTTTTATTTTTATTTTTATTTTTATTTTTATTTTTATTTTTATTTTTATTTTTATTTTTATTTTTATTTTGGCTATCTACGGCCGCATTCGCCGCGGTCGCTCACCGAGGTCGCTTCACCGCAATCGCATTCACCGCGGTCGCATTCAAATAACAACTACTCTTTTCGACTTTTCTCAACAACCAGACCTCGTAACACGATGTAAAAAGCACCAAAATGACCGCCTAATTGAGGCGAACATTTTGCAGGTTCTTTCATTTGGATGCATTCTTTCGTTGAGAAGAGGTGTTGCCGGGAGAGTTTGATGCACGGGCCTCGAGTTCAGCTGAGTTGCAGAATTTCCCGATTGGGAATATGGGCTCCGCAATTATTTTGCAGGGCGACCCAGTATAGACAGAACCGCCGCTCCTTTAGTCTCATTCACTCAGCTACCTCCGCTCGGACTATCGCAGTCTTAGAATTCCTTACGGGACTAAATGAACTCTACCCCTACTAATTATAATATTATACTATTTGGACCCGCAAGTTCTAAGATTGCGGCCTCGCTACGGTCTAAGTATAATATATATAAACGAGGGAGGATTTGCGCAAAATATTACTAAAACTATATATAATTAAATTATATAATATTTTAATACTATACTATATCCTAACCGTCGGGTTATACTATTATTTAATATTATATTACTATTTAAATTATATATCTATTATATAATTACTAATGGTATCTTCTCCGCTAATTTCGCTAATTTATTACTGAACGTCTTTGCTAATTTCTATTTTTACTTCCCCTCTACGAATATCCTAAATTTCCAACTTTTATAATTCGTCCAACGAATCTTCTAATTACGAATATTATAATCTTTCGGATAAAGTAGTAAATAAATCTAATAAACCTCTAAACGAAATTATTATTTCTAATACGGATTTTAAGGATTTAATTATCTAATTCAATTTCAATATAATCTATTAAGTAATTAAGAAATATCGGATAAGTTTATACTAATATCTTATTTTTCTCATTACTAATTATAATAATAAATAAAAGTATAATATACGTATAAAATCCTTAATTAATATACTTTAATAACTTTCAATATATTAAATCTTTATTAATTATAGCGTTTATTTATATTTCGAATAACCTTAGGCTAAACTTCCTTTTAACGAAGATTCTATATTATTTAGTATAATAGACTAATTTGAAATATAACCTAAAATTTATTCCCAAATTTCCTTCCGCGCCGAATTTAAATTACTACTATATCGATTAATATTTTAAAAATTCTTTATAAAAATATTTAATAGTAGTAGTAACGTATCCTACCCTTTTACTATTAAAAATATTTCTAATGTAACCTAAATTCGATTATAATTCTATACCGCTTATAATATTCTAACCGAATATACGCTAGAACTAATTATGCTACTTATTATACTATATATATAATAGCGCAATTATTACAAATCTTATAAATCTAAAAATAGTATTCAAAAATAAAGAAATATTTGTAATTGGGTTATTATTATAGTATCTATTATTATAAGTTCGTTCGCCCTATAAAAGAGTATTTTTATTCCGTAATTATTTAGTATTTATTTTAAAAGTAATTTTATATAATTGTATGTATAAAATATATTAGTTCGCTTCAATATAGTATCTTTATATAATATTACTTTCAAAACTATTAATCGTCTCGTTAAAACTTTTATAATATATATCCCCCTTATCTAATTTCTATATCTTTATTATTTTTATTATATATTAACAATATTAAAGGTTAACTTTAAACTCGTTAACCGGGACCCGAATATAATTATTATCTATAATAATTTTAATTTCGTAGACTGTATTAATAGCCTTAATATTAAATAGCAAAATATTATATAAAATTTTATTATATATTTCTTTATTAGTAGTCCCAATATTTATAATTTATTTATATTATTTTAATAGTGCCTACATATTAAATTCGAAGTTAATTAATTCTTTAACTATTTTAGTATTACGCCGCCATCTTTAGACCAAATGGCGCATTACCTTACTAAAGGCCGACTAACTTCTATCTTCATTTAAAAAAGTAAATAGATTATTCCCGATTTTCTAATAATTAAGCGACTACGCACTTCCAATATTTATATATTATAAACTCCTATTATTGCGGAAAACGAAAGTTAGATTACTAGTATTTATCGTTTTTATAATAAGCTTTTCCTTAATATCCTTAGATTTAATAAAGATAATTTCGGCGATTGATTTATCTTAATCTATAGTAATTAGAAAATAATATCCTTTATTTACTATATTATTTTCGATTAATTTAAGGCTAATTATGCTTATAACCGTAAATAATAAATCTTTACCGTCCTTATATTCTTTTATATTTTTATAAACTATATTAATATAATTTTTCGTATTTTTTAGCCCCTATTAATATGGGATATTAAAGGTTTCGGGAAGGGTACCCGAATAAAGAAGGATAAGACTAAATTCTACGATAATCGGTATTTATTAGAGGATTTATTTATTTTTAAAATTTTAACCTTCCTTATTGCTAAATTCGTCGAATATAAGTATTTATTTAAATTTAATTTTTCGGAATATTTTTTATACGCCGGGCAATAATTAACGTTAGAAAAAATTATATTAATTAATAATTATATTCTATCTATAATAAAATCTTTTTTCCAATTATATAGTCTAAATATTAAATAATTTCGGGGAAAATAGATATAAATTACTATAGTATATATCGTTACCTATAAGTTATTTGTATTTTTATAGTATTTAATAAAACCGTTTCCGTAGGGGATTATAGTATATTACGTAAAATTATTAGCCTACTTCCTATCCTCTTTTATAATAGGAAATTTAATAATTACGGGCTTGAAATATTATATTTAATATAATTACTTCGCCCCGAAATTATAAATTAAGCGTTCGCTAATATTATTTTATAATCTGGTATAATATAATATTTTATAATTGATAGTAAATAGAAGGCGATTAATATAGTACTTAAATATATTAATATATTCTTTACTTAAAATATTAAATAAAATAAGAATTCTAATTATAATACTTAGACTATATTTGTCTGGCTTTCCGCTATTAGCCTTTATACTGCAATTATCTATAAAGTAGTAAAGAATAATATATGAATTTACTAAGCCGGTAAATATATAAACCTATTTACTAATAGAAATATTATAAATTATATTTATATAATATATTGGAATAAATAAGCGCGTTAAAAATATACTACTTTCCGACTACCTGATAATTCGGGATTTAATACCCCTAATATCCTATAATTTAATTTTATTACGCTATTAGAATTAAAATTTAATTCTTTTAATATAAAAGAAGTTTAGCCTTTATAAGTAGATAAATAAATAATAATCTTAAACCCCGAGTAATTTACTAAGTAAATAGAAATAAGTATAGGAAAAATAGTTATCGACAATAATAAGGGCGAATAGATATATTTTAATAAGGGTATTAATTCTGATAATAAATTCCTAAATATGGTTTAAATATTTATATAAATTAGACTTAAAATAGTTTAAAGTATAATTAATATAAGTTAATTTCGTATATATTTCGCGTTCTATAGCACTTTTTTTATAATTATACAATATAATAAGATTTATATAGGTTATTAGAATATCCGAATATAAATTATTAGATAATAAGTATTAAGTAGAATACTAAAGCCCTATATTTATAGGCCCTACCCCAACCCTTCGATTATTCCTAATTCCCGCCCCTTTAAGCGCTATATAATTAATTAACGTAAATATAATTAAAATATTACGTTTTTACTTCGTTTAAAATTTAATAATATTAAATATTTATATTACCCTTATTAACTTTTACTTTAAAGGGAATAAAGGTTAATAAATAAGTTTCGCTCTAATAGGAATAAAATTACTAAATAAACTTCGCTCTAATAGGAGTAAAATCTCGTTAACCCCCTATATAAAGCCTATCTACTACTTTTACTCCTATTAAAATGAAAATTATTTATCAATCAAATTTTATTCTTATTAAAGTAAAGCCTATTTTAACTTTTATTCTTTTTATAATAAAACCTATTAATAAATTAATTAATATAGTTATTTCGTCCTTTATTAATTTAATAATTTAATAAAATAAAGTATATTAAGATAAAAGGAAATTATAATATTTAATTTTCTATTTAAATACGAAAGCCTCCTATTTTTCTCGCGGATTAAACTATAAATATTAAAAGATTAGATAAGAACCCTCTGCTATTTTATCTTATTTTATAATGGACTAGATTATAAATATTAAGAGGTTTACTTTTATTAAACCGTTTATTTACTTATTTATTCTTAATTTAATTAAATTTATATAAATTATAAAATCTCTTAACTTTCTATCTCCTACTATCTTCCTCCTCAATAATATAAATCTTATTCCTATTAAAGCGAAACCGATTGCGATTTTTAATATAAAATATTAATTACTATATCCTATTCCTATTAGAACGAAACCGACCCTAATTTTAATACAAGATATTACTTACTATACCTTTATCGATATTAAAATAAATTTAAATACCGAAGAACTAATTAAATCTCTATTTCGTACTTGTAAAAATATTAAATCTTAGATTTAAATATATAATATTACTATAATCTTTATTAAATTATAGGATATTAATCTGGATTTCTACTATTCTAACACTATTAAAACCCGCCTATTTAAGTATAAAGGCCTTAGAAACTTCGTTATTAAAAATTTAGAGGAGGGAAAAATAATTTTAGTAGAGAATCCTCTCTTTAAAACGGTTCGTTATACTTTTTATACCGAATTCTTTAAATTTTCTAGAAAAGATTAAATAACTTTTCTAATATTATATATTCCTCCGGGTAATTATAAGAGCTATAATAGAAGTAATTACGATTATATTAAAACGATTATAATTGTAAATTTATTTATTATTCCCCCTTATAATAATAATATAATTAATGTATATATCGTTATATTAAAATTTAATTACGTTTACTAACCGGTAGTTAATGTTTCTTATAAATTTAATAGTTAAATTCCGAATATAATTACTATAATTATTACTAAGGTTATTAAAGTTAGTTCGGAATTATTTATTACCTATAGTGGATTTCCTATATTGCTCTATAAATAATACGGGTTCTGGTACCATTGTAATAGGTACGAAGGTGTAACGGATTAGGATTTAATAATTAAGAAGGAGTGTAAAATAAATATTTAGAATTAAGCGGCGAGAATTTAGGAAAAATTAATACTATATTTAGGATAGGGAAATAGAATTAGGGGTATTCTATAGATTGGTCTTAGAAATTCGAATTTATAGTAGGTACGAGGGCGTAACGGATATTAATTAATATTTAATAATTAAAAAGGAGCGCGAAATAAACGTTTAAAGCAAATTATAGTTCGGGGGTCGGGGATAAGAACGCTAATAGATAGGGTCGTTAATTATATTTAACTTAATTTTATTACTATAGTAGAAACTTTATTTAAATTGTAAAAGAAATATAGGACTATTATAATAATTATAATTATAATTATACTATTTTCGCTTATTTAAACCGCTAGTATATTTTATAATTACGAGTGTAATGTTGTTATTATTGTTATTATATCCCGGAATACTAAATTAATTTACGTAAGTAAATATTTTAATTATTTAACCTCTTTTTTAATATATTTAAAAGCCTTTATAATATTATCCTGTAATGCTATAATCGCCTTATAGATATTATCGTATTCGATTACCAATTATTTAGCCCTATCCGCCTTATTCTTTTCTATATTAATTTTAATACCCTTTATACCCAATTATACTGCTTTATACGAATTAAGAATTTAAAAACCGATAGTTATTAACTTGTATTATATATTTTAAAAGTTAACGTCTATTAATTTCGGGGTAAAGGCTTTTAAAATAAGGGGGGGGGGAGGATACCCTACGAAGTATTATTATAAAAATGATAATTATTAATTTCTTTTTTAAATTATATAAATAAATATTAATTTATAAATTCTTTCGGTAATCGTTATATTTAGTTAAAGTAGCCGCGTTGCTAAGAAAAAATTCTGCGTTTCTATTAGTATATTATTAAGTTTATTTATATTTTCGATTGCGATTAGGTAATTATATTTTTCGTATATTGGAAATATTACCCTTTACTTATTTGGAAGGGTATACGATAATTAATTCGCTTTATTACGAAAATTATATAAGGCTTAGGGGGAAGTAATTGCCGGATAATTTTATTAGGTACGTTATAATAAAGTATTTAAGGTTAATAAATTGTTATATTACGTTAATTACTTTATAAAATTAATTTTTAATTATATAGCCCGAGCTAACGATATTAGTTATATATAAAAGTCTTTAGTTCGGGTATAGTAATCGGGAATAATCGTCGTTCTATAAATAATGACCTACCTAGGCTAATATTATTTTAAGAAAATTAGGATCCTTAGTATTATTTTATTAATTAATATATTAGGGTTGTATATAAGTAAATTGAAGACGCGTGAACCGAAGTATAATTATAAATTATAATTATTAGTAAAATTGTTGGCGGTTAAAACGGCCGATTAGTAGGCCGGGTATATCGATTATATAATAACGAATTTAAAAGGGCCTTTAACTTCTTCTTAAATATTATTTATTTAAATTAGGCAGGTAAATTCGACGAATTTATATATTCGATTAATTTAAAAAATAATTCCGCGAATTATTATTTTTTTATTAAGGTTAAACCGTAGTATAAAAAGTATGTCCTTTTATAATAGTTTAAGGACTTCGTTTAATTATTACGTTAAAATAAATTAGTATAAGTATATAAATAAATAAAATAGTATATACCCTAAAATATATATATTTGTCTAGCCTTTCGTAAGTGTATTTTATTTTTATTTCGTCGATTAATAACCCTAATTTAAAATCCCCTACTTTATTTTCTATATTAATATTTTTAGGTAGTAGTGGCTATACGAATATATTATAATTTAGAAGGTTTACTACCCTTTATTTTCCTTATATATTTAGTTTTTTAAATAGTAGTAGCTCTATAGGTTTATTATCTAGTATTGGTATAGTCGGAGCCTATCCGGGCTTTATATATTAATAAAGTATAATATTGGGGGGATAAGAAAATATTTTATTTCGGGCAATTTTCTTTTCCTGTTTATATTCCGGGTAAAAGGATTAGTAGTAGGCGATATTATAATAGGAAATCGTCTTCGAATTCTAATATTTAGCTTCGTATAATTTATTTTTAATAATCCTATTTACGAAACGAATTAAGGTTAATAATTAAGTTAATAATTAAGGCCCGGCTGAAATATATTTTAAATATTATTATTCATATTTATTCAATTGTAAAAGGTAGTAAACTATAAAAATAGTTATTATAGAACGTATTTAAATATATTATAAAAATAGAGTAATATTAAAGGTAATTGCGGTAATAAGGTTAAATAATAGAAGAATATAGGGGTATAGTATTTTTGTACAATTTATTTTTAATAATTTTATTTACGAAACGAATTAAAGTTAATAATTAAATTAATAATTAAAGCCCGGCCGAAATATATTTTAAATACTATTATTTACGTCTATTTAATTGTAAAAGGTAGTAAATTATAAAAATAATTATTATAGAATGTATTTAAATATATTATAAAGATAAAGTAATGTTAAAGGTAATTGTGGTAAGAGGGCTAAATAATAGAAGAATATAGGGGTATAGTATTTTCGTATTAAAGTAAAGTCCGGAATAATGGATAATTAAAATATACGAATTTTCGAAGGAGGATTTAAGGTTAAAAAAGATAGAGTAGGCTTTATTAATTATATAAGGGGGGTTAGGCGTTTATTTAGGGAAATAAGTTTTAAAAATATTAAGAATCTTTACCGCGAAAATATTATAGTAGGGGGTTGCTTATAGTATTAGTAAATAAGCGATATAATATATAATGAAGTCTATTAAAATATTAAAATATTATGTATTAGCGGGGTATTATAATAAATATTTAGGGGCTTATTGTTAGAATATATAATTATATATTTTACTACGCCCAATTTTAATATTAATTTAAATAATTCGCTCGCTAACTATTCGAAAAGTAAATAATTAATATATAGCGTAACTAGTAAAGATCCCGCTAGGTATTATAGTACTTAAGCCTATCCGGAATATTAAGATATCGCTGCTTAATAATTTATTATATAAAATATTTATCCCCCTATTAACGTAATACTAGCTATGTCCGTATTTAAATAAAAGTCGGTAAAAATCCTATCGAATCGGACTTATATAATTAATATGCTAAGGCTTGTATTTATTTACTGGGAAATAATATCTTAGCCCGAATCCGCCGCTTTCGGCTTTAGAAACCCTTTCCGGTAAATAATTATTAGTTATTACTTTAATTTAACTTTATTAAGCGGGGCGTTATAATAATATTCGTTTATTCGGTTAATAATTAATAATTATTAGTGGAAATTAATTTTTAATTAGAGTAGGGCTTATAATTAAATGAATAAATAATATAATTATTGTAGTGGGTTTATTACGACGCTATAAAATAAATAATAGTTAGTTTAATTTAAAAAACTATAAATCTGCTAAAAAGTCGAAAGTAATTTAAATTTTGATTTTAAAAATTATTATATTTATTGAATTCTAAATAGTTAATTTAATTTAGAGGAGAGGTATAGAAGGGTCGAAAGTAAAATTATAAAGGGTAGTTAATTTCGAACGGATTTAGAAATAAAGAATTTATTAATTGAGTATTGTAATTAAAGAATAATATTATAACCGCCGCCTACAATTTAAAGAATAGTATTATAACCGCCGTTTATAGCTAGGAGTAATTAATTTAGTCTAATAATTACTGTTTAATTTATCTTTACTAATTATTATTAAGAAAGTAATAATTTTAATATTTATTAAATATTCTAATAATATTTCCGAAAATATAGAATTGTAATAAGCCGTTTAAGGTTATATATCCGTTTCGGCGTCCGTCCTACTTCTTAAATAACTATATATAAAGCGCTTAATTTATTTAAGTGATTATACGTCTTCGCTATTATAAATATCGCTACTTAGAAATTTATACGTATTATATATTTTTACTTTAGCCCCGAATATATTTATAATTATATAACCTTCCTTATTAAAGGGGATATAACCGTTATTATACTATTCGCTAATATAACTTTTAGCGTAATTATATTTCTTATCCTAATTAAAATAAAGTTAGTTAATAAATTCTTATATTTTTTTTTATTATATATTCGTTATTTAGTAGCGAACGGGGTGTGTTACTGTCCTATATATTATATTATAAAGTGAATTATATAATTATATTCTTTATTAGGTGGAGTGGGGTTTAAATTCCTAGGGTTGTAATATTGGAATAAAGAGGGCTTATCCGTATATTTAAAACGGTTAAGCGGGGTAAGGGCCTCTTATTTAACGTTAGTAGAACTGTATTAATTAGGAATAATATTTAAATTTTCGAAGTTATAATATTTACGTAAATTAAAGATTAGGGGTTTAATTACGTAGTTTTTATATTTAGGTAGGGTGAAAATAAGGTAAATATTGTCCTTATTATTATTTTTAATATAACCCAAATAAAATTTATCCTTATTATTACTTCTAATATAACCCGAATAAAATTCGTCCTTATTATTACCTCTAATATAACCCGAATAAAATTCGTCCTTATTATTACTTCTAATATAATTAAAGCGAACCTTATTATAATTATAATGCTAATATTTCTGTATTTTAAATAAAAAACCCGAATTAGAATTAAGACGCTTATACTTCTCCCTACGGCTACAGTTAAAGCTATTGGAATAATAGTCGGGATTATTTAAATTATTAATTAGGTTAATTAATATTACGCTTTTATATTAACCTACTTTTATTACCCGCTTTTATTTCCGAATCTATAGGGTTATAGCCGCGGCCCCGCCCTACTTATACTTTCTATAAAACGTTTAAAACTTCTCCTCCATTTTAACTTCGACTATAATCTCTTATTCTATTAATATTACTAATAACTCCTATTAATAACCGTCGGCTAAAGATTACGCCTTTTTAATTTATAACTTTTCTTCTACTTTAAAATCCTTAATAGGATACTAAATAAACCGTTTAATAATTTTATTATAATTATCGTCCGTAGCGTTATTAATAATAATATAAATACTATTTAGGAGCGTAAAATACTCTATTTCTAAATTAGTAATATTAATTTTAACTTAGTCGGCTTATATTGGGCCGGCTAATAGTAAGTTATAATTAAATTATATTTAATCGATTTCGAAATCTTATAATATAATTTTTATAATTATTTCAATTAAAAGAGAATAGAAATCGCCGATATAATATACGTAATCCGTATTATATAACTTTATATTTATTAGCAATTCAATTACCTACGAAAAGTAATTGAATTAGTACGAAAAATTATATTTAATAGCTTTATAATTAAAAAAAGGTCCGAAATTCGTCGCCAACCTTAAACAAAATACTTAAATTATCTAATAGTAAATTTATAATTAATTTGTAAATTTATTATTCGTATATTAACTTTTATTCTAATTATAATAAACCAGCCTTAAAAGGTTGATCCCAATTAAAATATAAATATATAATATATTTTATATAATATATATTCTTTTATCTAATTATTAATTATATTATTTATAATAGGAAGAAACTACTTAATAAACTAAATTTAACCAATTCAGTAAAGTCGGCCTATATATTATAAAATAATATTCTAATTCCAAATATAATTAAATTTAATCCTAACGTAATAAATTATATAAAAATTTAAACTAATTATATAAACGTTCGAATTTAATATTAAAACGTCGATATCTATTTTCGGTTAATTCTATTTAGTAACGACGTAGCCGCGGTTGGCTTAGGACTAATTTAAATAGATTATATCTATTTATATCCTAACTTTCTTTAAAATAGCGTATAGTATCCTAAAATTAAATTAGCATTTATACGGGCGGCCTTCGCTCTAATTAAAGTAAATAATTTCGAATTCTAATTAAAATAGAATTAATTAGATTAAAATTTATATTTATATTTAGGGGGAATTTACTACAACTAATACCCTCTTCCGTTTATAATATATTTCGGCGTATTTCCTAACTATTTATATAAATAAAGGGGATTTTACGAAGGCCCGATATACTATTTATATACAATTTATTAGCGGTATAATATAAGTATCCTATATAAGATATAAGAATTAATATAATAACCCGTAATTATAATTGAATTTAATTAATTTATTAATAATTTTAATACTAAAGATAATATCTTTATTACTTCGTATTATTTAATTAAAAACTTGAGCCCGCATTTTATAATTACCTTTCTACCTCTCTATAATAGATAAGCCTTCTAAAAGGCGGGCGCCCTAGATAGCGTTTTACCTATTAATTATATTATCTTCGAATATTAGGCTCTAAGCGTAGACGTCGAATGATAAAAATTAAAGAAAGCGGATAAATATAAAGTTTAAAACGATTTTCCGCTTAATATTTATAATTTTTAGCAAATTTAAATTGTTAAATTCGTATTTAAATAATTCTATATAAACGTCCTTTAAAAAATCGTTAAAAGCGTAAACAATCTTTATAAACTGGGTTTTATAACTTAATTCGACTTAATATATCCTTATCGGCGGAATATTTAACGAAGGGAAAGTAACGGTGCCGTTAAATAAGCGTAGGGGTATATTTATACCCCGGTTTACTATTATAATATAATTTTACTTAATAATTTATATAGTAATTTACTAAATAATTTTACTCTTATTAGTAATAGCTTCTTAAATAAAAGGGTAGAATACTTATTACGTATAACCCCACCTCTTATTAATTTACTATAAACGACGAATTACTATTGGAAATATATTTAGGGTAATAATATAATTAGAATCGCCGAAAGTATATAACCTCTTAAACCTATTTTAGAATAGGTTTACATAATCTTTAAAACCTTTCGGCAATTTAAAATATTTATTAAAATCGGTACCTTCTTAAATAAAGTAAATAAAGGTTTTAATATTAGTAATCCGGTTAAATATAAGCGTAATTAAGTAAAATAGCCGCTAATTAGTAAGGATAATACGTATAGTATACTATACTAACGAATTATAATTCTTCGCAAACTACGTTTCGTCGAAAATAAATATATTAAATTTAAAATCTTATTTTATAATTATTTTAAATTTAAATTTACAAGGCCGCTAATCCTTCCTATATTATATATTAGTTTTTACAACTTTCGCTCTAATTAAAGTAGTAAATTTATTTATTGGGTTTAAGGACTACTTTTTACTCTTCTAATATAATATCTGCCTATACTATAATAATTTTTTCGTCCTCTTTAAAATCGCTTTTATCCTCCTTACCTAGAATTTTGGCCTTTAATTTAAGCGTAGGTTTTAGTAGTTTAAATAGGTTTACCGGCCGTTGCCCATATTTCCGAAGGACTAATTTATTAAAGGTACGTGGATTAATATTAAATTTTAAATCGATCCTAGGTTTTTTTACTTACTGTACTATTATTGAAGAATATAAATAAATAATGATATTCTACGCCGTTTTAACGAAATAATATTCTTGGATTTAACCCTTTATTAATATATTGAATTTATTTTATATAAAGGTCCTTTCCCTATAAAGATCGCTAGTAGAGACCTTATTAAAGGTATTAAAATATATATAAAAAGTAAATTCCTTAAAAGTTTTATAGAGTTTATCGAATATTTAAATAATTAAATTAAATAATATTATAATAATATTTAGGTATATTACTATAAACTTATTCTCTTATTTTATTTTTTAGAGACGGTAATACTCTATAAAGAATATTACCCCGTAAATAAAGGTCTTACTAATCCCTACCTTGTTAATTAATATAATTTTACGAAGGGGTAAACGGAGAAATTAATAAATAATATATATATTTAGAATATATTAATAATTAATTAGTTTCGCTCTAATTAAAAAATGTAAAGTGCTAACCTAGTTTCGCTCTAATTAAAGTAAAATATTTTCTATTCTAATTAAAACGGAGGGGATATTATAGAGAATTAAATTAATTTATAACTTAATAAGGGAGTAAATAGCGTAAATTAAGTTTATTAATATTTTAATTTGCTTAATTATATTTTTCTTTAAAAATTTTATAATTAAATACTAGAAGGGACTCTTCCTCTTTAAATTTACTAATACTTCGCTTAAGGGCGCGATAACTTTTAATAATAAAATTGGAATTTAAATATACTTTCGTTAATAGATACTTTCGTTCTACGAACTCCTTAATAGCTATCCCGGCTGTAATATTAGCCCGAACCTTCTCTTGAATAACCTTTTAGAATTTATTCGACTTTACTTAAATATACTATATTAATTAATCGACTATTTCGGTAAATATAGTTATAAAATTTATAATAAATATTTTACTTATTTTATTATAGAATAAAAAGAAGCGTTCAATTTCTTGAAATAATAATGTTATCCGGGCTTAACGCTATTACAATTCTAAATTTGTAAAGTATTCGAATAATATACGTATATTTAAATGTAGCGCTAAATCGGTACTAAGACTTATTCTAATATTAGTAAAGTTTTTACTACCCTTACAATCTAATTTTATATTAGTAAAATTATTATATATATTAGTACTGACGAAAAAGGTATTCTGAATAAATATAATTTTAATTATATAATTTATACGGTTAAACTTCTTAAATTCTTCTTCTATAATGATGTACGTATTTACGGTTACCGAATTATAATGTTCTTTATAAATAATTCGGATAATATTTAATATTTCTTATATATAGTTATTATAATATAAAAATTTATTTGCGTCCTTAGTTAAGGACGTATTACTATCCGTAGGAAATACGTAGGGGCCGAATATTTTTCCCTTTTAAATTTAGGTACGTATAGATCCTAATGCTATATTATTATACCACTATACTATAAAGTAGGAAAATATTTAGAAGATACGGATTTAATTGTTTATAATATATCCCTTATATAAGGTTAAACTATTAATTAAAGCGTGCTTAGTAAAACGAAGGGGGCTAATATAATACGGTCACGTAAAGTAACGACGGAAAGTAATAAATATAGTAAAATATAAACTTTTACAGACTATAATCCTATTTAATTTCGTAGGGTCGTTGGTACCGGGGGAAGTAAGGTCGCTACGCCTTATAGTAATAATATATAAAGGAAAATCTTTTGGTTTAATAATTTTAATTGTATGTATAAAATATGTATACTAGTAATAATCGGTCGTCGAATTAATATATTCTTTAAATAAAATATATATATTATTGAATATAATACCCTTCTATCTTTTAGGCTTATATAGGTATTTTATATAGTTTAATAGGCCGAACTAATTAATTACTAGAAATAATTAACGTTAATATATTAATAGGTTTATAAAGGTATAAATCTATATATATAAATTAGGAAAAGGGATTTCAAAGGCGGGTTTCGCTCTAGTTAAAGTAGATAAAGTTAAACCAAGTAATCGGTTACGCTCTAATTAAAATAGGATTTATTATATTTTAATTAGAATAAAAGGGGTAATAAGAAAGAAAATATATATAATTATAATTTATATATTAGTAGAATATTTGAATATTCGTATATCCTAACAAGGAAGCGGCGTCCTTTTTAGGATATTTAGATTCGACGTTCTAATATATTGCTAAATCTTAATCCTATACCTGGTTAACTTTAGCTATTTCGAAGGTTAAATTAATATAACCTTTAAAGGGTCTAATTAGTCGATTAATAAATTTGTAATTGCTATTACCCTACTTTCGGACTTTTGGAAGGTTATTGTATACTATATTTAAATTATAATACCCGGTATATAGCGGGTAATTTTTTTTTCCTAAAAGTATCGATCTATATTTAAGGTAATTAGGGTTATAAAAATCGTCCTTATACTATTTAAACTTTAAGTATAATAATATTTGTAAAAAATCGAAATTAGGTAATTCCGTTGTAATATACTTCGTTGCTACTCTTAAATTATAAATCTCTAATACCGGCCTAATTTAATTATTAACTCCAGTATTAATTACAATTTAGCTTGCGCAATTCGTTATTATAATTACTTTTGTTCTAATCCAAATATATAAATTATTAAAAAGAGATAAGGAGAAATTTAGCTACTTTCGTTCTAATTGTAATATACTGATTATTATAGAAGGAAGGAAGGAGAGAGGGAGGAAGAGAAATCGAGGTAAGAAATAAATGAAGGGGAGTTTAAAAATTATACTAACCGGATTAGGATATAATTAGCGCTATTATATAATATAGTTAACGCCCTTTTAAATTAATTAGCGCTATTACGTAATATAATTAACATAATTTTTAGGTAAATCTTTATTAATAGCCGTACAACGACCTAAAAATAATTAATAGTAAATATTAGCGTACTATATTTATTTACCTTATAAAATAAATTATAATAAGAGCGAAAATAATTAAATAAAATAGATTATAATAAAAGCGAAGGTATTTAATAAATAATCTAATAATATTAGTAAATTATAATATATTTAAATAACTTTAATTAAACCGGAAGGTAATATATATATTATATAAGAGACTTAATAGTTCGGTCGTAATTAATAGGTTACGGAACCGAAAGCGATTAGGCAATTAAAATACGCGTACGATTATTAGGAGAAATAACGATTCAAATAATAGATAAATTAATTAGGAGTATAATTAAATAGCGTTATATTTTTATTAAGGGATTTTAATTAGAATAAAGCTCGTAAATATTTAAAAAGTTTATAATAAAGCTATTTAAAAACTTTATATTATAGGCTACGGCTAATTTAATTATTCTAATTTAAATATAATTTAATTTTTATTCTTTTAACCTATATATCCCTTTCGTCTTTAATATATTTATCCTTACCCTAAATAATAATATAATTATTTTCGTAATTAAAAGCCGAAATATTCGCAATCTTCTTTCTTAAACCTTTTAATAGCGAAGTAATTTACTTCTTCTATTTCGTTAGGATTATATTAACTTTTACCTTTTTCGTAGGTATAATTATACTTATATATATACTAATGGGACTTATATACGGGGCAAAACTTGTAATACTAAATAAATTACTCGTAATATTTTTCGAAAGTTATACCCGACCCGTATTCTTCAACCTCTTCTTTTCTGTATTCGCTATATTATAAATAATCTTCTCTTCGCTAATAGTAAATACTTTTAAAGAAATAGGTATAATACGGGCGTATTCAGTAATTAGTATATTCCTATACCCCTTTAACTATTTTTATAATTTAAACTCTAGAATAACCTTAACGAAGTCTTTTATAATAAATATTGGTTCTTACTTCCCGAATCGTTTTGTAAATATATTTAAGAAAAAAGATAATATAAATGCCTCTTTTAATAAATTAAATAGTTTTAATATACTAAAATAAAATATTTTGGCGGTAGCGATTATAAAGTAGTTTAATTCGTCGAAGGTAAAATTAGCCCTAAATAATTTCGATAGGTATTGGTTATTATTAATTATAAATTTTTTAAATATAGGCGGTAAAAAACCCAATAGGGGATAATATTTATTATAATATTACTTTCGAAATATTATAATAAAACGAATACTAATATATTTAATGTTAAAATCTTTTGTATAAATAAGTAGGCCTCTAAATTTAGGAAATAGCCTAAATTCCTATAATAGTTTTATAATATATAATTTAAAGCAATTTACGTTAACGAATTTATATATTTCCTTATATTTATTAGTATACTTCTTTTAATATGATTATTCTACTATAGTCTATATACGAAGTTAGCGATCGCTATCGCTAATATTTAATTCCTAAGGGATTAGACAGCCGAAAGTAGCTTTATTATTATTCGACGATTTATTTTACGTATTTTCGTCCGACGTTTCTTTTATATCCGACGTATTTTCGTTTAATGTATTTATATTAGGTAATAGAAGCGGTTAGACCGGATTATTAATTAAAGTAAAATTTAATGTAGTATATTAAGTATTAATAGAAGGAGGGTCCGGGATTTTAAGGGTTTTTAACCCTAAATTATCGATATAGTCTATAGAAATATCGCCAATATAGATATTAATATCTATTATAATAGGTTTATTTAATTAACCCAAATAATTAAATTAATAATATAGTATAAAGTAATACCCTATACCGTATATAATAAAATCCGTACGGATAGTACGTCCGAAGCGCTAAACTAAATCCGCAATATTATTAAATTTAACTACGCTATACTAAATTATATATTATATATCCAAAATATCCATACTTATACCGAATAAAATAGTAGTAAATATAACCTAATATATAGAATCCGGCCGCTTAAAGTCCTTGTACATTTCCTTCTAATCTTAGGGACGGGTATTAGCGTTGTATTTACGGATTATTTTTACTACGTATAAAGGATTATAATTAGATAATATAAAATAGTGTAGAAAGTACGCCCGGGCGGAGAAAAAAAATAGCTTAGTATTAATATAAATAATTATTTTCGGGATAAAGTAGAAATTTAGTTTGGGGGCGTCGGGCGTTTAGGGGCCGAAGACGAATTCGAGCCGCCGATAGTCGTAGAGCCTACTTTGTAAGATTAATTATAATACTATAGTAATATTAGCGCGGTTAATAAAGGTACGAATAATAGTAAATTTATTTAACTTACGACTTTTAGGGCCAAAACCCCTATATTTATATATATAATATTATATATTATATATTAATATAGCTATATATCCGAACTAAGGAATATTAAATAGGATAATAGTCCTAATAGTATAAATATCTATAAACTACTTTTAAAATTCATACTATTAAAATATAATATATAATTCGTTAATAATAATAAAAGTAATCCGCTAATTAAACGAAGCCTTACGTATAAACTCTATAAATTTTACATTAATAATTTATTCTAGACCGAGGAGGATATATATATAGTTTCTAAATTCTAAATCTACCTAAAAGCGAGTATATTATTAAGCGATTAACTAAAATTCGTTTAAAACTAATAGGGAGGGGACAACGATAAACCCCCTCCTATCGGTTTTAAAGAAAAAAGTAATTAAATAGATTTTCATACTTTAATAATTAATTAGTTAATTAAAATAGGCCGAATACCCGGGTATTTTACAATAGTATCACGCTATTCCTTACTAAGCCGACTAAGCGGTATAATCTAAATAATAACTTTATTAAATACAATAATAAATATAATTTAGAAAATAATATTCTTATTATAACTAATTCAGGCAATAAAAATTATATCGCCTCGTTTATAAATAATATAATAAATATATTCAACTTAACCAAACCTCGGACAACGCCGTTCCCAATCTAATAGTAAACCCTAATTCAATATATATATAGCGACTATATTAATAAAATTATATTAAATTTATTCGTTGTTAATAAAGGCTATATAATATAATACTTTACTAATCTAACTTCGAAGGGTAGTATTAAAAAGTTCGGACGTATCTAGTTTACAAAAGTTGGTAATACGATGGATAAATACTATAAATTCGTCGGTATTATATTTTTAATCGCTTATTATCTATACTAAATTTCGTATTAATACGACGATAGGTTATTAAAATAGAGTATATAATCTTAATTGGAACCGTTTTATATAAATTAAACGCTATACCTATAGGGCTAGAAATTCCTATTATATAGCGGAAATATAAAAAAAAGTATAGGAATATAAACTTATAATATATATAATCCTCAAATACTTTATTTTATTACGTTAGAAATTATTATAATTATATAAAATTAATGTATTTGTCAGAAGCTAAATGGAAATTAAATATTTTTTACGCAAATTTATTACTTTCGTTCAACCTTAGTATAGACGTAAACTAATATTATACTATTTAGACTCGCAGGTTCCAAGCCACGCGCCATATACTTTACTATAGCGGCCGAAAAGCGGGGCGGATCCGTAGGGAAAAAAATAGGGGCTGACAATTTGGAGAGCGTCGTTGTTATGACACCATTTGGACCCGCAGGTTCCAAGCCACGCGCTACATGCTCTGCTGTAGCGGCCGAAAAGCGGGGCGGATTCGCAGGGGAAAAAATGGGGGCTGACAATTTGGAGAGCGTCGTTGTTATGAGAGACTACGCTCCTTCCAGTTTCGGCGCTGAAGTGGGCTCACGGACCACGCGACCTTTGGTGCGGTTCTTTCGTGACACCTTTGGTGAGCCCGACCTCAGCGCCTCCACGGTGGAAGGATGGACGTTTCAATAACCGCGCCTACTTAATACTCTATAGTTATTATTGTAGTATTAGTATTAGTTGCAGCTATACCCTCGCCGCCTTTAATTCTATTTCTAATTGCTTTTGCCTTTGCGTAAGAGTTTGTACGTTCTATAGTAATAACGATAAGTCTACTTGCGTTTAGAGTACCGCTTGAGTGGCCATTATTTTTTTAGCGGTTATTTTTGCCTTTTTACGTGGGGGGGGATTGTAAATAGGATTATAGTATACATTGGAGGAGGGGGTATTAGGGATTAATTAATTGCCGTTCTTTATTTGTAAGGTATATTATTAGCGTTTATTAAATACTATTTTAAAATTTCGCTCTCTACAGATATATAAGAATTCTTTAGATAATAATTATAAATAAATAGGTTAGTAAAGGTAATTATTATAGGGAAATAGTATAGGGAGTAACCTTTACCTTTTTAGATTTTAAGTATTAATAACGGTCGATATGCTTAAATTCGAGATTTTTATTAATATATATAAATTATAGGATTTCATACTAATAAAGTAATTTAAATTGAATTCGAAAATTATTATTATAATTAGTAATTACCCTTTTATTAGCGATAGCCTCCTTTATAAATTTTAATTAGCGAGCTATTAAATTGAGCGCTACGAAGTTAATAAAATACTGTAGTTTATTAAAGATATTATAAGAATATTCAGTAACCTTTTTTAATATTTATATTATATATTTCAATTAGTAATTTTCTTTAAAGCGAGAGAGAATTTCTTTAATAGTATTAAGTAATTAGTTGAAATAGATACGACGGTTCTTGAATAGCGCTTTTAATATACTATAAGTACCCTTTATACGGGAAATAATTTTAATATTAAAGTTAGGGTATACTTTAATAGTAAAGTATATAAATTCGTACCTTATAGGGAGGTAAATATTAAATAGATAATTAATAATATTTAATAAAAATAAGGGAGATTAGCGGTTATTTTATTTATTTATATAATAATAGGGAAGGGAGGGATAAATTACTTATTCAGTTAGTTATTAAATTTGCGTTTAAAAACTTCCTATAACTCTTAGAATATTTCCTCCTTATTTGTATATACGACCGCCCGCTACGCTATTAGAATATTATTAATATTAGCGAACTATATTTATAAGGTATTTTTGGGAACGTAATTAAATATCTTTTTAAATTGGGGATTCTTTATTAAATTGCTTAAATATAAAGCGTAATCAGTATTATTAAAAAGTCGCGCCACAGTCTAAGTAGAGACATTATAGTTATTAACAGGGTTATCGTTCATTTAAGGCTCCTCTCGCCGTAGATAGCTGCTATTATTATTTTATTCCCCTAGCGCCGTTCCTTCGAAGGAACCTACCCACTTCTTTTTAACGTTAAATACAACGTTCTTTATAATGTACCATAGGTAGATCTAGTATTGAACGCCGTTAAAAATAGCCTATATTACCTTCTTATAAGCTTTATCGAAATCTATAATAATAATATAAGGGTAAGGGATTTATTTAGCAGTAAGAAGGTTCTTAAATTAATTAAAGGCCTAAATAAAGTGCTCCTCGGTCTTTCTACTAAGTAAGTAATATTTAATATTAAATATAATATAAAGGGAAGTTACGTTGTAGATTTATACTAAAAGTATATTAAATTTATTAACTTTATATATATAATTAAAATTCTAAACTTCTAAATTCTTTATTAATTATTCTATATATTAATCGTAAATTTAGAATACTAGATCAATAACGCCGTCTAATTTCTCCCCTTCCCAATAAATTTCGAAGGCAGCAATACTCTTCGTTATAGAAAGAACGTTAATAAATTACTAAATAGGGGTAAGCGTTTTAAATTTATTTTTATAATTTATCCGGAAGGTATTTAGAATATCCTACTTACCGACTTTAATACTAGGGAATTCGTTATATAAAGTAGAGGCGATATTTAATAAAGAGGTTTTTAATTGGCGGGTATAGTAAATAATATTAGTATTAATATTTCTAATACAATTGAGGCGGCGGTTTGTAGTAAGGTAGGCGGCGGTTTTTAAATTAAAGAGATAATAATAATAGGGGTATTATATAATAAAAAATTAACGTTTAATTACTATAGTATAAATAACTTTTACCTTTTACAAGTAGTCCTTTTTTTAAGATTTCGAACTTTTAAATTTTATAGCGTTAAAATTTTTACCCCCGCTACTAATCGCTATATTTTTTGAATATTTAAAATTATATTATTATAGTATCCTTTAGAGGTAGTTATTAAGCCTCTTCTTAATTATAGTAAATTTAGTATCGCGAATTACCTTTTTAGCATCGAAGAAGAATGCGTTAAAATTTGCTTAAATATAGTTATTGAAACACCATGCCCAAGCAAGGTTATACGCGGCCCACGGCACCAAAGGTGTTATTACGGAAAATCCGCACCAAAGGTAGCGGTCCGTGGGCCCGCATCACCGCCGCGGGCGGTGTTTCTGTTTAGACGCTGCGAATGCAAAAAAACACGGACGATAGGATGATCCGTGCGCATTATTCGCACTGTGTCTCGCATTCGATTGATTGGCTGGAAGAGTGGAGAGGCGAGACACTTTTTTAAATATTTTCTATTTTAATAAAAAAAGCCACTTTTAGGAAATGCACTAATATAAAAAGACTACCATAATGATCGCCGCGATTAGGCGGTCATATTGGTACCGGTTATATCTTTTTCTGATGCCTGGTTGTTGAGAAAAATCGAAAAGAATCGTTTTTCTTAGATTTTGGATAGCAGAAAACCAAAAACGACTAAGTTTTTTGCCTGCCGGTAACTCCTTGCCTGCCGGTAACTCCTTGCCTGCCGGCAACTCCCTACCGGCCGGCAAATCCTTAAGGCCCGAGGCAGCGAAACCGAGCAAGTTAAAAATAAAAATAAAAATAAAAATAAAAATAAAAATAAAAATAAAAATAAAAATAAAAATAAAAATAAAAATAAAAATAAAAATAAAAATAAAAATAAATAAAAAAGAATAAGAAGGAAAAAGGATAAAGAGAATAAATATAAAGCTGAAGATAAATATAAATATAAAGGTAAAATTAAGCATATATATAAAGAAGAAAAAGAAAAAAAAGAAAAAAAAAGAAAAAATAAAAGAAGAATAAAGAAAATAAAGAAAAATAAAAAGGAAGGAGAAAAAAAATAAGGAGAAAAAAAATAAGAAAAAGAAAAAGAAGAAAAAGAAAAAGAAAAAGAAAAAGAAAAAGAAAAAGAAAAAGAAAAAGAAAAAGAAAAAGAAAAAGAAAAAGAAAAAGGAAACGATAAAGAAAAAAGAAAAAGAAAAAGAAAAAGAAAAAGAAAAAGAAAAAGAAAAAGAAAAAGAAAAAGGAAACGATAAAGAAAAAATAAAAGAAAAATAAAAGGAAAATAAAAGAAAAATAAAAGAAAAATAAAACAAAAATAAAATAAAAAAAAATGAAAGAAAAAAAAAGAAAAAAAAAGAAAAAAGGAAAGAAAAATAAAAGAAAAATAAAGGAAAAATAAAAGAAAAAAAAAGAGAAGGAGAGAAAGAAGATAAAAAAGAAAAAGAAAGAAAAGAAAAGGGAAAAAAAAAAGGTAAAGAAAAAGGTAAAGAAAAAGAAAAAGAAAAGAAAAAAGAAAAAGAAAAAGAAAAAGAAGAAGAAAAAGAAAGAAAAAATAAAAGAAGATGAATATAAAAATAAAAAGATAAATAAATATAAAAACAAAAATAAAAAAAATAAAAAGAAAAAATAAATAAAAATAAAAAAAATATATATATATAATCTCCTAGCTTGGGCAGAATGGTGTTTCACTGCCTCCCTCGGGTATATCCAGCTCCGCCCAAGGGAAGACTATTTTTAAATTTATCTACGGGCGAGGCAGCAGTAATAATTAGGAGGGGGGTAAAAAGAGCTTCGTTTTTAGCCTCCTTTTTAAACGTACGAGGAAGAGGGGATAATTTCTCGATTTTAATTACCGAAATTATTTCAATAGAGGGGGTAGGGCTAAGTATACGCACGCGGGCCTCCTTTAGTTAGGAGTTAGTAAAATTAATAATAATAAGTATTTATACGAAAATTAATATATAGGACGAATAGTTAGCTAGTACGCTTCTACCCTTTAATACCCCTTAATACTATAATTTATATTAACAATGTATAATATGCGATGCGATAGTTTCAATTTGCTAATTATAGTTGTAAAGATTTGTACGATGCGACGTCGTAACGGTGAGTATTGCTAGTGAAAAAGTTACTTGATGTCACCGCCCGCCAAATTACTATATAGCCAATATAACTGAGCTTGGCGACCGCTGGCGACCGCTGGCGATATGGGAGTTTGGGTCACATGTTTATATGGGTACCGTAGATTTAACCAGAGTACACAGTAGATTTAACCGGAGCGGTGTAAATGTTGCGTGTCATTTCAAAAGCGAAATTTAGCGGGTAAAAACAGGGTTTACGATGTTAGGTGTCATCCAGCTACAAGGCCCACTTTTATGTGGGGGATGATGTGCCGGTAGGTTTCGATGGTGTGCGGGTAGGTTTACTCCTTATTAATGTCACATCAAACTCCACCAAACTATAGCGTAACTACTACTTGTTTTGTATTTTATTACAAACTAATTTATAAAGTGTTCAAACTGTGTTCTATTCCAGGCAGTGAAACGGTACGGAAGAAAGAAAGGAACAGTTGCAAGAGATTGGAACGCAGAGGTATAATAGAGATCAGAATGAACGCTAGAACCTTCAAGAAAAGTGTGGCGGCAGGCAGGTTGGCAAGTTTGCGAGAGACAACTTGTCCATCCCCCTTCGCAAGATACACTATATCGTCCAGCAAACAGCCCAATAGCAAGGAATCTTTGTATGTGTAAAAACTTTATTTGTTTAATAAGTAATAGGTTAAGAACGGCCGCTGGTGGAGGTATCTAGATCTCAACCTCCCGACGCGAACACAAAGAAAGGTACACACACGCAAGATAAAAGAGGAATTAAGGCATGGAAGAAGAACCTAGTAAGAACGAAAAGAGGAAAACAGGGGGGAAACGGCAACAAAAAAAAGTGACCCGCGCCGGATTCGAACCCGGCAGCTTCCAGTTTACTTGGTAACAGCTCACGAAGAGCTCTCTCGCATTACTCCCGGCTGCACTAGCGGGCCACGGAAAGAACACTTAGTCACCTAGGTTATATACCGCAAACGTACCTCGTCACGCCTTCCGTTGCAGTTATTATACACTTTGTTGTTACTCTTACCTTAAGCGATCGTTAACGTAGGTACAGAGGAGACTGGACAATCACGTACTCGGAAAAACTCGTCATCAGTCATTCCAGGATGTGCCAAGGAGGGAGCGAACGGAGTACGTAGCAAAAGGCAAAGGTGGTGGTTGGAATGAGCGGTTGGAAGTACTAGTTTATTAACCTACTTTTTACTCTTAACTTTTCTTTTTTATCTTCTTTTATCACTTTTTTGTTTCCTAGTTCTCTCTTCGTTTTAGTTCGTACAAGTTGCGGCCTGCTTGTGCTTTTCTTCCTGCTTTTCTCTCTTCCCCCTTCAAGCACAGAATACAAACCAGAAGCCCATTTTCCATCTTCAGGCCACTCTACATCCTTAACATTACCCTACAAAGAAGAGGTTCTTAGACATGTCCGTTCTCAACTCCTGCAATGGAAAGCAGCTATGAGCGCTCCCATGGGTATCTTCAACACCATAACTCCGGCCGAAACAAGGAACCTGGAAACCGCATACAACAACAAGTCCTCCTCAACAGTCTTTACCTCCTCCGCCAATTCCACAATTCACATACAAGAAAGACATTCACACACATGCAACAAAGACATCAACACGACATCTCGAAAGGAATGCCCAAGACAAGAAGCAGACAGTTCCTGGGTGCCCAACATCATGGACCCTACGGCTGCTCCTGATGACTGGATGTACCCTCCTCCTGGTGATTAGATGAAGCGTCCTTTCGAAGACTCTCCCAAAGCTCATTCAGGCGCACGAGACGTGAGTCCCAGGCCAGAAACGGAAACGAGGAAGTCAGGGTCTCCTTCAGGACGTTCGAACCGGCAGACTTGTGCTTGCCCTTTTTAGTGCGCTTGGACTTGGGCGCCTGCTTCTGGGCCTCAATCTGGTTGACCGCTTTAACGATGTCTTCGTGGACCTTGTCGAGAATGCCGTCTCTCTGCTCAAGGGGTTTGTCGATCTGGTGGAAAACGTTTCCATCGGTCATCCACCAACCCGCGACTCTGTACGCCAAGCTTGTGAGCCAGTACGCTCTTGTTCGGTAGGTACTGGAGCTTGATCTCGCATCCGAGATCGGCGAGGAAATGCGACTGCCATACAATGGCACGGACAAGGGGCAGGGTGAGAGCATCGCGCATGTTTCCACCCTCCTTGTTAGATCTTGGAGTAAGCTGATTCAAAGAGAATATGCTGTCCGTAAAGATTCTGAGGGAAGTAGCCGGAGGCCGGTGCCTTTTGACCACTTCAGCAACCGTTTCCAGGCCTTGAGAGACTACGGCGAGCACCGCATGGCGCTGCGAGAGTACGCGGTCGGAGGACCAGCAACGAATGTTGAAGTCCTCGGGTCTCAAACCATCCTCATCCTCGTGTAAGGGATGCTTACTGGATTCACCGTTGTGGTTGTGATCCAGTTCGGCAGGTCCCTGCTTGTGGTAGGGATTGCGAAAAACCACGCCGTAACCACCAGGTCCCCATGTGCGGTACTCTCGGTCTCTCTTTCTCTTGCGTTTCTTATCCGTCTCATTGGAGTCCTCTTCTTGCTTCTTGTGTGAACCGTCGACAAAGAGGTTGAAATGCGGCTTGCCGTCCACCCACAATGCCGCCGATTGCGCAATTCTGGCAAGGCGCTGAGCTTCTCCGTTGGCCTTCCTAGGATACATAATTGTGCCTTTGAAGGTGCGCGTCTCTTCCCGCCACAAGGGAATTCGTGTGTCGCCGCTGGGGGCGTCGGAGACAGAGCCGGGGGCATTCGTAGGTGACTCTAAGGCATCGGCCGTGAAATAGAATGACGTATTGCCAGCCTTGCAGCGCTTGAAGACGTTTCCGTGGGCGTCGGCCAGGAATCCCGGGCTAGGGGCCCGCTTTCGAGATGCCACCGGGCTTACGCTGCGTTCCCACCTTCGAGAAACCATCTTCAGGCCGGGAAGAGCAAAAGAAGGCAAGACTGAAGAGTCGGGTTCATTACAGAGAAGGTGGAATCGGAGCTTTTGCTGCAGAAAAGGCTTACCTTCTCAACGAGGGGAGTGGGGGTGTTTTGGATGACTTTGAGAATATGCTGGTGCCTAATGCGACCTGTTTGGGCGTACTGATGTTCAGAGGAAGCAATCAATGATGCGCCCAGCGACTCGCGGCTATGCGCGACGATATAGGGATGCGAGAACTGGAAAGTATATTCGGCCGGTCGAAATGAGGTGTCGAGGGAAATGGTGCACAGGCTGGACAACTCGGAAGCCATCAGCGTTGTGATGACTGATGGTGGTGTGTTGAGTTGTACTTGGTGGAGGGGAAGTCCAACTATGCAAGTCTAGAGGTCCAGAATCTAGAGGTACCTAGGGTATGCGGATTGGGGGCCCGAGTAAATGTATAGTGGGGCCATGGCGCTGGTGAATGGTGGCAGTTATGGCTAATCTGAGCTGCACGTGATAGGATAGGACGGTCACCCATAGCTCTTGCTTGTTGCCTGGTGGGGGGGAAGGACAATATAAGCAATCCCTTTCAGACGTTCTGTCACCAAAGAAATTTGGTGGTAAATGGCTCCGTGGTGTAATGGTCGCATACGTCGATTAAGCGAAACCCCTAAGTCCTTATCTAGTAAGTAAGGCGGGCGAGAGCCGAAAAGCAGGTCCGAGGTTCGATTCCCGGCACTAGCAACTTAAACATTTACCAATTTCTTTTTCTTTTCTTTTTTTCCCCCTGTTTTTTCTTCGTTTCTTTTGAAACTTTTTCGTACCATCAAACCTGGGCCAAGTCCCCAGGCGATGTGAAAATCAGGTTGCCGGAGAGATGACCACACCGTCGTCGGTGATATTACAGCTGACTGCATACGGAATAGGCGAGGCAAGATGCTCGAAAGCAATAGTTTTGGTTGCGACGTTGAGTGGGAACCGCAGTTTGGAGAGATTGTCGGTACACAATAGCCTCTTTAGGAAGTTAGCCAGAACCAGTGAATTCGGAAATAGAGACGGCACCATATCGGCGACCCTGATTTCGTAACCGCGGGGGTAAACTCTGGCGTACAATGTAACTCGATAATCACGGTGATGGATGGAAGCATGGATATTACTGTGAGACCTGCACACAACGATGTTCTGAGCTGGAAAACGAGATTCCCAAGATAGACGCCTTCAGCCCACAACCTACGCCACAAATTAGACGAATATAAAACGGTGTCATGGAAGAGCGACATCCTGCCAATTGCCTTCATGACGCACTTATATTGACGTTGATAAGAGTTCTGTTGCCCAAGATGTGGCAGAGTGTCCGACGTGAGTTTGTGTATCGGTTACCGTAGCTAATCTTCGGCCGGCCGGTGTGGACCGTGCGTTCCGCGGGTGGGTGGGGCCGTCTTGGCGCTCCACTATTCCGGCAGGCCGGCACCCGGCTGGGCCGGCTTGGCCCGGCCGAACACGGGTCGGTGATGCGCCGACGGAGCAGTTCCTAATAACGGGAAGTTTTCACACGGCTTCTTTTTCAATCGGCCCTTGTTGTCACTCCAAACTCTTTGATGATAAAACATGCAGCAAAGGGAAGGGAAATGAAGAATTTCTTTCTCACATGCAACTAATAAATACAACAAACAACTGCCTTGTTATTTCTACTGCGCTGAGTGCATCCCGAAACCACCAAAGCAACCGAACCGCTGACCTAACTAACCCATGTTCACCCCTTACTCATGCAAGTATGCATACTGATGATATATACCACTCGATATCCAAACTTGGCAAGATTCTTCCCCCCCCCCCCCCAAAAAAAAAATCATGCAACATATTCTCTGCATCATACCCATACTCATTCATCCTCATTCACATTCTCATATCTCATCCCAATGCACCAATCCAAAACTTCTGCATTCTTTTCCCAGCCCACCACAACCGACCCCCACTGCCCTAGAAGACCCACTTTCCACACCTACCGCCTTCCAACAGCTCACCAAAACCCCCTCCCCCTCCCTTCAAAAACAAAGTTCAACACTACCGCCACAAACAGCGACGCGCAGAGGACACTCGGTCCCCACTTATCGTAGTACTTGGCCGCTTTCCGGGTACGAATCGCGCGGCTGCGATAGAGATAAATCACCACGGCGTAGCACAGCGACAGGATGGCCAACAAGGTGAAGGCGCCGGCGGCGAAGAAGGAGCCTCGGCTGCCGCCCTTGTCGCTGGAGCCAAAGTTGAGCAGGGTCACGGCTATGGTGCCGATGTAGATTGAGTATTCGAGCTGTTTTGCAGGTTAGTTATCGGTCTATGTGGGAGGGATATGGGGATGAGGATAGGAAGGGGAGAGAGAAAGACATACCCATCCCAAAAACGTCCTCTCGGCAGCGAAATACACCTTGGGCTCCACCCTCACCGGCACATAAATCTTCTTGCCCTTGGGCGCCTTGAACCTCTTTTGGTGAATCTCGCCCGCACCCAGCAAACTTTCCAGCCTCGCGTTTCTGGGAACCTCGGTCGCTCTGGGCATCGGAGCTATCGCCTTGAGGACCGACCATGCCCCCCTTGCCACCGCGTTCGCGCGCGTTTGCAAAAGGGTCGAGTAATAAGTCCAGCCGCCGACCCTCTTGGCCACCTCGAGCCTCTCGTCGTCAGATTCATCGTCCGAGTCGTACAGGTAGGTATCCTCGTTGGAAGCACGCTCAACGGTTTGGCCTTCGACGTCGTTAGCGGTTAGACCGCCACGAGCCCGCCGGTTCCTAGCAGATCCCTGAGCGCTGGTTTCGCCGTTCTGGCTGTCTTGGCTGCCGGGGGCGGTGGTGACGTTATCGTCGTCGGAATCGTAATCGTCGTCTTCGTCGACGTCCGAGGTGCTGGTCGTGGTAGAGTGTTCAAGTCGCTTGATGCCAAAGTTGTGCGTGGGCGGCTTGCGGATGTCGATGTCCATCTGGGGCATCCAGTAGGGCAGGAGGTGGATGCGGTCGGGGAAGAGGGTGGCGGTGCCGTGGATGAACTTGGAGAACTTGGGCACGGCTTCGACCAAGTGGCTGGAGATGAGCTGGCGAACCCATTCGGGCGGTTCCTGGCCGAGCTGCGTCTGCAACTTGACTTCGAGGACGGCGTACGGGAAACGGGTAATGTCACCGGGAGGAAGCTGGGAGAAGGGATAATCGATGCCAATGTCTGTGCGCCGCCAGTTGTCGCCGGAGCGCTGGACGCCATCAAGGTTGTCTTCACGGATCATGGTCAACTCGGTGTCGAGAGAAATGCGCACGCGCGCATCAGCGGGGAGCTGGAAAGCCGTGCGGTGGTAGAAGGAGCGGCAGACAGGCTTGTAGCCCCTCTTAAGGACGGTGTACTGGATCTCGGAGGCGAGGCGCTCGTCTTCGGCGATGGCCTTTTCCGACTTCTTGCCTTCCTTGCGAGCCTTCTCGAAGATGGCGGCGGGGAGAAGCTCGCCACGCATGTAGGCGTTGACGTTCTTTTCTTTGAGGGCGAAACGGGCCTTGACCGACTTTTCGCCGGTCCAATCTTCTCTGTGAGTTTTCCGTTCGACGAAGATGGTCTCGTTTTGCATGCCACCGTACCAGCGCAGACGGATGGCCTCGGCGCCCTCGGTCTTCTTCAATCGGCCCTCGTATAGGTCCCACGTCTCCGGGTTGTCGTAGTAGATGGATGTGATGGCGGTGTCGGCCTCGTCGAACTCTTTGCTGGGATTGAAGACTAGAACGGGCAAATGCTTGAGGATGATCAACTTGAGCTCGGTGACGTTGTCGGGGTGTACCCAGTATTTGGTGGTATGTCGGATAAAGCTGCCTTGGCTTCCGCCAGCAGAACTGTCGCCCATGACGGGGTTGCCTCGTGTCCTAACCAAATCGTACAGCTTTGACAGCTTCACGACCGACGCATCGTAGTTCTCCTTGTAGAATGGCTTCGCCTTGAGACGTGTGTCGAACACGGGCTTCAACCGCCATCCCGTCATCTTGTCGTGCTTCTTAATGATCTTGTAGAAACCCGTGTAGTTGACCTGGACGAACTTGGCGAGATCGTGGACATCGGCAATAATGTCGCTAAGGTCCTCCTCCAGCAGCATGAACTCCTCCTCTGTCGGCCCATCATTACCCAAGCCTCGTTCGCTCAGACGGGTGACCACGTCTCTGACTTCGCGCTCGCTGACAGCTATCCTCCTCGAGATCTCCATGGCCTTGACCTGCTGCTTGGTATGGACCTTGTCGAGCTCGGCCTCGAGCTTGCTGACGAAGCGACTTTCATCTTCCTCTGTCCACTCGCCCCTCGACTTCTTGCCGGTGTTGTTGTCCTTGCCGTTGCCGTTGGAGGTAGCCGAGGTGGTGCCGCCGCGGCGCTTCAGGTCGGCCTTGAGACCATCATAGTCTATGTAGTACCATTGGTATTCGCGAATAATGCTGGAGCGGAGCTGCTCGCCGAACTTCATGACGATAAGCCCTGGGCGTACACGACGGGGTTTGTTGGGGGGATTCGAGTATCGATACTTGGTCGAGTGCCACGTCTGTTTTCCTGTCTTGAGGTCCTGGACGATTAGCATGGGAGCGGGGTACGGGTAGTCTAGCAAAAACCAGAGAAAGCTTCGGAGAGCGTGACGGGTAATAGCTTCGTACCTCTTTTGGGATGGGCGGACCCGCGTGAGTAAATATCGTTCGCACAAAGAAGACAGGTCGTGTGCGTCAATGGGAAGGAGGGAACGTTCCGGCAGTCGGTTGGTCGCTCTTTTTGGTCTCGGTTAATTATCTATAGGCCGGCTAGAAGCGACATGCAGTATTGTTGTTGTTGATGCGAAAAAGATGGAACTGAGGATAACACAAGTTGGCCGCGACACTAGCACTGATGCTGCAGGCTTCTTGAGGTCTGCTGTTAGTGTATGCTACGTGTATAGGGCGGCTTGGTTAGGGCCGGGCGGTCTGAGGTCACTATGATGAAGGCACGTTCCACAGACGGGTGTTGCCATTGGCCAATCAAGGCCTCGCCTGGACAGCAAATATTGGACCGCAGTGTCGTTCAAAGTGGGGTGATACCGTCACTGCAGTGGGCCGTGCACTAACAGGGAATGGCCTGTCTCGGGAGCCAATCTGTTAACGACGGATATGCCCGCTGTAGAACGCCATGTATCTCGTCATGTGAAGATGGAGGGAAGTCCTCTGGAGTCCAGACAAAGACATTGTAAACAAAAATATACGGATGAAACACGATGGTAATCGGATCCTTATACATGGGAGAATATTCATAGAAGAAAAGTCGCGGTGGAATGTTGTAGATCAGTCTTCTTCACAGCCGTAGTAGGTACCGGCCGAAGCAGCTTTGCACTAACAATTGCGCTGTAACCAGCAGGATGATGCTTCTCACACACAACCCTTGACCACCACTAGACTAGCCCTGAATTCGTTAACTTCGGTTGCATCCCCACTGAAAAAATAAACTGCCCAATCGAGACACTTGATGGCCTCACTCTCACTCAACCAACAGTCAAAAACACCAGCCACCATGTCCGACAACGACTCGATATCAGTCCGCATCTCGGAGGACTGCCCTCCCGAGATCCAACGCATGCTCACAGCAGCCTGGGCCCACGATGTCAAGACAGTCAACAAGCTGATCGACACGCCTCAAGTCGCGAGAGGCCAGGACCCCAAGACCGGCGAGTCTCCCCTGCACGCTGCCATCCGCTCATGCGGTGCTCCTTCTGAGGACGACACTCCCGAGGACCTCGAAAACGCCAAGGCTACCGTCTCTGAGCTGCTCATGTGGGGGGCCATCTGGAACGATGTCGACAACAACAACGAGACTCCCGGCTGTGTTGCTGCCCGTCTCAACAGGCCCGAGCTGTATGACCTCTGCGTCAATGCTGGTGTGAGGGCCGAGATGTTGTTTGGTCTGATGGATGGCTATGAGGCTTTGGATAGTGATGATGACGATGAGGAGATGGCCGAGGGTGAGGACGTTCTGGCTGAAGACGGCGAAGAGGCTCCTGAGCTTGTCGCCGTGGAGGAGGCCGAGGGTGCGCAAAAACAACAGTCAACTGCCGAGGAAGAGAAGCCCGCCGTCTTCCAACCGCCTGCCGTCAACCTCGAGGAGCAAGTCACCAGCGACAAGTACCTCCGGTCTACTGTTGCTTACTCGGACGGCAAGTTGGTCGACGACGCCGGCAACGGTGTCATGATGGCGTGGGAAACCGACATCATGCGTCGCAGCGTCGACGCCCTGCTCCCCAACAAGGAGCCCGGCAAGAGGATTCTCAACATCGGCTTCGGCATGGGTATCATCGACGGCATGTTCGCCGAGACCAAGCCCGCCGTCCATCACATCATCGAGGCCCATGCCGAAGTCCTCGAGTACATCTCCACCCCCGAGTCCAAGTTCGATTCCACCTGGGAAGAGAGCGGTCCCGCCCCCGGTGCCTACAGAGTGTGGGAGGGCAAGTGGCAGCAGATTGGTCTCCAGCTGCTGGAAGAGGGCCATGTCTACGACGCCATCTACTTTGACACCTTTGGCGAGGACTACGGCCAGCTGCGCATGTTCTTCACCGAGTACATCCCCGGTCTGCTTGACTCCAACGGCATCTTTGGCTTCTTCAATGGTCTGGGGGCTGATCGCCAGATTTGCTACGATGTCTACACCAAGGTCGCCGAGATGCACCTTGCCGATGCCGGTCTGGACGTGGAGTGGAAGGAGATTCCTGTGGACATGAAGCAGTTGGCTGAAGCCGACAAGGACGGATGGGAGGGTGTCAAGAGGAGGTATTGGACCCTTGATAGTAAGTGCCATCCATATCTTTTGTCTACCGCTTGCTAACCCTTTACAGCATACCGTTTGCCCGTGTGCACATTCCTCGGATAAAGAAGCTTCTTCTTCCTTCCTTTTTCTCCGTTCAAAATGTCAAAGCCGCGATACCCTTTCTCCACCGTTGAACCCATACAGTCCCACATTCCGTGCCATTCCGTCGGTGTCTTTCTCTGATCACCCAGACATGCAACCACATTTTCTTTGCCCTTGTCCGCTTCCAATATCGTGTAGTGTCCCAATGCAAACAACACACCACGTCGCCGGCTCCACCACGACCCAACCACAAGCCCCGGACTTTGTTCCGCTTCGGTTTAGCAGCGACCGCCGACACCGCAACGACGACCCATGATGAACTTCTCACCTAGGAGTAGTGATGCTCCCTTCATCCACAAAACGAAGAGTTTCTTTCCTTTTGTCTAACCTCACCACAATAGTGTACGCGGCTATCGTCTCGATAAGGATTCCAGTGGGTGTCTGGTGGCCTTTTGTGCCAAGGCTCTTTTATACATGTCGAGCATCGATAACTGAGCACAAATGTAACCGACCATGTCAGCATCGGACCCTTCAGTTCGCATTCGCAAACGCTGAGGAGGACGTGTTTGGGTATATCTACATGGTCAACAACCTGGTGTATGGAAACGCCATTGGTGGAACGATTCCGATGGTTAGGGAAATTTTAAGTAACCCGTTGTTCTTAAAAGATCTTTGGTCCGACGACGAAAGGATAGGTGTTGATCATGAAGTGGGTTTCTTTCTTTCTTTCTTACTTTGTCGTTTATTTCGTTATTGGCAACCAACGAGATCACAGCATGGGGATAACCAAAAACGCCCGCGCAAGTGCCACGGTAGATACCTACAAACTACATCACACAAACCAAGCAATCATCACACCAATGTTCCCCCAAGACTCATTTCCATCTCACTTCATTTCACACAGGCGTAAATACAACAATCCTATTTCTCACTACACTAATCTCCAATGCCCCTTTTCAACCACCACCTAATACCAAAGCCCACAAACCAGCCCCCTCCCAATCAGTTTCATCATCTTGCTCCCTCCTCCTCCTACTACTTTCTCCCCCTTCTTCATCAGCCTCTTCTCCCTTATCCCCTCCTCCCTCGGCTGTGCCTGTACCTCCTCCCCCGCCACGTCGTCGCGCCCCGTCGTCATCATCACGACGCTCCCCAGACTCGCAATACTCGTTCTCGTGCCCGCCGTGTATTCACTTCTTGTCGTCGCCATGTCCCATTCCCATCCCCTTCTTCAACCCTTCCTTCATCTCGCCCATCTTTTGTCCCATCCCCTCCTTCATCTCGCCCATCTTTTTTCCCATGCCACCACCACCACCGCCTGACTGCTGCGACTCCTCCATGGGCTGCTGCTGCTGCTGTCCCATGGAACCCCCCATCTCGGAGGAGGACGGAGTTGACTCGGGCATCATCTTGGCCGTGTGGCCCTGGGTGATGCCGCGTTGCTCGCCCATTTGAGACTCGGGCATCATCTTGGCCGTGTGGCCCTGGGTGATGCCGCCTTGCTCGCCCATTTGAGACATCGTTTCCTGTGGAACCATGCCCAATTGGGAAGAAGACTCGGGGAGCTTTTTGGAGGTGGAGGTGGAGGTGGATTGGGGCATCAGGTTTTCGTCGTCGTGCATCTGTGGTAGGGGATGTTTAGTGGGTGTGTAATTGCATGTGGACGTTGGGTGTGCGTGTGTGTGCGTGTGTGTGCGTGTCTGTGCGTGTGAAGGGGAGAGGGGGGGTGAGAGGCGTTTTGATGGAGGAAGGGGACAATGGGTGATGGCGTTTGGACGAAATGCCCCAAGACGGTCACAGAGAGAGAAAGAGAGGTTGGGGGGGGTTAATTGGGGTTGAGACGAAGATGGAAAAACTGAGTGGGAAGAGAAGAGAAGAGAAGAGAAGAGAGGGATGGCATGGTGGTCAACATACATGAGCCTCCTCCTCAGCGCGGTAAATCAGATCGTGGCCCTCCTCCAGAGCGAGATCGGTGTATCCGGGCTCCTGCTCGCCCTCATGTCTGTTACGGTGCGGGTGCTGCTGGCCAATGTTCTCCTGGTGCACCTGCTTCTTTCCGTGCTGCGGCATGTTTGAGATGATGTTGTTGACGTTTGGGATGATGCTGATTATGTATGAATGAGGCTGCTGAGAGAAGGAAGGAAGGAAGGAGAAGTAGGCAATTGTGCACAAGAATGAAGAGATGCGGAGGGCCTTCATATAGGGACGTACTTGGGGACTGAAGATGTCATGCTGATGGTGGTGTCTGTAGAGCATGTACGCGGAAGTGACGTCATTGCTTGAGGGGTTGGGGAGTTGGTGATACGATGAGGAGGACTTGGACGTCTGATACGAGGAGGAGGACTTGTCCGTCTGACACGGAGGTCCGTGGATACTAACAGCTGTGCACGCAAATTGGTGGAGGGATTGTTACCTGTAGTGTCCGAGAAACGTGGAAGATGGGGAGAGCTTCCGGAGCTATGGCCAATAGGTCACTTGAAGCGGACAGTGAGGGGTAGATGACATCGATGTTCAGGTGCTCGTAAACAGAAATGACAAATGACAGCAGAGAATATCTAAAAAGGAAAAAAAAAGGAGCCGCTGAGAAGGTCTGGGTGATTTGCCATTAGAACCTGGAAGGCAGCTTGTCGGGCTCCGAATTCTCGTGATTTGATATGGTAGGTTGGAACTCGTTCAACACTTGTCCATGTGGTAGTCCTATACTTGTGGGCAATGGCTTGACCGTCGGTAGACAACGGCAGATCTCCCATAAATATTCGAGATGGACGTTCAGAAGTCCGAAATCTGGTGTCAAAAATACTAGTCAGGTGTACACTACACCCGCGGCTAGTCAGACAATCAATTTTATAGACCTGGCGAGTAGTTGGAAAGTCCTCTTACAAGCCTTTTGGCAGAAACCGTTGAATGATGAGCGAGTGTCCATGGAGTGTCGTTCATCAGTCAAGCTCGCTTTCCGTTAGTAATGGATGCCCGATCCCGTGCCGTCCCTGACCCCGGGTCCCAACTAGGTACCGAGCGGTATCTGGCGTGAACCATCGATACTGCCTCCGCAGTCTTCGTTCCTTGCTCTTTTGCGCGACCTGGACCACTTCCGTTCTGACTCGTTCTTCCACATGCACCCATCACTTCACGCACAAGGCGGTTCTTCGTTCAGGAACATACCGCTTGCAGTCAGTTGCTAATAACAGGTCACCGCGTCCTTTGACTCGCTCATAGTGGCTGGCGGATGACTGTAGACGAATCAAGCAGACATCCTGTCGACGACGACGACGACAAGACCAGTCCGCTCGCCCGAACCACCATTTAACTTCCCCAACCTCAGCCTACGTCCGGAACGAAGCCACAAAAAAACCTTTTCGTTCTATCGACGCAATTTGCAAGAGAAGAATGGCCAATCGACCAGCGCAAAGAAAATGTACAAGTTTAGGTACCTACTAGATACCTACCTATTGAAGCCACCCAAGTCAAGCCGGTTCAGTTGATCGGGGCAAGTGCATCTTTGCCATGGTCAAATAGAGAGAGACCCGTCAGTCACTCACTCTGCGATATCTTTACCGTTCACCTCGCACACGATCAATCAGCCATATAGCGAGCGGTCCATATTGAAGTGCACTATGATAACCTCACCTTCACATTCTGGCATTGACATGACTCGCCCCTATCTCTAACCAACCTTCTGCCCTCCAAAATGTAAACATCTGCGATCCAAATTCTGGGGATCAGATCTCCTTCTACGATTGTACTGTCCACAACACCACAACACTATACACACCGGGCGCTCTTTGATAGGTATTCTAAGCACTTTCAAGGGTGAACTACAATGAGGAAAGGTAGCAAGGTGGGTTCCGTTTAGGCACCTTTATCCGTCGGCGAATGGTCATTTTAGTTGTTGATCTGGGCCTGGTGTTTGGACTGCCCCTGTGGGTGTGTGTGTAGGAGCCCGGGGCCGGAGAAGGTGCGGTCCTTCTTGTAGGACTCAGTCTCCATCCCGTCCGTTGGCGATGGACATGTTGATCGTTTGTCTATCCATCCATCCATCCCTCGTTGGTTGTTGTTACTGGCTGCCTCATCAGTCCTTGCTTGTCCTCGCTGCTTGTCAACGATTACATTACTCCTTCTGGCAATACATAGGTAAGGTAGCTGTCCCCAAGACTCAATTGCTGCTACTGCCCTACGACAACACAATAATACCTAAGGTACCTACCTTCCAATCGCCTTCGCCAAACGCCTCATACGTCTATCTTCAAGTTCTCCAACCATACAGCCGGCCGGGAACTGGCGAGTGTCTTGTCTTAGGTTGTCTTGTCTTGACCAAAAGCTGCCTCCGCAGGAACCTAGAATGACACTCCAACAATAAGCCCAACCTATGGTGTACCTAGGTACCTACCTACCTACCTACCTACCTACCTACCTGCTGCAGACCTGCAAGAACCCCAGGGGCATGGGGGCATCCTTTCCCCAAGCCCAAGCCCAGTTGAAGGTCCATACACGTAGTAATTAGTATCCTTCTTTCCCAGTTCCCACACGACGACGGTGAACAAAACTCGCATTACACTACCTCTAGTCTCTGTCATCTTCCACATCGTGCGTTTCCCCCGTGTAAGTGTTCCCCATTTTAAGGTACTCCTCCATCAAAGACCTGGGTAGCTAGCTAGCTAGCTAGGCATGTACAGTAGCTCCAAAAGAGACCAAACGGGTACTTATGCACGCATGCATGTACTATACGTACCTGTCTCTCTCTCTCTACTGAACGAACTTACCCGGAAGCCAAGCCAACCAAGTCAGTCAGCCAAGACAACTTTCTATTGTAGATCCCGTCCGGCTAAATTCACAGAACATTCCATTCCCTTGTATTAGTGCTTTTCTTCGAGCTTCTTTCCTATGTACATACAGTCCCCTCACACAGTTGCTCCTATTTCTGCTGTTCTCAGGGAATTAGGTTATTCACACGGAGTACATGCCCTTCCTTTCCTTCCTTCCTTCCTTCCTTCCTTCCTTCCTTCCTTCCTTCCTTCCTTCCTTCCTTCCTTCCTTCCTTCCTTCCTTCCTTCCTTCCTTCCTTCCTCCCTTCCTTCCTTCCTCCCTTCCTTCCGCTTGGGAGTTAGAATAACCTAACCTGGCCCCTCCCGTCTCGCTTCCCGTCCTTCCCTCCACTAGACTCCACATGAAACTGAAGCGTCCCATCCGCAACGCAGCAAAGTAAATCAGCGAATAGTAAGACTAAACTGCTGGCCTACTAGTAGCCGCCTTTCCCCATTCAGTGGGGGGATTTCGGGATCTTTTCGAGGTTTGTTCCGTAGCCAGATCCGGTAGGTCATGGCACACACTTACTTGGTGGTGGTTTTCGATTCCTCCGGTCCCCGGTCGATCTGAGGACTTGACGGCATGCATGCCTGAGTAGTTGTTGCCCCCATATGCAAGGGAGGAAGAGTGATGGTTGAATTCGAATCCCGTCATGGCGATATGAGAAGGCAATTTCGCTTTAGCAAGAGAAACCCTACCCGCACACACCCTCAATCTATATATACACACCGCCCCCCCACATGACAGCTGACATCGAAATATTGTCGTTTTGTATAGTAAAATCCAGTTTTCTCGTATTATATGCTATCCCTATTGGATCTGACAAGTGCGCTGAAATTATTAGAGTCGTAATACTTTCATGGTGTTGTGAATCTCCCCCCAAACTTTATATACGCAATATACGTGATAGATCTGTTATTGCAATAGTGTAGATCTGGGGTGCGACGTCGCGTTGTATTAAATGCCTCGTACCGTCGTACGGGTAAGTCTGGGTTTGGGGCTTGGGCGACCTTAGAAATCTAGAGATTTGAGCGAAATGTTACGTGCATGGAAAGTATGAAATTTAGCGGGTAAAACGGGGATTTTTCATGTAGGTGTTATGGGTGGAACCCGGGCTGTTAGGGTAAGGGTTATGTTAAGAACGGTGTGTGTATGTAGATTGAGGGTGTGTGTGGGTAGGAATACTCTTTAGTAAATCCATCGCGCAGTTCTGTAGGATCTTGCGGTGTGTTCTTTTGAGAAACTGAGGTGGGTGGCGTTCATCCGCCTCGTTTCCTGTTGTGATGGGAGTTTTCGTCCGTGGTCTTTCGTTGACATTTCTGGCGGTGCTCGTTGGTCGTGCTCGTTCGTTCATTCGTTCCACTCGGCCGTCTGACATGGAGAATCAAGCCATCGCCAACCGTTTGTTTCCTCCGTAAATCAAGCACAACCTGGCAAACAGCACGCACAAAGACACCAAGAATTGTAGCAACAGAAAGTGTCATTATCGTCCTTAAACTATTCCAACGACAACGACAACGAGGGTATAATAACGCTTTAACAAAAGTATCTCCATCCATCCCATTCCCCCGATCATCGCTCATCCATCCCCGCCATTAACATTTCGTATAACATTTCAATATTAACATGATCGTAAACTTTCTTCCAAACATCAACAAGCAAATCAGACATCCTCAGCTAGCCAACTGGAACGTCTATAACCTAGTACGTGAGACACTGAAGGAAGCGAGCAGCTTTAAGCTCAAGCAGACTTGCTCTCGTGGATCTCCACCTCCTTCTCGACCTGGTGAATATCGATGTGGGCGACATCGGCCTCATCGCCGTCGATGACCTTGGCGAGCTCCTCGAGAGTGGGGCCCTTGGTCTCGACGTACATGAAGAAGACGAAGGCGAGCTCGAGAGCGATCCAGCACTGTTGTCACAACTGTTAGCACGTGTGCGGCAATGATGATGGAGAATTAGTAGTCTTACCGTGTAAATGAGGTAGAGCTTCCAGGTGTGGTCCTTGTCCTCGGGGTGGTCTTCACGAGGGCCAAAGGCCTCGAAAGCGATGGGGTTGGCGTAGGTGTTGAGGGTGAGAGCGCACTGGACCGACATGTTCATGATCATGAGACCCTTGCCACGGAGTCTGTAGGGGAGGACCTCGATGGCGTAACCAACCAACAAACCGGACCAGGCGAGCGAGTAGAAGATGCCAAAGATCCAGATGAAGAAGATCATGGCCTTGTCGGCGCCCTTGGCGTTGTGCTCGCCGTACAAGCCGGAAGTCAGGGTCCAGAAGACAAAGGTGCCGAGCATGCCACCGGTGGAAGCGAGGAAAGCAGGGCGACGGCCGAGCTTGTCAACGAGCATAGCCATGGAGAGGGACACGATGAGGGCAAGACCGGTCTGGCCGGCCGAGAGACCGAGCTTGGCAGTGGAGTCGTGGACGCCGGCGGTCTCGTACAGCTTGCCGGAGTAGTTGGAGATGATGGCGTTGCCGGACCACTGGGAGAAGAAGCCGAGCGAGAGCAGAATGGCGAGACGGTAACGGTTGCCGCGGGTCTTGAAGAAGTCGAAGTAGCTGCTGTTCTTGGAGGTCTCCATCTCGAGGCGGATGGTCTCCTTGATCTCGCGGAACTCGAACTGGACCGTGGGGTGGTTGGCGTCGCCGTTGGCGTGGTACTTGGCGAGGATGTGGAGGGCCTCGTCATGCTTGTCCTTGGCGATCAGGAAACGGGGAGACTCGGGAACCCACCAGATACCGGCGAGCTGGATGATGGAGGGGAAGGCCTGGAGCAGGGCGGGGATGCGCCACGACCAGTCGTTGTTGATGTAGTTGGTGCCAAAGGCCAACCAGGAGACGACGAGGGCACCGACGTTCCACAAGCAGTTGTAGATGGTGGTGAGACGAGCGCGGTGCTGAGGGTGAGCAAGCTCGGTAAGAAGCATGGGGGAGGCGATCTGGGCGAGGGAGTTGCCAAAGCCGAGCATAGTACGGCCACCCATGAAAGTATCGAGGTTCTTGGAGACGGCCTGGAGAACGGCACCGACGATCATGATGACGCAGCCAATGATGATGGGGACCTTGCGGCCGAAGTTATCGGTAAGGAGGGGGCTGTGAAGCACATCGAGTCAGTCAGTTTCATGAGGGCCACGATGGGCAACGATGCTGGTGAACACTTACACGAAGGGGATGGAACCAATGGAACCAATCTGGTAGAGAGCACCGAGAAGACCAAGCTTTTGTCCTTTCGGGTCGCCAAAGTACGCCTTCCACGTGTCGAAGTTCTGCACCGAGTTGAAGAACATGCTGGAGAAGTGTTAGCGCGAGTTGTGAGAGAAGGCAAGACATGGAATCAAAGCCCTTACCCATCGTAACCCGTGGTGGCCGAAGCAATGCAGAGAATGAAGGCGTAGAAATAGAGCTTGCGAAGACCGGGGTCCTTCTTCCAGTCCACCTTTTCGAACTGAGGAGCCTCCTCCTGGAGTTGGTGGAGGTCGACGGCCTGAGCCACGGGCTTCTTGTCGAGAATGCCCATCTTGAATGTTGCTGCTGCTGCTGTTGTTGTCTTGTCTCTTGGGTTGAGTGATACAGCTGATCCGATCCGTTCCCGGGCTGATGAGGAAAAAGACAGACACACAAGGAAGCGTTGTGAGAGAGGAAAGGGGGATTATATATAACGAGTTTCTGTTATTCGAGTGGTACGCTGCCGTCGCCCCAGACGGGCAACCGGACCGGGAGCGGTCTTCCATGCATGCTGCTGAATACGTACCCAGGTCCTACCGTACCCATTGGGGGGGTTTTGAAGGGTGTACATGGGCAGGGGGGCGGACAACCATCAGCATTCAGGCAGGGCAAGGGGGTGGGAAGGAAAAGGAAAGGGAACTGAACCAGACCATTCAGGACCAGCCAGACAGCTGCACCGAAGCTTAACCAATCCGACCATGTTGGCCGGCCGCCGCCTCCACGAGCCTCCACTTCCGGTTGACACTGGAGGTTGCAACGGAACAGCCTTTCATTTTGGTGGTCTGGGTCGGTACTACCGTCTGATGGAACTGATGGAAGTGAGATGCATCATCATCACGATTCCATTTCCTCTGTCGGTCTTGGGGAGTCAAGGGACTTGGTACAGCGGCTAGGCTAGTCCATCCATTAGGTCCTTGTGGTTGGTTGGTCCATGGAATGGAAGCATTCATCGAAGGTTGTTGTTGTCGTCGACGGTAGTATCTGGGGTGGTGGTTTGGGTTTCCGGCAGCCTACCACTCCAAGCCGAAGCCATCCCAAGCCAAGCACCCAGCAGCAGCAGCCACAGGGGTATTTAGGGGATGAGTGAGTGACTTGAGCAGAATGGAAAGTGAGTGAGGTTGTTGAAGAGTGGAAGAAGAGAACACACACCGTAGAGGTATGTATCTCCGTGTGGAGAACATGGGCGGATGTAACCCTCAACTTCCTTTTTTTGGCCCTGTTGATGGCTCTTACTCCACCTCTCCGGAATCGTCACCCAGTGTGCCCCAATCTTGCCCCGTCTTTCCCCCCTCGTTCTTTCCGTTGTCGAGCACACACAAGTTCCTCGCAACTCCCCTGTGAGCAAGCATAGAAGGTAACGTTCAACCTCTGCTCACAGGGAACTTGCGAGTCCACCATCCCAAGGCCACGCGAGAAGCTAAACTAAGCCAAAAGGAGTCAACATCCCCATCTGGGGTTATTCCTGCTGCTGTGGCACGGACCGCGGTTCTGCGACTTTGACTGCTGTCTATCGTACCCGTCTATCGTGAGACAGTGCAACCAACTCGACAGCGTATAAGCGACCGAGTCGAAGCGAATTGAATTGAATGGCATGTTCGAGGACAGCCAGCCAACCAACCAACCAGACAACAGCGGCACAGGCGGACCGAATCTGTAATGGCACATCAATCATTACAGCTTCTGCCAAGCCGACACACTAGATGTGTGTGAGGGTTGTTCTGTGGCGGGCGTTTATTTCTCCTTTTGGGGTATCGATCCAATTGTATGCATTGCGCGGGCGCCGTCCCGATTCAAACTAACATTGCTGTTTTTGCTCCGGGTCGAATGGTCGAATGGTCATGTATCATGTATGTACGGACACGGCACCCAACGGCGAACGACCAACGCCGCCGTAACGTAAAAATGATACAGATACGGGACCGCGATCCGGGTCAAACGAACGGGTCAGATGTTGCCGCGTTTTTTTTTTTCGCCCGCCCGCCCGACCGGTTTGACAAGTCCTCGGTCGAGTCGCATGCTCGCTTGCTCAACCAACCGCAGCCACATCCGCCAGGAGAGACAACATGGAACATGGACCTTGCCTCCCTCCCGTGGCGCGGCGCGTGTTGTCGCTAAGTTTAAGCTCAAGCTCGTTTTTTCCCATATCAGGCAGAATGTGCAAGTCTGGGATAGCCCTCGCTTGCTGGATCTAGGAGGACCTGGACTCCTGGACTCCTGGACTCCCAACCTGGGCGTTCGTTGTCTCGAGCACCGCTAGGTCGGGACAGAATGTAGTGTAGGTATGTACATAGTAGATTGAAACTGCTGCATCCGTCCGCTTGACAGGTCATGCCATGCCATGCCATGTACTCGTAGTGCGTAGTGCGTACAGGAACCCGAGGCTAGTCTAGACGCCTCGCTACATACAGCAAGGCTAGTCTAGACGCCTCGCTACATACAGCAGGCTACAGTCGAGTGTGGTACTACAACCGGGGATCTATGAATCTGGATCTCGAACTCTTAAAAGGGGCCAGCCTCATCCAGTCGGTCCAGCCGTCAGCGTACCAATGGTCCAGTAATCCAGTGGTCCAATTGATCATCAGATGGGGTCACCGGGGATATTGGTTGAGATGGCCAAGACGGTGTCTCTGAGTTCTCGGCAAGAGAGCCGCATCGCATGCACGCCGTAACCTTGTAACCTTTTGGGGACACTGAACTCTAAACAACGCCACCACAAAGGGACATTGGGAAAATAGGGTTCAAGGCGAGCCTGACAGCCTGACAGGAAGGATTCTCCGCAAACCCGGGACCAAGGAGCGCCACAGGACGACGCCATTCATCAGCGAGAATGCAGCTACCGGTAGGCTACCGAACGCTGTTGTCGAGACAGTGAGTGCTAACCGTCAAAGTGTCCAGCGATGCGTCGACGGGTTCTGTTTGGTGATCACGAGATCCGGGACTTCTTTTTTGCCTTTGCCATCGTCAATGTAATGACCGTATGGAGACAAGCGTGTGTTGTCGTGTGTCCGAGTATGTACTGCTTCTTGCGGCTCTCTCACCCCAACTCCCCAGGTTTTCTTTCCCCAGCTTCTCCAGCTCCAGCCACGGCAGCCAGCAAGCAGTACCCCAGACGAGGACAGTACGCGATGCGATGTACCTCCCCGTATGTAGCCTCGATGGATTCGCTAGCGGTTGTCGAAGCCCTCGAAGGGAGGGTGGGAGCAAGGGCAGATTACCCGTCTTGGCGTGCATTTAGCCTGAAGTCCCCCCCCCCCCCTGGCCGTTCGTTCACGGGCGCAGAATGGAAATGTTAACGAATGGGCGACGTTTTGGACCAAGACCGAAGGATTGTTTTGGTCTTGGCTTTTTTGTCTTGGTCTGAGAAGCTCGGTCGCGGCGTTCAAATGTTCTGTTCGCAGAGTCGGGACGAGAGCCGAATGTTTTGGAGTCTGGACTCTGCAAGTTGTTTAAACATGTGTTTCTGGAACCCATAACGACCAAACCCAGAGCCATGGTTGCCATGTGGGATTGTGTGACCATTGTTGATCGTTCGTTGCGGGTGGTGATGGACATTTGTTGTCGAGGGAACAACACCGATAGGATCACACAGGGAACAAACAAGTGCTGGATAAACACAAGCAAGAAACACGCGGCTATCCACTGTGGCTTTCCCCATATGGTGCATGATGGCATCAGATCATGAGTTGGTCCCTGATTCTATGTAGCGGTCCAGGTGTCCGGCCCCGCCAGGAGATAACTTAAAAAACAAATACCCACAACCTCGGCTAGCAAGCGAGACCAACAGATTCAGATCAAACCATTGAGGTTTTCAGCTTGTCAAGTTGTCAAACATTGAAGACACTGGAACCGAGAATTGGGAAGGAACTGGAGGCCAAATTGGAGATAATTCCCAGACGATCAAGAGTCTTCACATGGACCAAAGACATGAAAAGGCCCAATCGGATCAGACCTTGGGGAAAGGCGGGGGGAAGAGCAGTCTGGACTCTGGAGAAACTGGAGAAAGAGTCTGGGGGTGAAAATGGACTGCCATTGGAGAGACTGTCGGCATTTCGGAAAGGATGCCGAAGGAGACCAGGACAAAGGGAGGGCGCACAGGCCACCCGCTTGGCTTGTTTCTTGAGGTGTCGCATGGTCTCGGATGTGGCCCGGTTTTTGTGTATGGGGTCAGAAAAACATGTGTTTGAATCATGAAAGTCTTGGATTGTTTACTTTCATGGAAGATGTCTTGATGTTGGAAAAGAAGAGAGTGAATCATGTCGTTGATGGACAATCAGGGTTGGGGTTAAGAAATCACGTGAAGACGCTGCAGCCACTGTAATGGAGCCCCACTCTCTGGCCGCGTCCACTGCGACGACCGCGCGTCGTTGATGACCGCGTCTGATATTGATGACTGCCACCACCACCACCACCAAGACAAGACATGGACTTGGGGTGACATCCAACCACCAATTCACAAGAAAAATATGGCTGGCCCATCACGACCCCCCGACAAGAAGCAGGCTTCAATCTCGAGCTTCTTCACCCCACGAAACACCAGTCCCTTGGTCAACCTCAGCCAGAACGCCACCAAGAAGGTACCGCCAGCCGACGAGTCCAATCCATCCAAACAAACATCCTCGAGGAAACGACAAAACAACGACAGCGAAGATGATGATGCTCCCAGAGATGCCAAACGGCGCAAATCCAATGGCCCATCGTCAGCAACAACAGACACCGAAGACGCCGTTGCCTCCCTGAACCTCTCTTCCTCTCGAACAGAACGGTACTCTCTTAACTCGAGCCGGCCCTCCCAAAAAGACGAAGAAGAGAACAAAGAAGATGCCGCCGAACGCAAAAAAAAGGAAGAACTCCATCGCAAGTTCGTCAAGAAACTCGGCCACCCCGACAGCATGTTCAACTACAGGCGACGAGACACCGAGTCCGCCGCTGCTGTCGAAGGCGAAGGCGGCGACGAGGGCGAAGACGACGCAGAAGAGGAACTAGCAGCACCCAAAACTAAAAAGAAGGGGGCCAAGACGGGCAAGCTCACTCCCATGGAGATGCAGTTCCTGGAAATCAAGAGGAAACACATGGATACACTCTTGATCGTCGAGGTCGGGTACAAGTTCCGCTTCTTTGGCGAAGACGCCCGCATAGCGGCCAGGGAGCTGAGCATCGTCTGTATACCGGGCAAGTTCCGGTACGACGAACACCCTTCCGAGGCCCATCTCGACCGCTTTGCCTCTGCCAGCATACCCGTCCACCGTCTACCTGTCCATGCTAAGCGTCTTGTCGCCGCTGGTCACAAGGTCGGCGTGGTCCGGCAGATCGAGACAGCAGCTTTGAAAAAGGCCGGCGATAATCGCAATGCTCCCTTTGTCCGGAAGCTCACCAACGTCTATACCAAGGGCACCTATATCGATGAGACGGGCGAGTTGGACCAGCCGGGCGAGACGACGGGTGCTTCTTCCGGCGGTTACCTGCTTTGTCTGACGGAAACCCCGGCCAAGGGCATGGGAACCGATGAAAAGGTCAATGTCGGCATCATTGCTGTCCAACCCGCCACCGGCGACATCATCTACGACGAGTTCCAAGACGGCTTCATGAGACGGGAGATCGAGACCCGACTACTACATATTTCTCCCTGCGAGTTTCTCATCGTCGGCCACCTCAGCAAAGCCACAGATAAGCTCATCCAACACCTCTCCGGCAGCAGCACCAATGTATTTGGCGACAAGAGCCGCGTCGAAAGAGTTCCCAAGAGCAAGACCATGGCAGCTGAGGCTTACTCGCACGTCACAGACTTTTACGCCGGCAAAGCCAAGGACAGCGATGAGCGCTCGGCCGCCTTGCTCGACAAGGTGTTAAAGCTCCCAGAAGCCGTCATGATCTGTCTCTCGGCCATGATCACCCACCTGACCGAGTACGGCCTGCAGCACATCTTCGACTTGACCAAGTACTTCCAATCTTTTAGCACGCGCCAACACATGCTCATCAACGGCACCACCCTCGAGTCTCTCGAAGTATACCGTAACGCCACCGACCATACGGAAAAGGGCTCTCTGCTCTGGGCCCTCGACAAAACCCACACCCGCTTCGGCCAGCGTCTCCTCCGAAAATGGATTGGCCGTCCCCTCCTCGACCAGCAGCGCCTAGAAGAGCGCGTCTCCGCGGTCGAAGAGCTACTTAACAACCGGTCCACCGCCAAGGTCGACAAGCTAGTGGGCATGCTCAAGTCCATCAAAGCCGACCTCGAGCGCAGCTTGATCAGGATCTACTACGGCAAATGCACCGGCCCGGAACTCCTCTCGACTTTACAAACCCTGCAAAAGATCTCTCTCGAATACGCCCGCGTCAAATCCCCCTCCGACACGGGCTTCTCCTCCCCTCTGCTCACATCCGCCATCATGACCCTGCCGTCCATCAGCCCCATCGTCGCCGCCCATCTCTCCAAAATCAACGCCGAAGCCGCCCGCAAAGACGACAAGTACGCCTTCTTCCTCGAGCAGCACGAGACCGAGGCCATCTCGGAACATAAACTCGGCATCGCAGCCGTGGAGCAAGACCTCGACGAGCACCGCTCCGAAGCCGCCAAGGAGCTGGGCAAGAAGGTGCCCGTCAGCTACGTGACCGTGGCAGGGATCGAGTACCTGATTGAAGTAGCCAACACTGATCTAAAACGGGTCCCGGCTTCGTGGGCCAAGATTTCCGGAACCAAGAAAGTGTCAAGGTTTCACACGCCCACGGTGCTAAGATTGATAGCGGAACGGGATCAGCATAAAGAAAGTCTGGCTTCGGCGTGCTATCAGGCCTTTGCTGATCTGCTGGCGCAGATAGCGGGAGAGTACCAGCCGCTTCGCGATGCGGTTTCTTCGTTGGCGACGTTGGACTGCCTGCTCTCTCTGAGCACGATCGCTGCGTTACCGGGGTATACCAAACCGACGTTTTTACCGTCTTCCCGCCCTTCTTTCCTATCCATCACTGAAGGCCGCCACCCCATTGCCGAACACCTGCTACCAAACGGTTACATCCCTTTTACCATGTCCCTCGGCGCCTCTCCCAGCCCCAGCAACAACAACAACAGCAGCGTCCCCGCCGGCCCGCTAGCACAACTGATAACCGGCCCCAACATGGGCGGTAAATCCTCGTATACCCGCGCCGTCGCCCTTTTAGTCCTTCTATCCCAAATCGGCTCTTTTGTTCCCGCAACATCCATGACGCTCACCCTCTCGGACGCCATCTTCACCCGCATGGGCGCCCGCGACAATCTGTTCAAGGGGGAATCAACTTTCATGGTCGAAGTGTCTGAAACGGCATCCATTCTGAGACAGGCGACACGGAAAAGTCTGGTGGTGCTGGACGAGCTCGGGAGAGGGACGAGTACGCATGACGGGCGGGCGATTGCGGGGGCCGTTTTGGAGTATGTGGTTAGGGAGGTGGGGTGTCTGATGCTTTTTGTTACGCATTATCAGGATTTGGCCAAGGTGGCTGATGGGATAGTACTAGAAGAGGGTGGGGGTGAAGGGGAGGAAAAAAAGAGAAAGAAGGCGGTCGAGTGTGTGCATATGCGGTTTGCTAGCAATAAGGCCTCCAACTTGAAGTTGTTGACGTCGATGGATGACGATGTCATGGAAATGGAAATCGATGGAGGTGCGGCGGCGCACCAAGGGGATGGGGATGGGCCGGCAGATGAAGATGAAGATGAAGACGAAGAAATCACCTTTTTGTATGACCTCGCTCCCGGCGTGGCGCATCGGTCGTATGGACTCAATGTTGCCAGGCTGGCGAGGATTCCGAAAAAGGTGTTGGAGGTTGCTGCGAAAAAGTCGAGGGAGTTGGAGGAAGAAGTGAGGGCGAGGAGGGCGAGGGGGGCGGTGGGGTTGTTGGTGGATGTACTGGGAGGTGGTGGAGGGGGAGAGAATGAGGAGGGACTGGGGGAGAAGTTGGAGCAGTTGTTGGGGGTTGTTGAGCAGTTGTGAGGGAGTTGAAGTTGGAGGTTGTGGGCTTTGTTTGGGTCGGATACGTACGTGTAGGTGTGGACTTGTAGAATAGGTTATGACATGAAAAGTCCAATGATGGATGGCTAGGTAGGTGGACATGTATAAACCATCATGATGTATAATAGAATAATAATATTGTGTGCGTGAAAGGAAATGAACCACGGCGACTTAGTAAGGTACTAACTAATCTCCCCAAGACACCTTTTTACTACTCACCCACCGATGAGACAATACGTAAGGTAATCAATGACTAATAGATATTGAATACTCAACCGGCACCTAGACATCCAGCATCCCGCCAGAGGGAAGGAAGCATCGATCGCTACCGTACCATACGCGTATCATGAATGGGTATGTAGGTAGTCTAAACCTTCCCCCCTCACCCCCGCCGTCATCTCAACAACCTAACAAACCCCCTGAAAGCTTCGTGGTGAACTCAATTTGGCTCCTCCATGGTGTGTGTAGTGGTAGCACACACATCCTGTGACGTTTTCTTTGCTCCTAACTAAGCCCAGGCTGCCCAGGTAAGGCCGGATAAGGTATACAGCCGGAGGGAGGGAAGGGCTTAGGTTTGATCGACCCAGAGAGGTGGCTGTTGAGTTTCTCAGCGCAATTTTTTTTTTTTTTTTTCTGTTGTTGTCTTTGTCCTTTTTTTTTTTTTTTTTTTTTTTTTTTTTTTTTTTTTTTTTTTCCTTTTTTTTTTTTTTTTTTTTTTTTTTTTTTTTTTTTTTTTTCCTTTGTTGTTTTTCTCCTTTTTTGTGTGTTTTTTTTTTTTCCTGTCGAGCTTTTATAACGGGGAGGAAGGACTCTTAGAGGTAATGTACAAACTTCTACAGGTATGCTTTGTATGTTCGTTTATGGACATTCGTCGGAACAGTTACAACGGACTGAATGAAAGATGGGAGAGGAAGAAGAATAAATTGGTGAAATGAAGGAATGTGTACTCACTTATCTAGGTAGGTTATTTCGTGAGGTGTTTGGTGACGGGATTCGGTGCAGTGGTGAGAAAGAGGTCTCGAGCTTACCTTCTTTCTTCCAACTTGGAAAATCGAAAAGATGGATGTGGTGTGGTTTATTCCGTGTTGTCACTCAGTCGTCACCGCCAAGGTATGCAAACTTTTGGCCTCGCTCTTTATTCTTTTATATCCTCACTTCGATTAATAAATTTGGCCTCCACTGTGAGGGTCTTCATTACGGTTGCTCTGGCTTTTATATTCTCCTCGTTCTTTTTTTTTTTTTCTTTTTTTTTTTTTCTTTTCTCCCCCCTCACGCCCCTTCTCACGCCATAACGAGATCAACAAGTTCAACATGCTTTCGTTGGCAGCTACTGCTCAGGAGGAGTCGGAATTTTGAGTGGAGGCAGATTTGATCTAGCAGCGCCGGGAAACCTCAACTAGACGTACGTACATAGCTCCTCTTCCCCCAGCGCCAGCGGGCCCAGCCCATGTTTGACCTTTTTCCTTTTTCTTCTTCATTATCTCTAAAACTTAATACTAGCTAAGCCGCATGCCTTTCGTGGTGTCTTCACGTCCATTGTCCTTCCTTGTTCACTCCCCTGGTCCCCTTGTCGAGGTTCCCGTTTCCCGGTCGAGTTGATGTTCACCAAGCGTCCTGACGACAACAATGACTGGTCCAGCGTATGACATCCATTCCCATCATCGCCCCAGCACTACCTGAACCCCCCTTCCGCCACGGAGCCCTGACACGTGCGATCTATTTGGTCATCGGTAATCTATTCCTGACCCATGACCTAGTTACGATATTTGTTCGTTCGCTCATTCTCGGATTGTTACGTTGAAACTGCCGACAGTCTCTTTGCGTCTTCACTTTCCAGATCGCGTTTGCTGCGCGTTGAGTACTATTCGGAGGAGGTCCGTCATTGAACGGTACGTTCCAGTCTATAAACTTTGCTTATATTATAGCTCTAGGAGCTCATTGTACGAGCTGCAATTCGCGAATTAGAAATTTAGAATGCTAACTCCCGTTCACTAGTTTCAGACTTCCAGTCCCTACCTCAGCAGTATCACCAATCTTCCAACATGACACCTCCGAAGACGTCCCCCAGTCTGAGCTTTGCAGCCGACCTTTATGATCATGCAGAGAGCGACGAGACGATGAGGAGAATACCTATCTATGAAAAGGCAAAAAGAAGGAAGCCATCCATGCACGCACGCAACGAAGCTGAGGAAAAGAGCAGAGGAGAGAGAATCTCGCAAAGTCAGAAAGAAGAAGTGAGAAAAAAGTAGCAAAAAAGAAAGCTGAAAATAGCCCTGCCCGGATTCGAACCGGGGCCCTACCCTTTCAGTCTTACTGCCATCCCATACCGGGGGTTAGGCTCCGCGTAATCGAGCGTGTGCAAATACCACTACACCACAGGGCCATTTGACTCTCAGCTGGATTGTTGGAAACTGATGAGTGGGAGGGGACTTATAAACCTGGGTAGACGTTCTGCAGGTGGTGCGCAGGTGTGCTGCATGAGGAAGGTGCGTATGCAGGGGCGTCTTGTTCTTGAGGAAGGCACGAAGTTGGAAGGTGCGTGTTGACCGGCCTTCTGCCCGCCGTCTCGCCAAGGCTATTTCGACCACTGGAATGGAAACTTGAGCCCGCGGTTGGTGAGTTCTTGCCTCAACTCAAAATGTATCCATTCCACTTGAGCATTGTGGCAGTCGTAATGAACCGACCGGATTTCTGAATCCTGTGGAGCATTCCCATTCCCCAATTCATCTTCCTAACAAGCATCAATCTATCAATCATTCCCATACTTCGCCTTCACTTATCTAAGCATTACGTCCCTCCCACTCCATTCCATGAGCGAAGCTATTCTATGTCTCCTCCATTCAGTATTTCTACAATGCCGTTCATACATCTACCGGTTGTTTGTTCTCCTGCTCGGGATCTCTACATCCGACATCGTTCGCTGAACCGTGAATGCATCCTCTTGTCTATCTTGTCTTCAACTCGCAAAACACCCCGGCGGCCCAGTTGCTCGTGTTCCTTCCAGAGTGGCTTTATCACCCGGCCGGCCCAATGCTCGTCCAATTCGTCTCGGTATCCCGCCCGCCAGGGAACGGGCTATTAGTCCCATCTTCGAATTTCTTTTCGGTCGCGCGCAACACTTTGCCCCTCCTGAAACTACCCCTCGCTTGTTTTTCCCGCTGCGTTTCGTTCGGTCCATTCTGCGCGCTCCCCCCAACTGGATCGCTTTTCTAGGTGGTCACTATTGATGAGTGTGTCGATCTTCCTTCAAGGTAAGCTCAACTCGAGCGTGGACTGCCATCCCTTTTCAGACTTTGCCATCCGTCTTTAATTTCATTCACTAACGATGAGCACGGTTGTATCACATACAAGATGCCAGAGTCACTCCCCAAGAGGCTATCGAGTTCAAGTCCTCCGGCCAAAGCACGCGTCGATAGGCGGTTGAAAGTTGAGGTGGAGAGCTTTGGAACTGTCGAATATGCCTTTGAGCCTACGCCGAATGCCTCAAACGATTCGGAACTGTCCGAACCCAACGATCAGGAGCATGCGCCGCTCCCAGAGACGGCACCCAGGCCGCAAAAAGATGGGTCTCCCGAGCCCAGCGGCGACACACGAATTCCCCTGTGGCAGAACGAAAACCCCGACTTCGCCGGCGAGATCGTGTACCCGAGAAAATGGGCTGGGGTAGCCACTCGGCTTGCCAGAGATGCACAAGGAGCCAAGTTGATGGTAGAGGGCAAGCCACAGTTCAACCTGTTTGTTGATGGTTCATACGAAGAAAATTACGACACCAGAAAAGAGTCAAATCGGGGGTCTGGCTGACAAGGCAAGTCGAAGGAAAAGACAAGTGGTTACTTGCATATTGCATAAGGTACCACCGTCTTTTCTTTGCATTGAGTAAGGTAGGTAGAGAGGTATGTATGCGTTGAGATGCTGGGTGAAGGTGGAATGTATGTACAATGCAAGTCAACAATGTAAGTCAACAAGGCAAGGCAAGGCAGGTTTCGGGTTCTTCTAACAGCTCAAGGCATGATAAGCCCACCTAGGTTTCATTGACTTGGCTTGTGTGCTATGCTGGATTGCTGGGATGTAGTCCATCTCTTCCTTTTTTCAGCAAGGCTAGCTAGCCGCTGCTTTGGTTCATAGGTAACTGAAGCATTGGATGTGAATAGCTTCAAGGTTTGCAGCTGGGTGCTCGGCGTGCGGGCTCAGAAATTGCCAACTGTGCACGGAGACGGTGTTCAGTGGACTAGTAAACGAAAAAACCTAGAAAGATCGCAGGAGGCGAAGGAAGACGTGGGGGAATGGAAAGGGGGGGATCTTCACAGAGGGTGCGTGTATATAGGTAGATGACCAGAGAGGGGTCCCCTCAACAGTCAGTGACAGCGAGAGTGGAAACAAATGATGGAATCGGCAAAGTGGTTTCGATGGGTGTTGAGTGTAAACCTGTGACGGGATGACTAGAAGGAAGGGAGCTGCCTGCCGGTACTCGGCCGGCCAGCAGCATTCCAGTAAAGGAAGGCACACTGGGTTATATAAGCACCCCTTCCTTACACTGTATTCACCAACAAGACCCACGCAGCTGGTAAATCCAAGGGCTCCATGGTGTAGTGGTAGCACATCCTGTGACGTTTGCTCCTAAGCCCAGGTAAGGCCGGATATACAGCGGGAGGGAAGGGCTCAGGTTCGACCCCGAGAGGCGGCACTTGGGTTTACCAGCGCATTATTTTTTTTTCTCTCTCTTTTTTGTCTTTTTTCTCTCTTTTTGCTTTTGGCTACCTAGGTGTCTACTACCATTAAGAGCACTTTCGCGTTCTTCCTGAACCTATTCTATTGTTCTACTTGGATTTTCATATATATTGTTGCGAGATCTAGTCCGACTTGCGGTGCGCTTCGTGATCCCCCTCGTTGTGTTAACCATACGTGATGGAGACGGTGCTTGAAGACTGGCAAATTTATATGATGCTTGGTGATTTGGTGGTGAGAGGTCTCGACCGTACGTAAGGTACCTTCCAACTAGAAGAAGAGCTGGTGGTTACTATCGTTACCCCCACGGATGTAGATTTATTACCGCGCTCCTTTCTTATTCGTGTTTTTACCTCCCGCCGTTAACGACGTAGCTTGGCTATAGTACCTGGAGTGTTCTGCGCCATCATCTTTATTTCTTCTTTTTTTGCGCAATCAGTACTTACGCTCGCTTCCTGTCTTGCCTCTTCCTTCTTCTTTCCCGATCCTTTTTTCCTCTCTTCTCCGTCGCGCCTCGCCTCCTTCACCCAGTGATCTACCAACTTGCGCGTTCTCCAATCTTTGCCCTTCTTCAACGCTTCGAATGTTTTCCCTGCCCGTTAACAAGTTCAGAACCCCGCGAACTCAGTAATCAGAGGTCCGCTGCTCAACGGTATTTGCAAATCTTTGCCCCTCATCGCTTTTAGCATGGTGAATGAGGATATGGCCAAGGTTTTGAAGGGTACTGGGTCATCAAAGCATCAGTGAAGGGTCTGGCGGGTACGCTTTTACGGGGGTTTGTCGCTTTTCTCGCATGATTTGAGCTTACTTGTCTTTGATCAGTGGCTGCTGCTTTGACGTTGAGCGTATACCAAGGGACACTGTCTGTTTATACCACATATACATTATCGTGCTCGTCTGTATGTATTGTCCCTTATAAATCACACAAAGCCATAAGACCACCCGGCATGCTCTTGTTTGGAACCACAATCATCCAACTCTATTAACGAGCTACAGACTGCGGTCCCGCGCACCCCAGGTGCAGTAACTATAAATCCCTAAACAAATGATGATGCCCATTTACAAGGATCATGTCTGGTCACAACCATAATCATACATCTCATCAGTTTCAGGCCTATCCACTTGACTTGAGTATCACCGAGGAGCTCTCCGTCTCGTAACGTCTATCCTCAGTCTTTTCTTCCCACTCAGATGCGCCATAAAGTCCCGATCATCATGAGAATAGAGATGGGTAAAACAAATCATCCGCCCCGCCATGCAGTATAAGGTAAAGATGACAGTAACTCCCAACCAAGTATAAGAACAAAAAGTGTGTTTCCCTTGGGATCCCGAAACAAATGCAAATACGATATCAAACACCAGTAGAGTTAGTTAAGAACTTTTTTCTGTCGCACGCGCAAACACAAAAACATGAAACACAGCCATCTCAAAACGTCCAAGTCACTCCTCCAACGCGGGTATTTTTTGGTTTCTCATAACGGCAAACATCACGGTTTCATGGCGTCCCTGAGACTAGAACTAGCTCTCCGGCCTAATCCTCAAACATCAAAGTCGGAGGCTGTGCGATCGAGAGCTGGATCAGCTGGGTACGGGCTGGCATACGAGCTTGAGTAAGGCATAGCAGCCGACATGCTCCTGACCATTTGGTTGATTGGCTGGAAAGCCGAAGTGTTGGGAGCTCTGGGGGACTCGCTCCCATAGCCATTGTAGCTGAACGATTGCATATAGGAAGGTCTGCCTGAAATGCTCAGTGGATTAAGTCCGCTGTAACTAGGGTGTTGCTGCGAAGAGAAAAATCCATTGCTGGAGAGACCGCTGGAGAGACCGCTGTTGGACAGACCGTTGCTGGGGAGGCCGTTGCTGGGGAGGCCGTTGCTGGGGAGGCCGGAATAGGAGTTCGCCATGTTGTCCCTCTGAGAGAAGTACGACAGCTGTGAGCCGTTCAGGTTCTTGGGCCCCGAAGATCCAAGCTGGCCGTTGGATGACAGAGGTCCGTTCGGAGGAAGCGCCTTTAGTGCTGGGCGGTGGCGAAGCTCAAAGCTGAAAACATGTCGGTTAGCAAAAGCACTCAATCAAATACTCGCGACGACTTACAAGGACCCCATGGGGCTGCCACTGTGGTCTAGAGCAATCAAGAGTTAGCTTGACGGTCCATAAGATTAGAATGGACCTCAAGTTGACTCACGAGGACTGCGTTGCGGGGGATCATGGAAGACATCATAGCTTTCCATACCTCCGTGGCTGTGGCCGGAGACTTGGCTAATGCCCTCATCTTGGCTAATGGACAAGGTCTCCTCGCGGGTGGACTTGGTCTTCGCGACTGTCTTGTTCCTGGCGGAAGAGCGAGTGGCGCGAGGCTTTGCGTTAGCCAGGGTGGAAGCGCGACGGTTGCGCTTCTTCTTGTGGTTTTCGGCCTCTTCCAGCTCACGGTCCTGTGGTGAGACACGTCAGCAAACAATAAAAGAAGACAGGATAGAGGTGCGCGACCGGAAGAGACCACGTACGGGGCTGCCCTCGTAGATCGAGGGGCTGGCGTAAACGTCGCGCTCACGCTGCAAAGTCCAATCTTCGTTGTAGATGACCTCCTTCTGTTCGATGGTAGTTGAAGCCTCCTCCATCAGCTTCAAGACAGACTCGTCCTTGCGTTGGTTACGCTTGCGCTTTTGTTGCTCATTAGCCGAGTCGAAGAGACCCATGCCGGGATAGCGAATGCCCTTGAGCTTGCATGACTCGTCGTCGTCGTCGAACTCCGTAATCTCCGACGTGACTTCGGAGGAGGGGAGGATGCTGTCCGAAGTCGCAGTCTCGGAAGGCCATCTATCGTACTTGCCCGCAAACGCCTGCATGTTGTCGGGTGTGTCCGGTGCAGAGAAGTCAGAGCGTGAACGCTTCATATCGGGAGTTTGAAAACCGGGAGGGTCCAAGTATGCGTGACCGTGGCGCAAGTTGTGAAATTGGAGGGACGCGTTGTTCGGGTCGGTGATCCAGTGGGTCAACACGGGAGTGTGTTCCAGTTGCTCGGGAGCCGGCTCGTTTTTGACCAAGTCATCTCGATTCTGAAAAGCCTTGGGCCTATTCTATAGGTGGGTATTGTTCAGCGACGTCCCTCTGAGGGAGGAAACGGGCAGAGAAGCAGTGACCACTTACACCTGTGCCCGCAGGCCGACCTCGCTTTGCCGGTTTTTTGTTTTCCTTTGCTTCAAGCCGTTCAATAAGAAGCGCCCTAATTCCACTGGCTTCCTCCCATCTGAGGTATTGCTGCATGGTCTCCCTCGACTCGTCATCCTTACCTGACCGCAATTCCGTCTTGAAGCGGTAGGACAGATGACTCTTGGACGAACAATGTGTGAGTAGGTGGGAGACATCGGAAAAGATTGGCTGCTTGGGGCAGATGGTGCACTTGAGTGGGATCGAAGTGGGGTCGTACTTCGTCTCCTCCATGTCCATTGGCGCGACGGCGGCCATTTTCTAGCAAGTGTAAGTCAATAACAAGACGGTATTGTTGTTGTGCATGGTGGCAACAAGGTAGTAACTCACTGCCGGGGCTGACCGGGGAGGTCAGAGTTGAGTTGACTGCAGGATCAAGTCGAAATTGAGAACAAAGTTGTTTGACTGCAATGACTCCGCCGGCAGTAAGGGGAAGACGGGTGTTTTGATTGACGGATGGGCAGGCAAGACTTTGAGGTATCTGTGTGCGTGTGTGTGCGAGACTGTCGGCAGCGTTGATTCAAGGAGTTCCTGACGAGTGATGCATGAGGCGAGAGCAGTGGCGTGTTGAAGGCGTCAGTCTCCGTGGGGATATAGATGAACTTTGTAGGCTGTCTGCTGGAAGTCCCAATGATGGAAGCTGGACACTCGTGTAGCCCGGGACGCAATTGTACGGTGATAGTTAGGCCGGATCCAGGAGCCTAGCAAGCACGAGTCTCCAAGAAAGTGAAGGCAGTGGTGATGGCGATGTTGGTGTTGTTGACAGGGTCCATCACATGCATCTCCACGAAGAAGGGCGGGATCAGTGAACAAAGAAGGGAAGAAGGGAGGAAGTACAGATTTCTGCGTTAATGATGGAATGGAAGATGTCAACCCAGGGTCGTCTCTGGTGACGCGATTGGACGTCAAGTTCGTGGTGGTTGGCGAGGGGAAGGAACTTCCGCGGCGAGCAGACAGACGATGTCGAGGGAAGGGTGATGGTTGGAGAGAGGAAGAACTTTGGAGGGCAGAGAATTTGCAGAAACGAGAAAAGTGCAACAGCCACTCCCACTCAGCCTGCCGAGGGCACAAGAAGAACCCTCATCAAGGGGCACGCACACACAATGGAAAGAACGGTGGGTCACGAATCTGAGGACAGTTTGAGGAAGGCGGTTTCGTGGCTGAGTGTCAGTCAGTGGGCGAGGAAGGTGGGTGTCGTCAGACTGGGAAGGAACGAGGAGGACCCAGGATCAAGGAATGGGAGGTGTCCGGTACCGTAACGTAAGAAATCAGTATTGCTGAAGGAAGTCGCGGAAAAAGATGATTGTTGTTCGGCCCCGAAAGATGCCCAGACAGCCTGAGAAAATCGGATATCACAGTTTAGTTCGTTTTTGTTGTCGTTGAAGGCAAGTGTCGTTGATGAACCAAGGCCATTTCATGGCGGTCTGTCTGTCTTGCACCCCATCACGGTAACGTAACAAACGGCCAACTTCGACTTCCAGTCAGCAATTGTCCAATGGTAGGCGATCAAGCCGCGAGACGGGTCGCTGCAGTGACAGGTAATTACCGTGAAATAATCACCAAGACCAGTGACATGTTGCCATATCATGGAATACGTCTAGGTATTGGTAGAGGCCTCTATGCTGCAAAGGCCGTTAGCCATTGGGGGTCAAATAGATGTCAGAAGGCATAGATAAAGGAAAGGTAAAGACATCAACATTAAACGGAGAAGAGCATGTTGTGACAAGACCAAGACAATGTGCGAGTGGTTCAAATGAAACAAGATTGTATTAAAGGAACACTATGAAATGTCTCCGACCTAACCATGTTGGTTGGCGTTGCAAATGCTCACCCAAGCAACAATAATGCAGTAGGAGTACTCGTCTGGACTAAGAAACGAATCACAAACCCACTGAAGGGAAGCAACGCCGTTTCCAGCCCACACGAGCAATAATTTGATCTTCTCCCGCCTTGTATCCTGCCGACGCCCGGAGTGCGTGTCGGAAGGTTATTAGATGGCAGGAGGTAGTTGTGTTTGTATCAAGTGAATGATGATGAAGTCACCTCATCGTACCGTATTCCGACAACACCAAACCACATCTCATTCCGTTCCTCTCAACGACCCAGCACGCGCTTGATAGTCGACTTGGGCATGCAATACACCTCGTCAACCGGCTCCAAGCCCGGATACTCCAGCAAGCTCAAACCCGCAATGCCAAAGCAGGTGTGCCAGACATCCACCATGTCACCAGGCCGGTCCGAGATGCCACCCTTTTCCGTGTCTTGCGAGCTCAGGATGAAGTTGGTGAGCTTCTCCTTGTCGATCCAGTGCGTCTTGCCAATCATTTCCAGACTGCTCAGCACCCACCAGCTGTAGCACACGTCCTCCTTCTTCTCCGGACGGCCATTCAGGCCACCACCGGCGATCTGCCTCTCACTCAACCAGCGACCCAGGCGATCAACGTCAATGAGCTCCTTGCGGCCAGCGATGGTGAGGGCAGCGACGCAGGTGAAGATCTGACCCGAGTGGGACTCGGCACCAGGGCTGACACCGTAGCCGCCGTCAAAGTTGGCGCATGCAGCAACGTGGTCAACGGCCTTGTCAACATCAACAAGGTCCAGGAGGCCAAGGAGGGAAAGGGCATTGAAGGCGCCGTAGAGGAAGCGAGTGTCCTCCTCGCCCCACTCATCACCCGCAAACGTGCCGGTCTGACGGTTCTGGAGGCTGGCGATATCTGGAGAGGTAGGTGAATGTCAGTACAAGCCGAGGGGGTTTACCTGGATAGATGATGGCGACGCACACTTTCCGACCTGCGCCTTGCCCCGGCCACGCGTCTCAAGGTCATCCAAGGCGTCGACCATGGCGAGGATCTGCACGGCACTGACGGTGGACAGCATGTGGGCGTCATGCCCCGGTGCCGCTCCGAAGCCGCCGTTCTCGTGCTGGCACGATAGCACAAAGTCGATGGTCTCGGCGCGCGGGAGGGCCTCGGGGTGGCCGAGGAGGTGCAGAGCGGTCAAGCCCCAGTAGAGGCCATTGAGACGCAGATGCTCCGTCAACCAGTAGTCATATTCGTCCTTTCTAGAGTCGAGACTTTGAATGTACTTGACGTGGGCTGAGGTTGCGAGCTGCAGCAGCTCTTGCGGGAGAGAGGTCAAGTTTTGTGTCATGTTGGAAGAATTTGCGGGTTTTATGGTGCCGGTGTCAAGCTTTGATGGATCGGGCTTGGAACCAAGGAACCGGCCTTGGAAGTCGGAGGTCGGAGCTACGATTCAACGAACGATTCAGCCTCGGGCCAATGGGATCCGGTACCCCACCATGGCGGGGACGTTGAAATCCCGCTTATGTAATCGGTACTCGGAAGCCACCATGCCAAGAAATGCCTTCTTGTGGCTTCTTTCTTATGGAGCAATGCTCACGAATTCGTCATCTCTGGACGTTGCCAAATGCCCGAATGTGGGACACGCGTATTTGCGGGAGTCATGGACCTCTCTCGCGATTACGAATGAGGTAAATGAGCTTCATCTCATGAATGTCGTGATTATTTTTTAAATGAAGGGCTGATAGGTTGGGCAGCAGTCGTACACTACCTAAAATACAGTGCACCGGCGCTGAAGATTGAGATCGGGATACGAATGGCCCTCGTACCGAACAGGGATGATGACAATTTGTCTCCATCCAAACCGAAGCTCAGCCTTCCACTTGGACATTGCCAGGAGCATGATGAGGCTTGATGACTTTGTTTTCCATGGAAACAGCTGGTTGAGATACGCAATCACCAATATGCTTGAATTGCTTCCATGCTGAGTAGATTTCGGCAATTCAGTTCCCACTCCAAGATGACGAATCTGGCCGGCGCTTCGGAACAGGGCGATTCGATACCATATCTCGAAGCGATACAGCGTCCATCACCGGCGACGAGGGACTGGCGCAAGTGCGCAACAACGTCCGTCCATCCAGCCTCTTTCTAAGCCGTCAAATCGGAAAAAAGAATCTGATTCAAATGTTACGAAGATCTGGCAGGGTAACTGCAGCAGCTGTTAAGTCCTTGCAGCAGATCACGGTCTCGTGCAATCATGATCGAGACACCATTCATTCAGTGACGCCGGGTCTTGGCTTGGTGTTTTGGACTTTTTTGCAACGTGGACTGCCCAGGTCGAATCTTGCCGTGATCCATCTCTGTCACTTCCAGGGAACGTAAGGTGGTGGCTGAAACCAAGAACCAGTCCTCCGGGAAAGCCCCAGATTTGAGTATGGTTTCGACGCGATTGTTTGCCCTTGATTCATGGAGTCAATATCACCCGTCACATAGGTAACTTAACAGAATTTCGAAAAAGAAGTTAGGTACAGTGAAGCGCTGGAAGCAACGTTGAAGAGCGAACCCGTCGTCGAATTGGAGACAGCGCTTGTCGCGGAAGAGATGGCCATCAGCAAGTGGGACGAGAGAGGCACGAGAGGGTTGTGACCAGTGAGAGTTGAGAACAACTTGGCTGTGTTCCTGGCGCTAGTCCCAAGACGGACTAGCGTATTCGGCCAAGCCTCTCTCCCGACTCTCAAAACGCTGTGACAGCCGGCGGAGAGATGTGGAGAGAAACACAAGCCAAAGAGAGAAACATCAAAAAAGGAAGAAGCGATTGGAGTTGACGACAAACAACACATTGCGCGTATAAGCGCCATTGGTGATATGGTGCGCAATGTTGTAGTATCGAGCATACGCAGAGACCTTCTGTTTTGTTTGTTCTACACTAACCTGGACAACTAGGTATGAAGTGCCGTGGTGTTCAGAGGAGGTGATGGAAGAGTAAAGAATCTCCAATCTCATCTTCTTTTCTTCAATCGTCCATGATATTCCCTATTCATGATTAACGAGTACCACCTTCAATCACCTGATAGCAGGGCCACAAGGCCATCATTTGCGGCTCAATCAGGCCAAGAGGCCCGTCTACGATTTAGTTTGCTGGAACCCAGGTTCAAGCCAGGAGATCCGTTGCCGAACGTACCTTACCTTAGCCCATCTCGGGCCCCTGGCTTCCCGCTCCTCAAGTTCCAGCGGTGTATGCACAGCATCCATGAGGGCAGCAGGCGATCATCAGCACTATGGACAAAAGGGGATCGGGATATTTGCAACCCGTGATGTCGGATATCATGACATTCCATGTTGTTTTTGTTTGGTTGGTGATGTTGGTGCTTTTGCTTTTGCTTGCCTTGCTTGCTTGACGGGCACAACGGGAAAGTGAGAATGATACGATATTGAACACAGCCCACCGGATATTGGAGTCCCCGCCTCCCAGGTCCAATTGCCTGAAATTGGAACACTGCACACTCACTATTGACTGCGCTTACACGCGATCTTCACCCATTCGAAGCGATGAAGCAATCTACCCCGCCACAAATGCACACGAATGTACCCTTCGTTTTCCCCGCTGATGAATGGTGGTGTTCTTGGGGGTGGGCATCGCGGACAAGAGAGATGGAGATTGGTTGTTTCTCTTTGGCTGTTGGTCCCATCATGGGCGTTTAAGAACAAAGGAACCCTGATGACACCCACACCCCTGGGCGAGACGGTACCGTACTCAAGCATCGAAACTGCCCTTGCTTCAGGCTTTTTTGTGTTTTCACTTGCCGTTTCAGGTTTCCCTTCTGGAACTTGTGTGCTTCCGTCACTCCAACACCAACATCAGATTGAACCCGCGAGGGAAAACAACAAGAACAGAAAAAGGTCAAAGCTGCAGTGTCCCGAGTTCCTGTTGGCCTGAAGCGGAATAGGATCCACACTGCTATTGTCAGCCTGTGAACAGGTACCACAGACAACCTCCAATTGCGTGTCCAATCTACGCGGAACACAGGTCTCCGCTGTTAGTACGACGTTAACGGAGCCGACTGCTGAGCTTGCCAGCATTAACAGCCAGCCAGCGCCTGGCAAAAGCTCAAAGCGTCAAGCACCGGTGCCCTGGCTGCCCTGCGTGTCTCCATCTCCCTAATCAAGTCCCCTGGTGCCGCTCCCTTCATCAGACCCGAGACTCCAGCAAAGAGACTCCAGAAACTCCAACCAGGGAACTCCATAATCGACCGACTCCCCATCCGCATCAACGGTTCGGAGTATCCTGCCAAATCGACCACCGTCCGACCACACTCTCACACGCATCGTGCTGCTGCAGGAACGGACCCATTCTCCGACCCAGGCTGACATCCCGTCTGTCGTCCAGTTTGCTCAGATTGAACAGGAACTTGACCCCTTAAACATTTTCAACAATACAATTCAGCACGACGGCGACTCTGCCTCTACAGCCCACCCACCTAATCGCAACCGGGCTGCCCGCTGGCGGTCTCCCCGATCCATTATCCAGGACCGCGACCCATACAATCACCACCAAACATCTCCATCCATTCTGACTGAATAGTGATCGCGGCGCAATCCATACCTAGTAAGGTAGCCTTCCTGGCCCTTTCGACCCTCCGACTTCCCTCGCAAAATCCCAGTTCTAGACCTCACCTCCACCCCGGCGAGCGCACGTTCACGATCCCTTTGTTCCCTCTTGGGTGCGCATATCTAGCCTGTCTTCCATACGGCATCCTGGAAGGGGCTGCGGAATCGCATAGGTACATGCGTACATAGTCGACCTCGAGTATATCTCTCTGACCCCTTACATGCCATCGCCTCGTCATCACATATTGCGAGCGACTACTCCGGGTTACGTTAGGTACCTCTAGCTGGATGTCGCAGTGAAAGCCGTTGCCGAGTTGGGAAATCAATTGGGTTGCCAAAAGGTCAGCCAGCGCCGCCCGTCTTTGCGCATTCCTCCTCCGATCTTCCTCTGCCCACACCCGACATCTCCATTCTACTATACTAGTCCACATCTGTCAGCCTCTGCTGGACTTCATCCTCTCTTCCTCTCTCTCGGCTCCTTCGCGCGCCCCCGGTTGTGTGCGGCCTGCGCCATCCCTACCTGAATACGTTTGTGCCTCGCTGGGTCGCTGCCTCATTTGTCGCAGTCGCCCACTTTCGTCTATTTTAACCTCCCTGCAACTGCAAAGCAAACCCTGGACATTTGACGTGATACTGCAGCGGACAAGACCGAAACGCTGACCTGAACTCTGACTGCGCCAGACAACAACGAATCGGGATCCCGTTCGAACAAGCATACATAGTCTATTCTATCCTTAAAACACAGGCGCCATAACCTGATATCCGATTTCGATCCCATCTTTTCTCGGTCGCTGGACCTGGAACAACTACAAGAAGTGAGCGCAAAGAGATGGCCCGAAAAGGCGTACCGCAACCGCTTACGCTGGCAGAATCCGGAACTCCTGGAAAAGGAACCTCTCCGCGCCTTGGTGAAACCACGCAACAACAACAACAAGCCCCAAGTAGCAGCAGCGCCGTCAGTGCCACCGGTAGTGGTGGTAGTTTGCAAAGCGGGCGCTCTACTCCGCAAGCCTCGCGATCGCCAAGGTCCCCACGTTCCCCTTTCAAGATCGCCCTTCAAAAGCCAGAATCGGCCGGGGAGCCACCGAGAACCTCGTCACCCCCAGCCCAGCAAGCCGTCGAAGCCGTCGCCGTTTCCCAAGACCAACGCTATCAACGGCAGAAATCACCAGAAGTCCCACCCGAGGACCATTCACGCGCGACCACCTCCACGCCGGTACCGTCGCAATCACCCGATCATCGGGGCCACAAACATAGCCGAAACGGCGAGGACAAGTCGTCCAAGTCGAGTTTCTTCCTCAGCTTTGGAAAATCAAGCAGGTCGTCAGAACGCGCGAATTCTCCTCAGCTCCTCGAATCGCGAACAACAGAAGGTATGTCGAGGGAGACCAGACCATCTGCCCATTCACGGTCAAATGCCAATCATAAGCTTCTAGGTGTGTGGAGGGTCGCTTCGGTCCGATGCTTTTCAGCATGTTAACTTGTCCTTGTTTGCACAGACCCTTCATATAACGAATACCCGTCGCAAAGGAAGAGCCCAACTCTGCCTGCCAAGTCCGAAGTATCTCTAATCTCATCCAACGAATACGAAACGGCGAACAATAGCAAAAAGAGCAAACCCAAACCATTTACCCTATTAAGTCGCACAAGATCGCACAAGGACAAGGACAAGGAAAACCAGCAACATTCTCGAGACCCCAGTTACGCACCCGCGAGACCTGGCGATCCCGACAAGTTGTACGCAACATCAGCACCGAGAACCGCGCCAATACAATCACAAGAACGCACATTTCGCGACATGATGGTGCCCGGACCAAGAGGCCATTCGGCGGAGAGGGTGGGAGGTAGCAAGCACTTTGAGGGCATCAACAGGAACCAGTCCTTGTCGCTCAAGGAGGCAGGCGGATCGCTCTTTAACGGACTAAAAGAAAGTAGGGCCGCCGGCTTTCTCAGCAAAAAGTTATTTGGAAGCTCGAAGGAAGACAGATTCGCACCAAAGGAGCCGGTAATAGACGACGAGCATTACGTTCTCAAGGTTATCAACCTACCGCTCGTTGAGCAGACGCGGTTAACCCGGATATCGAAGAGGCTGGAGGATTCACGCGACAAGACAGAATTCTGGATGCCGGCATTCCCCTGGAGAGCGATCGACTATCTCAACTACAAGGGAAGCGACGTCGAAGGGTTATATCGAGTTCCCGGCAGTGGGCCGCAGATCAAAAAGTGGCAGCGCAAATTTGACGAGGGTGTGTTTTTTTTAAAAGCTTTTGTGTCACTGAGTCGGTGCTAACATGGAAAATTTGGCAGAACTCGATGTAGACCTCTTTGAACAACCAGATCTTTACGACATCAACATTATCGGCTCGATGCTAAAGGCATGGCTGCGCGAACTACCCGACGAACTATTCCCGAAAGCAGCCCAAGAAAGAGTGGCCAAAGAATGCGCGGGGGCAGAGAAAGTGCCCGAGTTACTTAGAGAAGAGCTCTCCAACCTTTCGCCCTTCAAGTACTACCTACTCTTCGCCATCACATGCCACCTGAGCCTGTTGCTCGCGCACTCGGACAAGAACAAGATGGACTTCCGGAATCTGTGCATTTGCTTCCAGCCGTGCATGAAGATCGACGCCTTTTGCTTCAAGTTTCTGGTGTGCGACTGGAGGGACTGCTGGAAGGGATGTAAAAACGAAGCCAAGTACATTGAGGAGGAGTATGCGCTATTCGACCAACCGCCACCGAGGAGCTACAGGAGTAAGCGGGAGACGGAGCTGAGGGAAAGGGAGGAACGAGAAGACCACGAAAGGGCATCACAGCGAGAACGAGAAAGGGAGCAAAGAGCCCAGGCTCAGGCTTTTCAACAACAAGGGGGTCAGGTCATCCCTCCAGGAGGAGGAGGCCATCGCAACAACGGAAATGCGCACCAGCCAGCAGTACCACAACAAGTCCAGCGACTAAGGAAAAAGAACAACACGACCACGACGCAAGAAACAACACAAACAGCGACTGTTGACACGGGCTCAACAATATCGACGACTATCACGCTGGTCAGTGATCATCATCATCGAGACAAGTCACCTGCGCGAGGAACAAATCATCATCAGCATCATCAGCATCATCATCAGAGACAACAACTACAACCGGGTGAGCTACCGGCTCTCTCGCCCATAAAACCACTGTCACCGATGGGGTTTTAAAGGGTTCCGCTGCTTTGTTCATTTCTTCGCTTCTTTTTTCTTCCATTTCCTTATACTTACAGTTTTACCAACCTTTTTTTTCTTAGTCAGGAGGCTGTCGTGAGTGGTTCATTAGTCCACTGCCAGTAGTCCGTTGAGGATGCAGTCACAGCCAGTTCCTTGAGGAAGAACACGGAGAGGGGCATATCACCAAGTCAAAACCCGCACTCTCAAACACCGAGACAACAGAGACACATCACAAAACACCAAGCTTTGAACACACACAAGACACGACTTTTATGCTGTGGACGAAATTCTCTCTATTTTATTTTCATATCTCTCGTTACCAAAGAACAAGGTTATAGCTTTACCACCTACCAACCAACAGACACACCAGGTTTCAACAAAGTAGAAGTTTCCTTTTAAAGTCAGATCAAGTTTTTTCGAAGAAGTCGAAGTCAAGAGGCAAATGCAATGCGATCGTTATCAATGGGTCTATTTCCTTTTTTCGTTTTGTTTTTATAATCGGTTGCTTGCGGGTTCCATTGTTTGCGTTTGAAATACCCCTTTCCGCGTACAGTTGTTGTTTAGTCAAAATCATCACCATATCTTTTCTTTCCTTGCCAGCCAGTCTACTGCTCAAAATACCCGCCAGTCTTGAGGTCATCGTTCGCAGTTGCTTTTATGCCATATCGGGAAGGAGGAAAGAGAGAAGGGGAAAAGGAGAGCAGGGATTGATTGGAGTAGACAACAAGTTGAACTTCCGGCAGAAGTAGGTAAGTAACCAAGCAACTGAACTGTTTACAACGGCGGTTTCTGGACAACAAACAAACAGCCAGCAGACTACTACGGTACCTACGGTGGGAAAGAGGTACAATAAGAAGGAGAAGCAGAAGAACCATAAGGAGCGCGGGAAAAGTACAAGGGGTGATGATGAAATTGCAAAGAGAAGGGAAAGAGAAAAAGTTCACTTGGATGGATGGCGGGAGAACAATAAAGAGGTAGCAATGAACGTGGGAAAAGAATCCCGCGGATTGTAAGAATAGAGAAGGAGAAGAAGAGGAGGAGGAGGGCGGTTTCTACATTTTGAAGCGAGAGACCATCCATCCATCCATCGTAACTGGTGGTGCGTGCGGTTTGGGGAGAATAGAATTGAACTTGAAATTTCTTGGGTACACCGTACACGAGACACGCGAACTTAATTTACGTGATGATTTAGATGATGATGATATGGATATTGTGATTGTGATTGCGATTGAATACATTCCATAGTACCCAATGGTAACTGACTGACTGACTGACTGACTGACTGACTGACTGACTGACTGACGATAGATATGGTAGGTAGGTAGGTACACCGAGTGAGTGAGTTGAGTGGTCGTGAAATGAATCTAATCTAACCTAACCTAACATACATACACCAAGGTAGGTACCTAGAAAAAGTCCAATACCATGCATGCATGCATGGAATCAATACCCCGTTCGCTCGATCTGCCGAGCGATCGATGCCAGCCGATCTAGAATACTTGACTTGACTTGAGGAAGACAGCCAGCCAGCCAGCCAGCCAGTTAGCCAGCCAGTTAGCCAGCCAGTTGGAGAAAAAGAAAAAAAAAAGGAAGAAGAAAAGGAAGAAGAAGAAAAGAAAGGGAAAAGCAAAGAAGAAGAAGAAGAAAGAGGAAAAAGACAAGGGCAACAAAATATATGGAAAAAAAAAAAAAAAAAAAAAAAAAAAAAAAAGGGAAACTCGGTAACGTGCACGTAGTATGTATGTATGATTGATGGATAGATAGATAGATAGATTGATGGATAGATGGACTGGAAGCAACGTCCAGTCTGGTCTGCCCCAGAAGCCAAAAAAAAGTCTATTTTCCATGAAAAAACCTGTGAGAATGTTTTGGATGGATGGCCCGGATTTCCTTTGAAACCAAGTCTACATTATTACATGTAAAACACGTCGAGTGAGTGGAGTTGAGTAATGCGTGCGTGCAAGAAGTGGGTTCAGTTCCCTTCCCGAAGGTGTAGACAGACCTAGACCTAAGTAATGAGATGTATGCTGAGACTGATTAGTGTGAGAAGTTCAGGTTCTTTTTTTTTTTTTTTTTTTTTTTTTTTGGTATATGATCTTTCGGGTGCTAGTGAATACTTATTGATTGATCTTGAATCGAACACGCACGATGTAGATGTACGATGGGTAAACACAACAACATTGGCATCACAAAAATCAAGATTCAAACTTGATACTTGGACGGGGAACTCGATGGGATCATGATACGAAACACAAACAACCCTTTGAACGAACGGGAGGGAACTTGTCATCTCATATCATCTCTCTGGTATGCTCCTCTTTCTTTTGATAAGTATGGTATGGTACATGCCATTAACGCCAGTTGATTCCCATCGAACGATGATAGGATCGTATAACTTTGATAGTAAGAATCCTCCCAGAAGTACAGTAAGTAAGTATAACCTTGAACGCCGAAATGCCTGGTAGGTAAGGTAGTAAGTAGCAATGAAGCCTCTTGTCTTGTCTTGTCTTGTCTCTTCTCTCGATCAATCCTTGCTGATACTCGGGCCAGCAACAACTCACTTCACTTGACTTGATTCATCCTGATCACATCCCTTCCATTGCTTCCATGCTTCCATGCTTGATCCTTCCTTCCTTCCTTTAAGTTCCAGATGCCTTCCTTCTTTTCATCTCCCCCTCTGACACTCTCAGGAACCCACCCGTGCTGTCAACAACATGTGACAGACAGACAGACAGACAGTTTACTTCTTCCGCCCATCCTCCCTCCTAGCATTGCTCCTCATCTTCCTCTCATTCCTCTTCACCCTCTCCCTGATCTCCCTCCGCTTATCCCCCCTCACACTCTGTCCCTTCTCCATCCTCTTCTCCTCAGCCGCCTTCTTGACCTCGATAATCGGCGCGTCCTCGCCGGCCTTGTTGGCGCCCTTGTATCCCCACTTGCGGCCCCATTCTCCGGTGGCCTCGTCATACTGCAGGTTACGGCGCTGCTCGCGCGTCTTGGGCGCGATGCCGCGGCGCTTGGCGAACTGACTCCATTTGGTTTCGGCTTTGGGTTTGGGAACGGGCTTCTCGCGGGGGAGAGGTGTCTGGGGAGGCGGCAGAGACAAAAGGACGCCGGCGGGGGTGGATGAGATGGGGCAGGCGGAGAGGAGTTGGTTGATTAGCGACTGGGCGCCGTCGCGGGCAATGTTGGCGAGTTGTGGTTCCAAGGGGGAGGACTTGTCGAGGTTGAGAGGGTTGGGATCGTTGGCGAGGAGGAGGCCGAGGTCGAAGGTGTAGGGTGTGGGCTTGTCGACTGTGACGGGGAGTTTGGGCTTGGTGCTGGCAACGGCAGAGGCCGCCGCGGGGGTGGTGGCGGCGTCGGACATTGTGGTGGTTGTGGTTGCTTTTTGGTTGCGCGGGTCGATTAACTTTTGGGTTTTATTTGGTGTTTGACTGTGTGGGTTTGAAGTTGGCCGCTTGGTGCTTGGACGATTAGGTAGGGTTGATTTGGGGGTATCTTTTTCAGTTGTCGTTGGCAGAACTGGGGATCGCATTCAGTTCTCTGGAAGAACAGTGCTGCTGGTTCTGGATCTTCACTGAAAATTTAGGCGGTGACGGGCAGCAGATTCGAAGCTTGGGGGTGGTGCGGGACCTGGTTGTCAATTGGAATCTCATGTTCTCATTGGCTGAGTTACCCAAACAGGCAAAACGCCGACTTCTTGGCACCGGGGAATGTGGTCGGTTGGTCCGAGCTTGCGAACTTTCCACAGAACGAAGGCGCCCGCTCCGCTTGCCGTGATCACTGGTCCCCGTCCCCGTCCCGGTTCCGGTTTATTGACTTTGCGATTATAGTATTGCCCGCCCGGTAGCTTTCACGGGCTGACCAGCCAGCCTCAATCCACACCACACCACACACCACACCACCCCCCGCGCGACCGATCGACCGACCGACCGATCGACAACCACACACACCATGTCGGCGTCCAACTGCCTTCGGTGCCTCGTGCGCCCCTCGGCCGTGGCCCTGGTCCCCCGCCAGATCCTCCAGGCCGGTGGTGGCAGCCTCACCTTCACAGCGACCGCCGCGACCAAGGGCGGCTCCTCGGCCAACCAGGGAGGGCGTAATTCGCCCGCGAACCGGCCGATGAAGCTGCGCTTCAGGAAGGTCAAGAAGAAGGGCGTCGCATCCCACACGGGCAAGCCGCCTCTGCCCGGTGAGCGCAAGGCCTACCGCAAGAAGATCGTGCTCAGCAACAACAACGCCCTTCCCGTTCCGGGGCTCGAGAACCTGCGCCCGGCCGACCTGGCCAAGCAGGACAACATCGGCACCATCAAGGCCCTGCCCGAGGACGTCGTTGATGCCCTGCGCGCCATGGAGGCCTTCAAGCCCACCCAATGCTGGGGCATCTTCCGCCGGCCCGCCATGCTCATCCGCCAGGAGACGGTCGACCTCACCAAGAAGATGAAGGCCGCCGAGCAAGACCGCAAGATGATCCGCGTCGTCATTGAGGGCAACAGGATAACGGGCAAGAGCTTGATGCTGCTCCAGGCCATGACGCATGCGTTGATGAACGACTGGGTGGTGTTGCACATTCCCGAGGGTGAGCCTCCCGTTCTCTTACTATATACCTCCCTCCATACTGACTCGGTGACGCAAAACAAACAGCCCAAGAACTAACCACAGCCGTAACCGAATACGCCTCCGTCGAGAACTCCCCCCTCTGGACACAACCAACCTACACCCTCAAGCTCCTTCACGCCTTCAAGCGCGCCAACGAGAAGGTTCTCTCCAGGATGAACACGGTCTACTCGCACGCCGACCTGCCGCAGATCATCCCCATCAACTCCCCCCTCATGCAGCTCATCAACTCGGCCAAGGAAGCCGACGGCGCCTGGGCCGTCTTCCAAGCTTTGTGGAGGGAACTCAACGCCGAAAACGCCGGGCGCCCCCCCGTTTTGTTTTCCCTCGACGGCCTCGCCCACATCATGAAAGTGTCCGACTACCGCAACCCTGCCTTTGAGCTGATCCACTCGCACGATTTGGCGCTTGTCAAGCTCTTCACGGACATCTTGAGCGGTGCGCAAGTGATGCCCAACGGCGGCGCGGTCCTAGCCGCTACCACGCGCGGAAACTCGCCCAGGAGCGCGAGCATGGAGCTGGCTATTGCCCAGAGAGAAGCCGAGAAGGCCGGCCCCGAGACTGTTGTGCCGCAGAGGGACCCGTACAGCAAGAAGTACGATGATCGCTCGGAGGCGGTCATGAAGAGTGTGGAGATTTTGAGGCTGAAGGGTCTTAGCAAGAGTGAGGCGAGGGGTCTGTTGGAGTATTGGGCTGCGAGCGGTGTGTTGAAGCAGAGGGTGGATGAGAGCTTGGTTAGTGAGAAGTGGACGTTGAGCGGGAATGGAGTGGTGGGCGAGATGGAGAGGGCGAGTCTTTTGACTATGAAGGCTTAGGTCGGGTCATGAGGCAGGGGGTTGGAAGTTGGGGACATGGGGGATTGGCGGAGTATATAGGTATGTATTATGTGTGCGATAGATGTTTGTAACTCTAGAAAATAGGGGATTTAGGTAAGGTAGGTAGTGAGGGATGGATTGAAAAATATCAGCCTGTATTTTTAGTAGTATGAGGACTTTTGGTCACTACCAGGTACTGCCTGCCTGCCTGACTGATTGATGCCTGGTAAGTTTGTTACCTATGCAGATGAGAAAACCTGCGAAACTCTTTTCTTGTTTGAAGAACCAACCAACCCTTCACCTGATCCTATAAAAACCATACCTATTATTTATGGCATCCAATAATGAGATTCAAAATCGTACACAGTAGGTAGTGCAAAAACACTCCATACTAGCACTTCGGACTAATATAAATGGAAGGAAATATACCAATAAGTAATGTTGAAGTGGAAAGAAAATAAAAAGGGGGTTGGGAGGGAAAAAAAAAAAAAAAAAAAAAAAAAAAAAAGGTTAGTGGAAAAGGTGAATAAAAAGGAAGGAACAATGAATATACATACTAAACAGGATCAGATAAAAAAATGGAATCCAATTGCTTGCTTAATTCTGACGATCCCATCCGCGATTTATTCTAACTGACAATTGACAATTCCATGATGTTCAACGACCGACTACGAGTATAATGTTGTATATACTATCATCAAAAATGGTTTCATCAAGCCTATAAGTCTAATCAGTGAGAGAGAGTGACAGAGAGAGAGAGAGAGAGAGAGAGGTACGTGTCTTCAACCTTCACGTCCAAATCAACTTTACATTCCACCCCTACCTAAGCTTAGGTAGTATTTTCACACCCTCACTCACTAACTGAAAACAAATCAAAAACTCATTCACGATGATGAAAACCCAAAACTCGATTCGATCATCATTATTGCAACCCACCCACCCACCCACACACACAACGCCTGCAATCTGGATTGGATGGATGCGTGATAACATACATACACCCAGATATCAATATCACATAGGAAAAAAAAAAAAAAGAACAAGTTTTCCCTAAACAACACCCCTATACCTCTCCTCTCCTCCTTTTTCACATCCCCTCACATCCCTAAATGTCCTCACTGCCCTCCCTCTCGCCGCCACCCGCAGTAATGAACACCAACCTGGTTCCATTACCGGCTGTTTGCCAGACCTGTTTTTTGGAATTGTGTTAGCATCACTTCCAAATCTCTCTCACTACAACAGCACCAGAATTAGGCAGGGGAAGGGTATCAAAGGAAAACTCACATCCAAATCAGTATACTCATCCAGCGCACTCAACCACTGCTGCTCCGTGAACCCCTTGGCAATAACCCTCTCTTTCACCTTCCTCAAGCTCATCTCCACCCCAAACTCATCCTCTTCTTCTTCTTCTGCGTCGTCAGCATCATCATCAGCTCTGCAAGCCCCACTATCCGCCAGCCCCTTGACGAGGTTATAAATCCTGCTGCTGGCGTTCATGGCCCTTCTATTTCCGGCGGCATTCCTACTATCGTCCTGGGCGAGCGACTCCTTGCTCGCTTCGACGAGCCGCAGCGCCTCGTCGACGTCGTCCTGCGTGACCGTGCCGCTTAATCGGAGACGGGCAAGCGCCTGCGCGAGACGGACGACGCCCAGCAAGGTACGGGGCGTGGTGTGGCCAAAGTGTTGGTTTTTCTTCTCGGCGCGCTTTTGCTGCGCGCGCAGGCGCACGTACGTCTTGACCATGTATTCGGACACGGCTTGCGGGACGACGGGGCGGTACTCCCGTGCTTTGGCGACGTAGGCGCGGACTTCCTCGGGGGTGAACACCGACGAGTCCGGGCCGCCGGTGCCGATGTCCGGGTGGCGGTTGTGCATGTGCACGTAGGCGACGTGCTTGGCGAGCAGGGCGTCGGTGTCGCGCGTGGGCGTGTCGAGGAGGAGGAACATGACGTCGAAACGGGACAGCAGCGCGGCGGGGAGGTTGATGTTCTCGACGGCGGACAGGCGGGTGTTGTAGCGGCCGTAGAGCGGGTTGGCGGCCGCCAGGATCGAGGTGCGCGCGTTCAAGGTGGTGGAGATGCCGGCTTTGGAGATGGAGATGGTTTGCTGTTCCATTACCTCGTGGATGGCGGTGCGGTCGTTGTCGTCCATCTTGTCGAACTCGTCGATGCAGCAGATGCCGTTGTCGGCCAGGACCAAGGCGCCGCCTTCGAGAACCATTTCGTCTGTCACCGGGTCGCGCATGACGGCCGCGGTGAGACCGACGCCCGAGGAACCCCGGCCTGAGGTGTACACGCCGCGAGGGGCGACTTTGGAGATGTACTTGAGCAGCTGCGATTTGGCCACACCGGGGTCACCCATCAGGCAGATGTTGATGTCACCGCGGATCTTCATGCCGTCGCCGACTTCCTTGGTTACACCGCCGACCAGCAAGAGGAGGAGGGCCTTCTTGACGTCGATGTGGCCGTAGATTTCGGGGGCGATGGACTTGGCGAGGTATTCGTAGGTGTTACCGGTTTGCTGGAACTTAATGATACGGCGAAGAAGGGAGGGGTCGATCTGCATCTCGGCGTAGGCCTTCTTGTGCTGGACAATGTGGTGGGCCTCGAGGTAGGTGTCGGTAAGAAGACCGGCGCGCATAGCCTTGAAGCCGGTATACGGAGTAGGGAGGAAGATGCCGGAAATGTCGACGATGTCACCGGGGTGGACCTTGCGAACGAGAGAGCCGTAGGCATGAATGGTGAGAGTACGGGGGATCTGACCGATGGGGACCTGCTCGGCGAGTTCCTGCATCTTGATCTCCTGGAAAGGCAGGAACTTGGAAGCCCTCGACGACGGGTAAAGCTGGCCCTTGGACTGATTCTCCTTGCAGTCCTTAGATGGGCAGAGAGTCAGGGGGGCGTACTGCTTGTCGGTGACGGGCTGGAAGATTTCGCAGCCGCAGCGGTCGCAAGTGTAGGCGCCAACCTGGACGATGGGCTTGACGTCGGACACACGGGTGGCGATGCCGCGAATGGTGATGAGGTGGCCGAGGTGGTCGCCGCGCACCTGGCGGACGGACAGGGCTTTTTGCGGCCCGTCGGCGGTCATTGTCCTGGGCTTGAAGACGAGGGTGTAGCGGCGGGTGAGCTGGGCGGGGTATGTGTCGTTGAGCATGTCGGGGTCGCGCAGGTTCTCGGCGGCGTCGGTGAGGGTGCGGTTGCGCTGCTGGCGGTTGGCCATGAGAACGTCGAGCACATCGTCCTTGAATGTAATGTCCTGGCTGGGCTGGGGCAACAGCTTGTCGACGGCGCGCGACAGGACCTCGACGTAGTGCTTGGTGTTGCGCTCTACCGACTCGACGAGCTTGAGGCCCTCGTTGACATCGTCCTCCCATGACTGCAGGTCGTCCAGGTCGATGACCATCTCGTTGATGTTGCGGTCGGCCAGTTCCTGAAGAAGCTCCTTGTACTTGTGGCGGGGAGCGCGTCTCCTGGCCCTTTCTCTGCGGCGCTGTTCCTGCGCATCGTCGTCCTCGTCCATGAAGTCATACTCGTCGTCGCTGAGGTCGTCCTCGTTGATGTCGATGTTTCCCAGCGCATGGGTAATGCTTTCTTGGGGAGATGTCTTGAAGTCGTCGAGAAAATTTTCAAACGCGGCTGTTGTCGTTGTAGTCGTAGTTAGCTCCCAGCCTTTCTCTTTCGCGCTTTTGAGATGCCATCAAAACTTTTCCCTTGTCGTCGTCATCGCCGTCGTCGTCGGCTTTGGAGTTGTGATAATCACTTACACATTTGCGCGTCGTAATCGACGGGGGCGGGGTATCTGAGGAGCGCCATGGTGAGATGTGTGGTGATATGGCGCAACTCGGTATGTGGGTGGTGGTGTGTGGTGCGGTTGCTAGACTAAGGGTCTGGCGGGTGTTGTTTTGGTTGCGATGTGGAATTGGACTTGGACGAATGTCAACATTGAACGGAGAAGCAAAAGAGTGGGTCCGAACATTGACTAAGGTACTGGGGGTGGTTGGACTGCCGACTGTCCGCGTTTTGAGTCGCGATGAGACGCGTCAAGCAAAGGAATCTTTAATGGGCTGCAGGCATCCCTGGGCATTGACGGTGGCAGGTGGCAGTGAGTGGCAGCATTGCGTTACAGGAGGTGTGTCAGTGTTGGATGGGAACTTGATTCTCGACTTGAGCCTCATGAACGTCAACAATGAAAGTGTGAGTTTCAACATCTTATGAAGCCATTGAGTCACATATTACATACTGCCATGCATCTCAGGTCTTTGCAACATCTATACGACCTCAAATTGTCAGATTCGAGCCGTTCTGGTGCTACAATCCACGGATATCTTCTTCCTCAAAATCATCACCAACTTCAAGACCATGTCCCACCCTAACAATTACGTGCGGCTGTACCTGCGCGCTGGGTCATCCCCGAAACCCCCTGTAGCAGGTCCCTGTGCCTCGGCACATGCGACTGGGGCTTTTCCAATCGGGCTCAGTTCTCCCCCCAATCAGCTGCAGTCAACACCAATCATGCCCCTGGATCTCCGCCCAAAGAGAGGACCCCAAGGACCAAAGACAGCGGATTCCCGGTGTAATTGTTAGGTCAAACTCAGCTAAGCTGACCATACGGTCAGGATGCTTTCATCTGACACCTCTTTTAATTCTATGCCAAACACCACGACAACATCACGACCATAACAAGTCGACTCCGACGCAGACGACGACAGCCACCCAACCATGGCTCCCAGAAAGAACGCGCAGTCTACCGCTGCCGAGATCTCCCTGGTCCATCTCCAAAACTGCTTCGTCAACCTGCCACCGTCACTGGCCTCCCTTCTCTCCAATGTGAACACGGTAAGCAGGAGAGGAGGCACATATCCCTATTGCAATCTGACTATATTGAAATTTAACACAAAACCTTACGGATAGCCCGCCCAAAATGTCATTGTCGAACTCAACTACCGCGTCCAGTCGACCCCTGACGCCATCGCACAAGGCGCCCCCGCCTCGGTCAACAAGAACATCTTTGTAGGATGGACCGGCATGCCCAGCAAGCGCAAGGTCAACCCCATGGTTGGCAGTCACGGCATCGACAGGACAAGGTCTACTTCGTCACGCGACCAGGAAATCCCCCTCGTCGAGATGGACACCACTCTGGCCGGCACCCTGGGTCTCAAGGAAGGACAGAAGGTCATGGCCACAGTACACTTCGACCCGCCCATGGCCACCACCGTCAACATCGAACCCCTTACCCCCGACGACTGGGAGATGATTGAGCTACACGGCACCTTCCTCGAAGACAACCTGCTGTTTCAAGTCCGCGCCATCCCCAACCCCGTCTATGCTCCCGGCGGCGTGCCCTCAACACCCCACCCCTTAACCCTGCACTTGTCGCCAACGTCAAAGGCCAACATCAAGGTCATCTCCATCGATCCTCCTCTACCTCCTGACGCCCCGTGCGCCAAGATTGCCCCCGACGCCGAGATCATCGTGGCCCCCAAGGTCCGCTCCAAGACACGCAGTAGCAAGGATAACAGGAGTGTGGGTGGAACCTCCAAGAAGAGCGGCAAGAGCTCGGCAAGCACAAGCAGGAAAAAGAAGGAGGACAAGAAGCCGCCCGTGTTTTTGAGGGGTATCGACCGGAAGCATCTCCAGGAATGGTTCGACGACGAGAAGCCGACCGACGATCTTGGCGTGTGGGTTGACCGCGATTTGCTGACGACGGGAGACTTGAAGGGGGCCAAATACGTGTCTGTTACTGTGGTGCGCCCGGCTGGGTTACAACCGACGACCGATGTCCCAGTACAGCCCGAACAGGTCGACCCTGCTTCGGCACCATCGACCAAGATCGTGGCTCACCTGCGCGGATGGGATGACCCTCCTGATGGACAGGTGGCTGCTCTTTCATCGCCTCTTGCTGCATCACTTGGAAGCCAGGGCATGGTGGGAGGAGTGGTCAAGATTGAGGCGGCCTCATCTCCTTTGGGCAAGAAGAGCGTCGACAAGGACGGTGTTTCGCGCGCTTCCCTTTCAAAGATCAACATCTACCCCTTTGCTTCGGCAAAGGCGGCCTCTTCCGCTGGCTTGAAGTTCGGTGGTCAGTCCAAGGCGGAAAAGGAGGAGGCTGCTAAGCAGGTCAGCCACATGTACGGCCCTGAGGGCAATGGGATATTGTCCGGACCCATCACGGACGGCCAGGTGCTGGCGCTCTACGATGGGTTTGATTGCCCCCGTGGCTGGGAGGGCGGTATCATCAAGTTTGAGCCCGCGCTTCCTACTCAGGCATCTGGAAAGAAGCCCTTGAGCTGGGTTCTGGGATCCGATTGGAAGGTTCCCATTTCGGTCCAAGCGCCTATCGGCAAGCCGGCGTGGTTGACAGAGGGTGGAAGTGACTTTACCTCGGACTCTTTGCTTGTCGGTATTGACTCGCTGCTGGAGAAGCTTCAGTTGCACTTGACTCACATGTCTTCTGTCCTTCTCACTGGCGGTCAGGGTTCCGGCAAGACGTCTGTGGCACAGTCCGTTGCCCGTACCTTGCGGTCAACCCAGCTTTATCACACTACGTACTTTCCGTGCACCAAACTTGTCAACGATGAGAGTAGGATATCCAACATCAAGGAGACTCTTAACCACCTCTTTATGGCAGCCAGCTGGGGCGCCAGACTGGGTGGCAAGGCAGTTGTCGTCTTGGATGACCTCGACAAGCTCTGTCCGTCTGAACAGGAGCTCCAAGTCGGAAACGACAATGCCCGGAGCAGACAAGTCAGTGAAGCCATCTGCTCCATGGTCAAGCAATATTGCGGAAAAGACAGCAACGTTGTTTTGCTCGCCACCTGCCAGGGCAAGGACTCACTTCACAACGTCATTGTCGGTGGTCACGTCGCTCGTGAAATCGTTGACCTGAGCGCCCCCGACAAGGAGACCAGAAGACGCATCATGGAGGCTCTCACCAAGAAGGACGCCGTTCCCGTACAAGAGGCCACCGGTGAGATTGCCGACGGAGATCTCGACAGCCGCCCGCCCACCCGCGACGGCAGCACCACGGGCGGCGAAGACGGCGACGGCTGGATGGAAGGCTCTAACCAGCCCACGCCTAACAAGAAGGTCTCCAAAAGGCCCAGCGGCTTTGTCCTCGACGCCGACCTCGACTTTCTCGACATCGCCGGCCAAACCGACGGCTACATGCCGGGCGATCTCATCCTGCTTATATCGCGCGCCCGCAACGAAGCCCTCAGCCGGTGCGTAGGCGAATCCCTGGACAAGGATGTCTCGACGATCCACCTCGCGCGCGCCGACTTTGACGCCGCCATCTCGGGCTTCACGCCCGCCTCGCTGCGCAACGTGACCCTGCAATCTTCCAGCACCACCTTCGCCTCCATCGGCGGCCTCTCCGAAACGCGCCAGATCCTCCTCGAAACCCTCGAATACCCCACCAAATACGCGCCCATCTTCGCCCAGTGCCCCCTGCGCTTACGTTCCGGTCTGCTTCTGTATGGCTACCCCGGTTGCGGCAAGACCCTCTTGGCGTCCGCCGTCGCCGGCGAGTGCGGCCTCAACTTTATTTCCGTCAAGGGTCCCGAGATCCTAAACAAGTACATTGGTGCTTCGGAAAAGTCGGTTCGCGACCTCTTTGAGCGCGCCTCAGCCGCCAAGCCGTGCGTTTTGTTTTTCGACGAGTTCGATTCCATCGCGCCTAAACGTGGGCACGATTCCACGGGCGTTACGGACAGAGTTGTCAACCAGTTGCTGACGCAGATGGATGGTGCCGAGGGTTTGTCGGGGGTTTACGTGCTGGCAGCTACTTCCCGGCCCGATCTTATTGACCCTGCGTTGCTCCGTCCCGGTCGTCTTGATAAATCTCTGTTGTGCGACTTCCCCAGCCTGGAGGATAGACTGGATATCATCAAGGCTTTGACGCAAAAAGTTCGTGTCGCGGAGGAAGTCTGGTCTTCGGAAAAGGACTTGCTGGAGCTGGGCAAACGCACGGATGGGTTCACGGGTGCAGATCTCCAGGCATTGGTGTCGAATGCCCAGTTGGAGGCTATTCATGATGCGCTGGCTGCTATGGGGACTGGTATGGTTTCTCACTCTCGTCGGGGCGTGGCTTCGAAGGGCTCCTCATCGGGAAGGAATGATTTTGTGCAGTTCCGCTACGGTGATGATGATGGTGACCAACAAGTCGATGGCGGCACTGTCGCGAAGAGCGGTTCTTCTGCCGCGCCCAGAACAAGAGCAGCCGAATTAGCGGAAAAGGCGGCTATAAGCGCCAAGTTGGAAACACTGAAGATGATGCACAAGAAGGCTGCTAGACAACAACAACAACAACAGGCTGCTGGTGCTCATGGTCAGACGAATGGCGTCGATAAGGCGATCAATGGTACGACGACCGGGAAAGAAGATGCTGGTGCACTGAACAAAGAGGTGGTGGTCAACTGGAAGCATTTGTATAATGCTTTGGAAGGAACCAGGGCGTCGATTAGTGTGAAAGAAAGGAAGCGGTTGGAGAGGATTTATCATGAGTTTGTGGTGGGCAGGAGCGGGGAGATGAGAGATGGGCAGGGAAGTAATGAGATTGGGGGGAGGAGTAGTTTGATGTAGATGCAAGTGCGAAGAGGGAAGTTGAGGTGGAGGGTTGGTTGGTTAGCCGTTAGAAGAAGCTTGTAATATGTATAGATCTCGAACAAGTCGGGTCTGGAAGTAAATAATTCAGGGTTAATAGTTGACTTTAGGTTGGTCCTCCCGACAGCCGCTTTGTTTACTTTATCGATTTCAGGGGCTCACAAACCAAAGCGGCTCTCGGGGTCATGGTCTACGGCTCGTGCTAGAAGGCAGGCCTTTGTCAGCACGGCACGTTTTCGGTGGATACTGTATGGTTCCGGAAGGCCACCGTGGCAGCCGCGGACCACGATCCCCTGTCTCGGGCCTGTGATCGTCAGGCGGCCAGAGATGCAGTGAAACGTTGACTTTAGTCATTCAGCCTCGGGGTCTTTTGGGTCTTGTGGTAAATCTAATCTTTACATCTCACTGCCAGGCTTGTTAACAGACACTCGTGTAAGTCTTTCTTTCCAGTTGGCCTTTTTCGCAGGATTCATTGACTGACACTTTGGAGCAGATAAAGACCACTTCTATCACTCACTCACTCACTTACTCACTCACTCACTCACCCACCCATCTACCTACCCACTCACCAACACCATCAACCACCACGAATCCACCATCATTGGAAGACATGACCGTCAAACCCATCACCACCCCCCTCGGACAATCTCTCCCTCCCCATGGTCCCCACGCAATCACCACCCACCTGCCGGGCTGGGACACCGCTCTCCGGTTCCGCGATGGAGATCCAGAGCTAGCCAAGCAGTTGAAGAGCATGTATCCTAGGTTTACTCCTTTGTCGCTTGTCAAAGATGTTCGTCTTGTCTCCCCCGAGTCCCCTCTCCTCTCTTATTGTTTTTTTATTAGTAAAGCATCTGCTAACTAACAGCTTGCGATCCATCACAACAGCTCTGCACCAAACTCCTCACCCACCTGTCCACCTCCACCGTCTCCCCAGACTCAGACTCAGGCTCAGACATCTCCCCCTCCACCCACGGCTGTCTCCCCTTTTCCACCCCCGACGTCTTCCCTTTGGCGGCCAAGTACTGCACTTCTCACCACCGGGGGGCTGAGCATCGATTCAGTGATGTGGACGCAGCCGCTCTGCTGTTTAGGGTCGTGGACTTTTTTGACGTGCCGATTGTTCCCCCCGACAACAACTCCTCTGCGACCGCCGCCGATGCCGATGACGCTGCGCCAGAGGCTATGCTTACCGCCGACAAGATCCGTCTCTACCTCGTCATCTACCCGCTCGACAAAGCAAAGGGCGTGAAGGGTATTTGGACGGATCCCGGCATCGGCATATCTACTCGTTTGGCCGAGGTTTTGTTGCCGCTGGTTGATACTGTTCCGGAGCAGCAGATGAAGGTGCTGGACTGGACCGCCACAGCCCGCGATTTCCTTTTTCAGTCTCAGTCTGGACCCTTAACCGAGAAGGATGTCCCGGCCCCTACGTACCTCCCCGAAAGCGACGCCCACGACCAGCTGCGAGAGCGAATCGTGGCGCTCTGTCGGCGTGGCCAACCCCTCGACTACGAAATTGCCGCTGCCAGGCTTACCGCCAAAGACGTGTTTTTGTACACAACTGGCATGGCGGCCGTGTTTCGGCTGCAGGAGGCTTTGGTCAAGGCCGTCGGAAGAAGAAAAGGGCCCGTGGTGGCGCTTGGGGCGGTGTTTCATAGTACTTTTCATTTGTTTGAGGAGCTGGAGGTGGAAAAGGGAGAAAAGGCCGAAACGAAGGGTGAGGGGGGGCATCATGGGGAAACGGTAGACTTAGAGGGGGGGGAAGAAAAGGTGGAAGCATCCGCCTTCAAACACTTTGGTAACTGCGAGGATTCGGATAAAGTGATGGATGAGCTGGAGGAGTATGCCAAGCAACTAAAGGAGAAGGGGAGGGGGATAGGGTATCTGTTTGTGGAGTTTCCGAGCAATCCGTTGCTTGTGAGCGTGGATTTGGGGAGGTTGAGGAAGATTGTGAGTACCTTACCTTACTTACTCTTCTTGTGCTTTTTTTTTTTTTTTTTTTTTTTTTTTTCGGTTCCTGCACTGTCTTGACCGACTGGACTGGACTGGACTGGACTTGGGGAGGAAGAAGATGGTGATGGTGATGATAGTGGGTGAGATTAGAAAGATGCTAATGGAAAGGACGGACAAACAAACAGGCTGATGAGTACGACTTCCCGGTTGTCATTGACGAGACGGTCGGGTCGTTTTGCAATATCGACGTGTTGCCGGTGGCGGATGTGGTGGTTACGAGTTTAACCAAGACGTTTAGTGGGTTTGCGGATGTGAGTCACCAACCCCTTTCCTTTTTTTTTTTTTTTTTTTTTTTTTTTTTTTTGTTTTTCCCTCCTTTTCCCTTTTCCCGACTTCACACCTTTTCGGGTGCCGCCTTCTTCCAAAGTACGTATGCTAACTGCAGTACGCGGTATTGGTAAAAGGTAATGGCCGGCTCCATCCTCCTCTCGCCCTCTTCCCGCTATTACGGTACCCTCCTCTCAACCCTCACAACCACCCACAACAACACCCTCTCCCCGCCCGACGCCTCTCGCCTCCTCTCCAACTCGCAATCCTACCTCTCCCGCTCCGCGACCCACAACTCAAACGCGCAAATGCTCGCCTCCCTCCTGCACACTTATTCCCTCACCCACCAGGGGCAATCTGAGCAATCTCCCCGCGTGATATCCCGCGTCCGATACCCTACTACTATGTCCTCTTCCTCCCCCGCCAAGAATTACTACCTCCACTACATGCGCTCTCCCATCTCCCCACCCCCTTCTTCCCCTTCTTCCCCTTCTTCCCTCGCCGCCCCCCTCGCAGAGTTAGACCTGCCCGGAAACCAAGATTTTCAACCCGGCTTCGGCTGTCTACTATCCATCGACTTCCCCTCCAAGAGAATAGCGCGGGCCTTCTACGACAACCTGCACGTGCACCAGGGACCGCACCTGGGCGCGCACTTGACGCTTGCGCTGCCTTTTAACGAGTTGTTGTGGGGAGGGGGGGATGAGCAGACCAAGAGGTATCATGCGGGGTATGGAGCCGTGGGGGAGCAGGTGAGGGTTAGTGTGGGGTTGGAGGAGTGGGAGGAGTTGAAGGCGGTTTTTGAATATGCGCTTGGGAGGGCGGGGGAGGAGGCTAGGAAAGCTGCTGCGGAGGAGGAGGAGGGGGAGGGGGAGGGGGAGGAGGGAGAGTGCTGAAAAGGGAGAGTACTGAAGGGAGAGTACTGAAAAGGGAGAGTACTGAAAAGGGAGAGTACTAAAAAGGGAGAGTACTGAAGGGAGAGTGCTGAGAAGGGAGAGTACTAAAAAGGGAGACGGGAGTAAAGGCTGGAAGGAAGGAGTAGAAGTAGGGCTGAGCAGACAGGTACTGTAGGTAGGTCATGGGCATGGGAAGCTCCCTATAATTACCTTACCTACCTCTTTTTCCCATTCGGCAATTGTTCTAAAGGTCCAAGGAAAAAAGTGGCAAGTAGTGACCTTAAGAATTAATTGCAAGAATAAATAAAATAAAATAAAATAAAATACCTCTAGTGTTTGTAGCCAAGGTACCTACCTACTCTACCGAATCTTGGTCTAGACCTAGTCTAAGAAAGTTCCAAGCAAACAAGCAAGCAAGCAAGCAAGCAAGCAAGCAAGCAAAAACAAAGAATATCCTACCTGATAACCTGATAACCAACCGACCAGTCAGTCAGTCAGTCAGTCAGTCAGTCAGTCAGTCCTCTATAACGCCGCCACATCCATTCCATATCAATCAATGCCCTTATCAGTCAATGCCATTTTCGTATTTCGTATTTCGTATCACCAATCCCAATCCGTGGAGCGGGGAGCCAGCCAGCCAGATACACTTGATGCTAGTCTAGTCTAATCTTGCTCAATACGGTCGGTACCCAACTTTTTGCCCCTTTTGCTTTTGCTTATTGCCAATCCCGATTCCGATTCCGATATGATGCTGTTTTTGTTTCTGTTTCGTCCACTGCCCGCTTCCGCTCTTTGGCGCTTCCTCTCCGTGTCAGAAGCAGCAGCAGCAGCAGCAGCAGCAGCAGCAGCAGCAGCAGCAGCAGAAGCATTCCCTTTATGAATGATATTTATACCGAAACCGAAACCGAAACCGAAACCGCCGAAAGAGCCGAAGGCGTGCTTGTGCTTCCTGCTGCTGGGCCGCCGTCGATTTCTGTTTCTAATTTTTCGGTCTGTTCTCGTTGCCATGTGTTGATGATGATCCCCTCTTATTGTTATAAGACCTGCTCTTGTCATACCCCGTCCCTACTCCCTCCACACCTCTCTCCACACATCTTTCCCTTTCCCCTTCCCTTTCTCTTTTCTATCCCTTTCCCTCTCCTCCCTCCCATAACTTCCCCTTCCTCCATGATGATGACTTCCATGACTAGAATAATCCCTTACATCCGTCTCGTCCCTCGTCACTCTCGATTCTTCCCTCCTACTACTACTAGAATTATTCCCCGCCGCCATCCCGTGGTGCTTCACAGAATCATGTTTCCCCGTCCCCGCTACCAGCCCCTTTCTTCTTCTTTTACTCTTCCTCTCACCCACCCTCCTAGCCGCCCCCTCCTCCCCCAACTCTTCTTCAAACGTTCGCAGGTCAGCCAGGAATCGTCGCAGTCTCAGCCCCGTCTTGTGCCGAAACCACGCGTCCAGATCTTCATCGGCCGAGGCGGCGCACATGATGTGGAGACCTTTGAGGATGTCCGAGGCGGGGAGGTGTCGGTCTGGGTGGTTGGAGTTTCGGTGCGAGTTTTTTCTTTGCGAGGTTCTTTGCGAGGTCCTACTAGATGAGTTTTTGAGGGCCAGGGCGGAGGCGGAGGAGGAGGAGGAGTCTCTATAGCCTGCAAATGGGGGAAAGGGCGAGGGCGAGTGGAAGAGGCTGTTGCTGCCCCTGGCGAGTGGGGGACGGGGACGGGGACGGGTTTGCCTGCGAGTGGGCGGTCGTTGTGGATGTGGACGTTGGCGAGAGGGAGGTTGTTGGATGCTGCTGGTGCGGGGTGGGTTGGGAATGAAGCTGCTGCTCCGCTTGCTAATGCGGAACCGCCGTGTCTGAGGCTGATGACCGAGATCAGGTCCAGGACGGGTAATACGCAGCGGTGCACGACTTTCGGGAGCTTCAGGACCCTTCGACGGCGGGCTGTAATGAACCTCAATAGAAGCCAACACCGACCCCGGTGGTAGTACCCTTGACGGAACCCTGGGAATGATAACAGCCGTTGCCTCTTCAACTGTTGGTGTCGGCGATGCCGTCACTCTTCCTCCCACCTCCACTTCCTGATCCATCTCCTCCCTTTTCACCGTGCGTGTGTTAGCCGGAGAAGACGGCTTCGACCGTGGACTATAACCACCACCCACACCCACCGCCACAGTAGCACTACCTCTACCCATCTTGTCCCTCCTCAACGCCTTGGCTATCTGCAATCTCTGCGTCGGAGACGGCACCGTTTTGCTCGTCGATCGTTGATGTTGTTGATGTTTCCTTTTACCCGTAGTTGCTTTCGGCGATGATCTCGGCGATGATGACTTTGACTTGACAGCGGAAGGACCAGCCACAGCAGTCTCCCCCATGGCTTGTAGTCTGCGGACTGCTTCATCGAGGGCTTTTTCCAGCGACAGCGACGAAGGCGTGCCAGATCTGACACTCTTGGACATTGGCAGCTCAATACTGGATGATACCACGCTTGGATGGGGTGTCTTTGTCGAGATAAGAGTGACTTGGCTAACGCTATTCTGTTTGGTGTTTTGTATCTGTAGCTGCCCGTAATTCTTTATAACGGCCGTTCCGTAACTGGTTGCTGATTTAATGGAAGGGGTAGGGGTCGTGTTTTGTTGGTGACGACGGTGTTTGTCTGATGGCGATCCTTCAAGCTGCTCCTTTTGTTCGACGATGGTAGGCGGGAACTGCCCCTGGCGCATGGCTGCGCTCCAGCTGGAGTTCCGCGAAGGGCCGCTGCCGTGTCGGACCAGGACTTGGGAAAAGACACGGGGGAGTGCGGGGAGGGTTTTGTCGGGCTGGAGTTTTGGGACAGGTGGTGGTTGGGCTGTTGTTGGTATGATGTTTTCTTTCTCTTCATCAGACACGGTTTGATTGGATTGACGCTCCGGGGATGGTAGGCCGGGTTCCGTCCGCTTTGTTGACAGTGGTGACGACGCGTTGGAAAGCGTATCCTCCCCACTCTTCTGTGATATCTGTTCAACATTGATAGGAGAGGGAGAGTCATCTTTCTTGACCTCAATGACCGTGTCATGAGTCTCGGTTCCTCCGTCTAGTCTCAGCCATTCACTTCCTGGTGGCATCTTTCCAAGCAAGGGGGCAAGTTTGCCTCTCCTGTGATATGCCTTTTGTTCCTTGGATGTCACGGCAAGACCGGCAGCTCGGAATTGGTCTTGGTATGGGAGCAGCTCTTTGACTGTGCGGATGGATTCGTGCGTCTCACCGATAGCGGGAGGTGCCTCGTCGAGCTCTATCGGCCTGTTTAACGCTTTTCGACGGTTGCAGAAGCGGGACACCATGTGGCGGTTGTTGGATGATGATGCGTGGGCGCGGTCTTTACCATGGGAACCTTTCTTTGTGGGTTTGAGCTGTCTGTTAGTGGAACCCCAGGTCTCAGGAGGAACCCACGTCTCCCTATGCATTGGAATCTTCCGCGTCTGCAATGCTCCCGACCTGACAGGTTTTCCTCTTGGAGTTGGTGTACCAGGACTTGGTCTCGGTCTCGGCATTGGCGCACTCGGGCCTGGCGGAGGGGGTGGAAGGGGACGCAATTTGATGACGGATCGCCCATCTCTGCTGATGTATATTGATGGCTCTTGGCCTGGAGGGATGTGGACCTTGTGCGGTGATTTCACGGGTGAGCTTGGAAGCTCTCCCCAGTACGGTCCCGGTGGTTTCTCGGCGTCTTTCTTGGACGGGCTCCCCAGGCAACAGTGGTCTTCCTGGGAAGACGAGGTCGTGGGCTGTCTCGGTCTTCTTCTTCCTTTGTAGTCGATATCCTGCCATATCACGGGTATAGCACCACCATTCCCACGCTTCGGAGGACTCGGCTTTCGCTGAAGACGATTCTGGCTCCCATTAGAGTGAACAAACGAGACGCGGACCTTGGTGGCATGTCGCGTGGCCTGGGCTCGACGGAGTTTTTGCAGGGACAGACTGAGGGGTTTGTGAAAGACTTGCTCGGCTGCGCGACGGGCGACACTGGGACTGCGGGAGGGAGAGGCCGTGTTGATCTTTGGCCGACGGTGCGGACTTCCTTTCTAAGCTAAGTTGTATGCAGGCATTGTCGGGGTATTGTGATCCAAGAGGGGGGAATCCAAGAGAGGGTGTTTGTGTGTGTATATTCCAAAGCCGTTGGAGTATGTCTGCTGGAAATGACTGACAGATGTGTTGTTTGTTTGTTTGTTTGTTGGACTGGGAGAGGGTGTAGTAAGACGGATGGAAGGGACCAGACGGTGGCAGTTGAACCATGGAGGGTAAACAGAAAGAGTGATGAATGACCAAGGTGAAGCTTCCCTATCTGATATCCTTGACTCCGGGCGAAGCGTACACTTCCAGCTGGCGCGACCCTTTGCGCAGGAGGAACTCGATGGCGGAAAAGTCTCTCTTGTCGACCTTGATGTTCTTTTCAAACTCGGTTCTACAGCCGTCCGGATTAGCATCACACATGTTGACAGGTTGAGTATCTCTCTCACCTAGCAAAGGCCTTGAAGTGAGCCCGGGTGGCTTCCGGCTTTTTGCGGCACTCTCGCAGACATTTCCGGTACAGTCCGAGGACCTCCTTTTGCAGACCAGACAAGCGGGCCATGGTGATGCTGTTGTTGATGTTAGTGACCTATGGAAGGAGGTGTTGTTACATGGGTGAGAACCAAGGTACCTAGGTTGGTTGGTTGGTGGCGGTGATGATTGTACCTATTGAAAATTGTTATGACGCAAGACAATCCCGACATTCGATGGCGGAGAGCTCGGCATCCGCATCGCCAAAATTATTTGTTAGTGCTACGGGTGCTGACTGCTGAGACCTCGGCAGAGCTTACCCCGGGGGGCCGAGCGCTACTGTACCTACCTAACACTAAACCGCCCGCCGATCGCCCATTAACAGCATCCACTCCGAGTCCGGGGCACGATAGGTGGATAATAAATGCCATGATATCAGTCCTTTCCTCTCACTCACCACACCACTCACTCCCGTCACTGACCCATCATTCAAAATGGCATCCAAGTCCTTCTCTGTACGTACCTTACCAATCCCATTTCACAGTCCACATCAGAATAAATGTCATTAACATTAACATGACCAGCGCCTCATCCGCTTCCTAGCCCGCGACGGCCGCACCTACTACGGCGACGCCCTCCTCCCCTCGGGTGTCTCCGACATCCGCGCCGCCAGACAAGCCCGTCTCATCTCGGGCGACATCTTCGGCACCCACACCGTAACCGACACCGTGGCCGACATCCGCCTGCTTTTGTCCCCTCTCGCACCACAAGACGTCCGCACCGTCCGCTGTCTCGGCCTCAACTACGAGCAACACGCCCACGAAGCCAACATGCCCATCCCCACCTACCCCGTCCTGTTCTACAAGCCCGCCACTTCCCTCTCCGGCCCCACCGACCCCATCCCCGTCTCCCCCCTCGCCCAGGAAGGCCAGGGTCTAGATTACGAGTGCGAGCTGGTCGCCGTCATCGGCAAGACGTGCCGCGAGGTTCCCGAAGACAAGGCCCTGGATTATGTCTTGGGCTATGCCGTCGGCAACGACGTCAGCCATCGCGATTGGCAGATTAAGCGCGGCGGAGGCCAGTGGGGCTTGGGTAAAGGGTTTGATGGGTGGGCGCCGTTCGGGCCGGGCATTGTTAGCAGGCATTTGATCCAGGACCCCCAGACGCTCAAGATCTCGACGAGACTCAATGGGATGACGGTGCAGGAGAGTAGTACCAAGGATATGATCTTCTCGGTGAAAAAGACGATTGCTTTCCTCAGCCAGGGGACCACGCTGTTGCCTGGCGATGTTATTTTTACGGGGACGTAAGTGCTCTGAAGGGAAAGTCATGACGGGGGAAAGTGGTTATGGGATGCTAACGTGACGGATACTTAGTCCCCAGGGTGTGGGCATGGGCCGCAAGCCCCAGCTTTGGCTCAAGGATGGTGATGTCGTCGAGGTGGAGCTCGAGAAGGTCGGCACTTGCAGGAACAAGGTCGAGTTTGAGACCTCTGGACCTGCTTCCAAGCTATAAGCTGGGTGAGGACGGGAAAAGATTGGATATAAAACGGTTAAAATGGTGAGGGAGCGTGGTGGCAACGGTAACACGGTATTGTGCACAGTGGCAGTCAAGCAGGCGAACAGTACAACACACACACAACTAACAAGACGTCAGAATCACTTGGGCATTCTGTTCACAAATGAACCTTGTCAACATGCCTCTTTTTTGCGCACGCCCATTTCATATTCTCGGCTATATATGGCCGTTCACAACCATCCATCCGAAACGGCGAATAAATCCTCTCACCGAGCACCACACCTTTATTACAGTATTACCCTGTCCACCCTTCCCCCATTGTCTCGTTGAAAGCAGCCACATGCCGGCCTGCTAGCTAACCCTGGCCGGGTAGTATACCATCTACCATTCCTCATCTCAACATCTTACTCCTCCCACCACTTCAAACCGTTGCCTCCGTTCTGCCAGCCAAATGTATAGAGGTATCAAGTCGGGTACTCGTCTGGGCTAGAAACGCCCTCTGGGACCCCAAGCGAAGCTTGGGGTCTGGTGCACGGATTCGCGAAAGTGAATGGATTCGCGAAATTTTCAGTACATCCACCCCCATATAAAGCGCTGTAACCATGTCACCCTGATTTTCGAAAAGTGCTGCTTTATGCAAAAAAAAACGGTGGTACATTGATTTGCTAACAAATTGCAGGGTGGGACATGTACCTAATTTTTTTCGCGAATCCATTCACTTTCGAATCCGTGCACCAGCCAGAGGGCGTTTCTAGCCCAGACGAGTACGGCGTCAAATCATTTGGTCGTAGACGGTAACAATGCCCCCCGTTCCTGGCAGTTGAATGTTGAGGAAAGAAAACGCTTCCTTCAGAAGAGCAGAAATTTCAAAGCTCTATCCCCACCTAGCACCAGCGACACAGTTTAACAAGATTAAGGTAAGGTATCCGGACGGGAGAACCCAATAAGTCAAATTGCCACGCTGAAGGCTGTCTGTAACGCAGCCCTCCCTTCCTTGAGAAGGGACTGGAAGAAAGGAGGCAGGACGGTTTGGTTTCTTCAGCTGCTTGCTAAGCCACCACACCACCGCACGTATCTCTCCGTCTCGTTGGTGCGAAGAGATTACCTCTAGGTATTTTCTCTTCTTCTTAACCACCTCAACCTCAGTCTAAGGTAGGTAACCAGATTCACTGCTCCACTAGCTGGACGACGACGACGACGACGACGACGACGACGACGACGACCAGGAGGCTCAGCGCTTGCTTGCTCTTGAGAAAGAGAGACAGACGCCTGACGCAAGGGAACAAACAGACAGACAGACGGCATGAACTGTGGTGGTAGATAGGTAAGGTACCTTACCCACCTAAGGCACCCACCCCACCCCTAAATGCCCTAAAGCCATGCATGCCGTCGGCGCCCAGTCCAGTCCAAGTCGGATTGAATCGAGACTCGATCGAGGTACAAACAAACAAACTCTCAAAGGGGCCCATTATCGGCGAACCAGTAAGAGAGAATGGATTGGATGCGAACAGAAACCTGAAATGTGTTGAGAGCACTAGACCGACCAACCGCATCGTATGCCCATGGTCAAGACTCAAGCTTGGTGTGGTGTCTAGGGGTTAATGGGCGGTGCTGTTTTTTTTTTTTTTTTTTTTTTTTTTTTTGGTGGGTGGGGGCGGACGTCCAACGTCTTTGTTTCGCAAGGCAAAGGACCTTTATGGAACTTGGGTAGGTGTACTTGACGCGTGCGGCTTTCGCACGGCCACAGTGCCACTTCGGTTCTCGAAACCCTGCGACATAGCAAATCTTCTCGGTCTCGAATCTCGATGTCCTCCATTCCGTATTTGGCCCAGCCAGGACCGGTTCTATGCCGCCAATAACATAGTTATCCCCTTGGGAAATGGGAATTCCCTTTGATTTGACTTAGGGGTGCGGCTTCGACGTGCAGCTGCGAATTCGCTCTCGATGGTCAGAACGGTGGCCATCAATTTGAAGCGAGACGGAGGACGGAGGAGATACTTACAGCCGGTGATAGCGTCTCTGGTTTCCTCTTGACAGACGAGAAGAATCCCAAAGAAGGGGCACGTCAAAATTGCCACGTTGCTTTCTTTGTTGAAATTGCTTCATGGCGGATTGCACGGCTGCCCCCGAATGCTCGGAATGCACCGTGAGATGCGAGGAAGAAGTGGTATATTCACGGCCCTTGGGTCATCGTGAATTGGAGGATAAATTGCACATTGTGTTTGAAGTGTCGTTCACATCGTGAAAGGATGATGCGCCATGGAAGCCTGGTTATGAGTGGTGTCTGGTGGGCAAAGAGGTCCTTTGGCTGAACGGTGCGTGCGCTTGAATAAGAAAGGAAAGAGAAGAAGAGGAAGCTTGAGAAATGGGCTGGGGTAAGCGTCTTTTATAGCGGAGAAGATCCGGTGTCTGTGCCCTGGTTATTCCTGCTCTCTTGTTTCTTGGTGTCCCTGCTGGTTCCCGTCTGCAGCTCGTTTCATGCAGCTCGACAAGCGTTCGATCTCCGGCTCGGTTTGCGACCACAGGACGTGTGACAAAAGTCCGTAAATGCAACGGACTTGCGGCGTCTTTTGGCGTGCGAGCATTTGGGAACAATACCGAAGCGGGAAACCCTGAGTTTAAACATTGGTTGTCTGACAAACAACCAATGTTTAGAAAACAGTAATTGCTTTCCAGACATTAATTGTCTCCCAGGCCCCTAAAAGGCAAAAGTATAGGGTATTGCCTTCTATACTTTAGTAGGCCTTTTAAGAGCTACCCGGGAAGTAGGCAGCGTAGCACGGGTACTAAATTGAAGGCGAGCACTAGAGATTGAGCCGGAATTTCTAGGTTAGAATAGAAATTAAGGCACCTAGAATAACTTCAAAAAATTTGCCACGAAGAGGAATCGAATAGAGGATGTCACAATAAAGAACTACTTCAATAACCACTTGACCACTAGGCCATTTGGTTGTTTCTGGAAGAAAGAGTTAGTTCTTTCCATTAATAAAGGGGATGTTGGAGGTTGGGGAAGGAAGGTAGGAATTGGACTTTGAGCCTTTGAGAAATTTCAGAATTCGGACCCGACCCAACTCCAAATCCAAGGCCACTATACTACAGCGCTTACCCCCCCGTAAGAAAGATGCGTTGGTTTTCAGACATTAGTTGTGGTTATTATCCAACAGCCACAATCAATGTCTGGAAACAGATTTTCCCACTACGGTAACCATGAGCTGGTGGTACCTTAAGTACCTTAGGTATGTACCTTATGTGTCTTCGATTGTCACATGGCGCTCGACCAAGAAACGGAGGCAAAGTGTCCCCCAAAGCCCCCTCCTTATGCAGAGTCCCTGAATGCAAGTTCCAAGCATTAAAGTTTTGCATTTGCTGATCGAGCGGCAACATTCCGAGCACTTGAGGGATTAACCAAGAAGAGTCGGTAGAAAACGGTGAGAAGGCGTAGATGAATTGAAACACAGCAACGTGCACATCGCCGAGTGATACTTCTTGAGAGTAATGTGGTGGTTAATTAGAAGAAACTAACAGACGAGTTCCCCAGGAAGCTACCTACCTAACCTGGAAGTAGTACCTCTTACCACTTTTGCTATCATATGCCCATTGTGACGCTGACGAATATTTACACCCCTTTGCTATCCCGCAATTGACGTTCAACCGCGAGATAGTAAAGCTTCTACTTTTATCAAAAAAAACGATAACGGTTTCTCACAGCTTGTCCAGCGTTCCGCTCGGCTTGCAATATAAAGCACTTCCTCAACTGCTGCTGGCCGTGCAATCCTCCAAGTCCCCCGCCCCAACGAAAGGCCTTATGACTCCCAAGTCCTGCGGCCGGCCTGCTTCTAGGCGGCCGTCGTATCAATCCGCTTCTGATATTTTTTTGTAGTTGTTTAGGTTGGCTACTCACAGACGAGATTATTCTAAACTACCTTAGGATAACTTCTCTTTAAAAGGTAAACTCGGGGTTCTGCTTACAAATGCTCCAGAATGTAGTGGGTAAAGAAAAGGACGGGATGTGCGTAGGAAGGTGCAATGTGCGGTTAGCAAAGAAGAGTATTTATACCTGGGTTCCTGGGGTTTCCTCCTTTCAATGGGGCAGTTTCTTCCTAATCAACCACCACCTTGCCCAAAGATCCAGTTACCAACTCCAGCGAGTTGCATATACTGCAAGACATCATGATCGTTTCGATCGCCATGACGATGCCGCGTTTGTAATTGGATCATAAACGAAGCTGACTACAGTGTTTTGTATCCTGTACGTACTGCTATGTTAGTAAAGTAACTGTAATTGGTATAACCAAAAAGACTACGTACCATTTGTAAGGGGTGCAGCACAGTTGGCACAGGTGCTGGCCTAAACGATCGATAAGGTTCTACGAGGAAAGAAAGAGAGGAAGGGTGCCTGCAGAGCAGGCGGCTGGCCAGCTGTCCTTTTCAAGGATGTGCAGTGTGCACGGGCCATGGGGGGTTGCCGGCATGGCACGGATCGCCTGGCAAGGTTGCCAGGTACACAGCCACGGGCATCAGCCCTATGACACCATTCAGTTACTTTCCTAATAGTTGTTGTGCGTAGGCTTGGACCCTATAGGTAGTACCAAGTTAGTAAACATACTTACGGTAGTTAACAAGATAGAAAAAGTACCTACTTACAACTGCCAAGTAGTAGAAGTATCCTTGTTTCAGAGGCCCATTTTGAAGTTGATAAGACTATAATATAATTAGTAAAATTTGTCTCTGTCATCCGATGTGTGTAGAGACTCACATCGTGGTACCATCTGTCTCTCATCCACTTCTTCAGTCTCTTCTTGGTAAAGGACCTTTGGTGGTCGCGGTAGATTTCCTTCGGGTCACCAAAACCAAATTCAAAGAACACCGCTTCAAAAAGGCAACCAATCTCAAAACCATTTCAAACTCCTTGACCTGGCTGGCCAGCCTGCATTCGCCGGTTTGTAAGTGCCATACCAGCAAGCCCCACATCATACAAACATCGGCCACTCAATCGGGGCAAATATTCGCTATAAACCTCATGCACCAGACTCCACGCGTTCTTTAGGATCCTTTTTCGTTTTTCTCGTCATATCTCTTGCTTCTCGTCGTCTTCCGTGACTACCTACCTAGCTTCCACTCTTGCTTCTGGTGTTCCCTTCCTTCTCCATTCCGTGTAAGTAAACCTTCCCGTGCACTGGGTGCTCGTTCCTGCCGTGGCAGCCTCCTCCTCCCTTCCCAGCATCTGGAGAGTGTTTTATATTTTGACGAAGTCTTGATGTGTTTGATGAAAACCAAGTTACCTGCAGCCGAGTCGTGTGAGTCTTGGGACTTGGGTTAAGAGGGATAGTTATCTCCTCTTCTTCTTGACCACTTCGGTCCAGCTAGACTCGTTGCCGGCTGAAAACAGAGGGTACTACTTCGTTTAAGCTTCTTCTAGCTTTATTGATTGTAGACTTGTTCATATTTGGATGGGGAAGATTTTGGTTGACTCGAGAATGTTGGCGGGATGTCTGGAGGTGCATTGGCTTGCTGGCCGCAGACGAATATAGCCTATCACAAAGCTCAAGCCATTGAAGGTTGGCTAAGGTAGTTAATGTGCATCACGACATCCTGCATACTGGTCTGGTCGACGTGAGGAATAGTCCCCTTCCTTTCACATCCGAGCTCCTTGAAATGCCGAAGCAGCATGGATCATTGCTGATTTGGGTCGTTGAAATGCTGAACCAAATCATCTAAACTTTCTCAGTCCATGTGAAGAATGTAGGGGTTCCTGTACTAATGATAGTCCTGGGCCAGAAGCGCCGTCTCCCCCGATGGGCTTTCATACTCGATATCTGCGCCGGCATCGAGTAGCAGTTCGTAGACAGGAATATCCGCGTCGTATAGCAGAGGTGTCCGCCCGTCATCATCAGCATTCTTGGGATTGGCACCCATTTTCAACAAAAGAGCGACATTATCTTTCTTGTTGCGCTCCACAGCCCCAAACAAAGCGGTCCAGCCGCGATAATCATCACTTCTTTCGAGGTCTGCACCGGCCTCGAGAAGCAGTTGTAAGAATAATACGTCTCTGAGCCTAGCAGCTGCATACAATGGCGTAATAAACGGGCCGTTTGAACCATCCGTATGCAAGAACCACAGTGCCCTGGCAGGACCAAGAAGAACGTGCTCGACATTGGCCCACGAACCGCGAGGCTTCGGCCAAGCCCCTTTGGAGAGACGGAGGAATGGCCGCTGGTTGTTGAGCCTCTAGGTTCTTTCGAATAAAAATACCGTAGGCTGCACGAGTGGTGCCTCTACCATAATGGTAGTGATATGTTCAAGTTCGGATGAAAAGGTATTTGACTTTCTCTCCCCACGTCCCCCGGTGTGTCCGTTGAGAATCGGAGGCGTCGTTCTATCAGGCATGTCTTGTGAATGGTCTGCAGGATATCGCTCAGGTCGTACGTCTGAGGGTAACGCGCTGATGTACTCCTTCAACCTTTCACCAGACTGCCTCCTCGCGCTCGAAGCTTTGTCTACCACTTCATTCCAAAACGTCTCCAAATTCTCCAGGCTTTGAAGCATTTTCACTCCGGGTGCCGGCTCGGCGGATCTGACACAGTGGAGTGCGATCCTGTTCCAGACGTCTTTGAAGACGATGGTATATATGATGCGGTCCCAGAGCCTCTGTCCAGCCCGCACTCAAACGCCTTTTTCTCCGAGCACATCCAACAGCAGGCTGTCACCTTCAACTTGTCTGTGGCCAGACTTCGACTTGAAAATGTCCTTTTTCTTCTTGGTGGGCCGCGTGATCTTCTGCAGGACCCTGCTGGACGAATCTAGTAACTGGGTTCCGATCACGTCGTCAGACAAAATTATATCGAGCCCGTGGATGTCTTGGGCTGCGAATTGGTAGAGTCGGATCAGAGTCATGTTGAGCGCGATTTTCTCATCCTGCTTCTCGACAACATGTGGATCCATCTCGTCCAGCTCGTAGTCCGAGGGATCGAGTGTGACGCTCTTTATAGCAAAGAATTAGTGAAATCCACGACGGGATGCTTTTTGACACCGTGCTGGAGGTGTACGGTGAAAATCCGCATTAGCGGAATATCAGCCGAAGGATACGAAATCGAGCCGTTCGACAGCTTCAACGGGGTGGTCATGCCCCGGTTTACGATCAAAACCTGTGTCTGCTGCATGATTTTGGTCGTGGTGTTACTAGTAACCTTACTCGACATGGAGTCGCTGGGGCCGATGGTTCCCTGGACCCGTGGGTGAAGGTACCACCACTTGAAGTTCCAGCGTTCCTGGATTTCTTTGAGGGCCTCTCGGATTTTAGGCGATGTGCTTGGTTGAACAACACAGTCGCTACCGTCTTCGTACTTGGCGACAAAATCGTTATCATTGATCATCTCCATGATACTGTCGAAACGGTCCGGGAGCCGGAAATGCCGTTGCAAGGACGCCTCCCAGACGAGTGTCGTAAACGATTTGATATCGCCCAGAAGATTCAGCGTGGGCGTTGAGGAGCATAGACTTTATTGGCTATATTCTTGGCCGCAATGTCGCGGGTTTTCAATGCGGCCGCAGACACAGGCTTCTCAGCGCCTCCAGCCTTAATCCGGACTTTGTCGAGGTGAGATTTCTGAGTCTCGTGACGCTTGAGGGCAGTTACGGACTGGAGGGGGATATCGTATACTTCGTAATAGTATTCCTTTGATGTTAGAGCGCGCTTACGAATTCCGGCGCCGATCTCCGCGACCCTTTCCGGGTTTTTGTGAGTCTACGCCAACTTCTCCGTGCGTTTCCGCTTCAAGTATGCTTCGAGGTCTCGGCTCTCGGGCCTTCTCGCGCTCTTCGCCAGCTTTTGAGAGCTTGGCCATAACTTCCTTAGCCCGCTTCCTTCGTGCCGCATTGTATGCCTCCAGTTCTTCCCCCGTGAGGTCGGTAATCCCTTGGGGACGTTCCATGAGGGGGGAGTGTGAATAGATAGGGAGCTAAGACACAGCTTCTCTTGTCCACGGAAGGAAACCTGAGAATATGGTGTCCATGTTCAAGCGGGTAACAGTGGGTTCATCGATGAAGTCTTGGCGTGATCGTTTGGAAACATAGAAAATCTTGTGGCAAAGACAAAAGATAGGAACGCCGCGCACAAGCGGCGTGGTGTGTGTGCGTGGTGTGTGTGCTATGGGCGTTGGCGTTTGGTGAGGTCATCGAGATGACCGGTCTGTAAGGTTTGACACTGCAGCCATTGTTGATTGCGTTTCGTGCCTACCTTGTAGGAAGTCGAGGGAACGACTTTCCACAGCGCGACGTTTTCATGGGTTGATCCAATAGGGGACTCCCGTAGGGATCGAAGATGATTTCGGCGCAGTGAGGAGCATAGGTTGTCGCTACCGCCTAGCATGGCTGGGAAGTCGTAGAGTGAATGCCTGAATCCACCACTAATCCAACGGTTGATTCCAAGGGATGCCGAGAAGGTGACTTCGATCAATTTGCTGTGCTCGAATCCTATCTCGCAGCCCAGGGCTGAGCCACCAAGCACTTTGTTCTAATAAAGTGATCAGCAATTGGATAGTAGGCGGAGAAAGTATCTGAGCGGAGAACTAAAAGAAGAACTTACGGTGAGGAGTCTGATGCGGCGACGCTCGGTGCGACGCTCAGCGCGGCGGGCGCGCACAGCAGCCAAGCGAGCTTGCTGGGCTCGGCGACGTTCCTCGGTCGCCGCCGAGGGGGGCCGACCGCGGCTGCGAGGGGTGGCAGGCATAGCGGGGGCGAGCTCCATTGCGAATGTCTGTCTGCCAATTGTCCTGTCAGCGGATTGTCTCATAAACAGTGATAGTGATTTAAGAACCAAGAAGAGTTGAGACAAGATTACTCACGGTACTCGTACTATCGAAATGGGTAGTCATATCGATATCGCCATCGGTGGAAAATGATGGTCTCGAGAAAGTCAGGTGGTCAACGCCAGCGAAGGACGGAGAGTGCCACTCCAGCCAGTGATCGTCCACGGGTCTTGTCATTCGGGTAAATGTGTACTGGCTCCCTCATCCTCTTCATATACCACCGCCTTTCTTGTCGGTGCTTCGACGATTGAGCAGCGTCTTTGACGATTGAGCAGCGTCTTTGGCTACGATATCTGAGAGGGTGGAGTCGGCTATGGAGGACTTGGGTGTGGTGGTGCTGTTGAGGTTGAGGGTGGATATTTGTCAATATGCAATCGAGACCTCTAAGCTTAGATTTTATATAGAGAAAGGGAAGGCCAGTGCTCTAGGAACCGCAAACTGGGACAAAGTCAAGCTCCGGGCAGCGAGTTGATCTGATGTATCCTGTCTTGATGGATATTCCAAGTGTCATTTATCAAAAAGGACATGTCGATGTCGACATCAGACGAAAAGATTATCACCATCGGATGAAAATAATTGAGCCGGAGGTCCTCAGGGTGGACGAGGACTCAAAAAGGTAGGTCAGAAAGTACAATTGTCAAGCATCCGAGCCACTCTGCAAAGGAGGCGATGTAGAATGGTAAGGTATGTGGTCATTGTGAGTTTGTTTTGTTGAGAATAGGTAGTTGTGGACGGGAACAATGAGACCATATCAACTCTCACGGGAGTAAAATCTACCCTGCTGTGAACGAAGAGTAGAGGTAGACAAAACTCACGATTGTAATCGAGGTGCTGATAAAAGTCTGACAGTGTCTTGTATCCTGCCAATGCGGCGAATTCTGGGGCCTTGACACCGGTCGCGGAGAGATTCAATTGGTATGCCAACGTCTGTCCGACGGGCATGGCCTTCTGGAGTTTCGCGAGCTCCCAGTCTGTCATGCCTGGTGCTTCTGGGTCCCTTCCAACAAAGGAGAAGTCTCCGCCGTCTGGTTGTATTGGGATGTCCGGGATGGTATTGTGGACGGTGTTCAGGTTGTGGTATCCCGCATAGCCGGGGTATCCTAACGTAATTAACGTCGAATTGTTGTTGGCGAGGGGGTGTAGGGCGTTGATTTCCCCCCCGTCCCCCCTCCCCCCTATCGGATCTACCCGTGGTCTAACTCCTCCTTTAGGACCCTCTGCTCGATCTTGCAGAAAGCTAAGCTAGCTTCGAAGTCCAGGTGATTATGTCGAACCATTCCCCCCAAGAGCAGGTAAAAATTATCCAAGATTGGAATGCATCTTGCACCCGCCGTCGACGTTCTCATTCTGAACTCCAGCGTGAATGCTGTCGGCCTCAACGCACACGCGCAATGCTCCACTGGAATCCGTCTGGGATTTGTTTGGAATGTACCGACCATTCTCCAATATATCGGCCGCCTCTACCGAATCGGGCAAACCAAACCGGTAACGTGGTACCTTCCGCAAATCAATGGCACGATTTCGGACTGGCAAGAGGAACGCATCACGCGAAAGGTTTGCATCCGAAGTCGCTGGTGACGAGAATGTTGAAGAGAAAAAGGAAAAGGCTTCATCCTTGCTCTCGGTATAGACACTCAAGAAGGAAAGCTGAGGTCTCGTTCATCGTGTTGGAGCCTTGTAGTACTCTGAAAAGTTTGCTGCCTATGAGTGTAGCCGCTCGTTTGGCTGTCGTTGTGGGTGGGAAGGAATGGGCCGCGAGCTAGCTCCTCCTCAAGGGGAGCGGCAGCCGCCGGGCTAGCAACGCCAGTATCGATGAAGGCCACAACATCGGCGCTATTCACAATTAGAATTCTACATTAATACCAAAAACTAGAGACTAGGACTTACGCAAAGGGGCGGGACAAACCCGCAAAGGAGAGGATATATAGTCCTTTGGCGACATTCTTGGCCGCCACCCAAACCGGCTCTTTGGAGGGGTCGGAATCCTATTCTGACTTGGCCTCCAAGAGGAAATTGGGAGCAGGGCAACAAGTCTCGCCAATTTCTTGGCATAGCTGACAAGCACCAGGAGCGGCGCGGACGCAAACATTGCCGTCTTCGAGGCATTTGATACAGGGACGGGCGGCCGGAGCGGCCGCGGCGGGCGAATTGGCGCGCTGCTTTGAACACATAGTTAGCTAACTATACAAAGACAATATTATAGCAAATTTTCCTATTGCAGCGTGGTGTGGTCGTCGCACCATTGAATCGTGGAGATTTTATCCCTTGCAGCAAAAAAAAACTGATGTGGGGGAGAAGACCCGTTGCCCGGTTTAGAGAGGGGACAGACGTCCTCGTATATCCCCAGACTCCCTCTTCTACTGATGCTTTTACTTTTGTACTTGACTGGAGTTGAATTGAAATTGGTCCACCCTACGGGTACGGCGAGGAGGACAAGTCGTACCCTGCACAACGTGCAGACACCTGCTTCCTTCTTTCTTTCTTTCTCGTTGAATGCATGCCTCCATGACGAGCCCGCGTAGCAGGACTCGCAATAACGGTGTCTGACAACCAGTCAACTTCATCATCTGATGGTGTAAAATCAGAGAGAACGAAGATGGTTTCGAAGTCTGGACCCTTGTGGGAATCAGGAGTGCTCTAGGCTCCGTCATCCTCCGAATCCCAACCTGATGGCGTCATGTTCAGGACGAAGGTGTTAGGTGAATCCAAGATACGACTCTCCGATAGCAGTATACAATGCATATGTTTGTATGTTTGCAGCCTCTTCCAGGCGCTGAGTGGTGTAGACTTGTAAGTCAAAGGAGTGGCTTCTGATGTTGGACCTCTGGGTTACAGCCAAGAAGGTAACGGTCTGCGTGCCTCGTGTGATGTTGTCGCGTCCGGCTATGTCGTTGGGCTTGCTCCGAGCCACATATTGAGGTATTCTTTTTGGTGGCCACGTGTATGTTCTTCCAAGGGACAGCCAATTCGTCTCGGGTTTCGCCCCGTGATCATCAACTCATCCTCGTAGTTCCTCTTCAAAACAGCTGAATTGGGACTGCAGGCCTGTGGGCGCATGGCGAGCCAGCCCACCACCAGCGGCACGGCCATACCAGCAGTGGTGGCCAGTATGCCGGCGCAACCGGCTAGGAGGGGTGGTCGATAAAGTTTTGCTGGAAGAAATGTTACATGGTCGCTACCTTGAGCTAACATGAGGGAATGGATGAAAAGGAAAAAGTGAGACATCTTGAGAGGAGAGATGGTAGTGAAATTGGTGATGTTTGAAGCTTGTAAAATTATAGAATTGGCGACGAAGTAGAAAACGAGGACGATGACCAAGGGAGAGACGGAGGAAAGCCCTCTGGCTGTTTGGCCTCCGGGCTCCGGCAAAGGACATCATACGAACGGCCTGCTAGTTGGCGTGCAAGGCGTTATACTGATTGATGGTTGCCTGAAAGTGATTTAAGATGTCAAACTCACTCAAATCGTCTGGCTGGGCAGAGCTGGCATGCCCATTTAGGGGAGAGGGCCCGCCACTGTTCCTATGGTCACGAACTGTGGACTAGGATCGTAGTAACAAGGGCGTACTTACGGTCCGTCTTCAGGACAATACATGGGTGGGCTGAAGCCCGCTTCATGTCATGTCCCGGGTTCAGTGCTGTAAGTAGACTCCTTTCTTCATCGGTTCTTCCTTTCCAGTTGTAGTCCTTGAGACAGGCGATGTCTCCGACAGTGTCTGGAGCGAGATGAGGCGTATTGCGTCCAAAATGAGACAGAAGATGCAAGCGATTGATGTTTAATGATGAGTGCCCGTTAAATCGAGGCATGGTGATTAAGGTAGATGAGAGATTGCTTGTATGGAAAGAGTACTGAATTCCGAATTGAGGATGAAGAGGAGAATGAAGAGAAGGGCATGTCTCCAGTGGTAATCTTTGAGACAGGTCCTTTCTTCATCAGTTCTTCCTTTCCAGTTGTAGACCTTGAGACAGGCGATGTCTCCGATAGCGAATCGAGGCATGGTGAATGAGGTAGGTAAAAGATTGCTTGTATTGAAAGAGTACTGAATTCCGAATTGATGACGAAAACAAAGAACAAGAAAAGGACAAAATAAATTGTTCCTAGTTGTAATCTTTCAGACAGGCGATGCCTCCGACGGTGAATCGAGGCATGGTGAATAGATGAGTGGTTCATAGTACCTTATGGAAAGAGTACCACGACCATGCCGATCCAACCTAAGTCGGAAAGCACAATCGTCAAACATCGGAGCCAGATTTCGAAGAAACCAGGAAGGGTCAACTTAGCGGTATGACAGGTATTGACGTCCGAATTGAGGATGAAGAAGAGGAGAATGAGGAGAAGGGCATGTCTCCAGTTGTAATCTTTGAGACAGGCGATGTCTCCGACGGTGAATCGAGGCATTGTGAGATTTGATAATTGAATAAAAGGTATGGGTTGTTGTTGATGTAGAGTAGGAAGAGTATCCACGTCCAAATGAAGTGTTTCCTGAGGTTCGGCTTCTTCTTCTCGTAGTGGCCGAGCAAGTTCGCCATTTCTGGCAGTCCAAGGAGTTCAACAATGAGGGCCTTACAGCGCTCATTGTCTGTGATCTGCGCGCGCATGTTGGCCTCCAACTGGAGGATCGTACGGTGCTGTTATTTGCACTTTTCCTCCAAGTCGTGGATGTAGCCAACTGGAGGATCGTACGGTGTTGTTCTTGGTATTTTCCTCCAAGTCGTGGATGTAGTCTGGAAATGGTTAGTGAGCATGTTCATCGCAAACGGAATCACCAAGGTAAACTTACCCTTCTTGCGAGCACGGAAATTGCGAGCCGATACTTTATTACGAAGTTGGCGCCTCTGCGTCGAAGTCATACCCTTGGCCTCTTCGCCCTTGAGAACCCGTTCGTCTTCGTCGAGGTCATCCTCATCCCTATACTTTCCCCATTTGCTGACCTTGGGGACACACGAAGCTTGGTGACTTGAACCATATTTCTTGGGAGAGAGACGGAGGAATGGCCGCTGGTTGTTGAACTCCTTAATCCCTTCAGTTCACCGGAAACGGTAAAGTGCTTATCTAGGCAGCCTCCCTCGCGGTCCGCGCTCTTTTTGTTTTGGGCACCTAGTGGACATTTTCACCTCCCTAAGTTTCAGAAAAAGAAGATGATAGGTAAGGCATGAGCAAGGTAGTCGTCGTAGTCGCTTGGGTAATGGAGGCCGGCGATGAACCGCGGAAAAAGAAGATGATAGGTAAGGCATGAGCAAGGTAGTCGTCGTAGTAGCTTGGGTAATGGAGGCCGGCGATGAATCGCTGGATAAGATCTTCTTTCAGGAGGATAACGAGGTGGCTAGAGGGCTTCAACATGTTGTGATGAGGTTGAGACAGGAGTACGCGCTTTCTGCGCCACCCTTTCGCAGAAAAGCGATATCGCCAACGTTGAAGTGAGATATCTTGAAAGGACAGATGGTAGTGAAATTGATGACCTTTAAAGCAAGTGGAGTCCTGCTCTGTCGGTGCGAACACTCCTGCGAATCCGTGAAGATTCGCACCACGACTCTGGGACCGCGGTGCTTTTGCTGCAGACTGGATGGATCGCGGTGTCAATGGCTTGGCAATGGCAGCCACCAACCGTCATAATATTGCCGTGCATCCAGTCGAGTGGCATCGAGAATGGTGATGCAGCCAGTGGGTAACAAGTATGAAGAGTGCGGTGCATGTTGAGCAAATTGCGTGTGGTATGGCATGGAAAAAGCGTTATTCTTTGCAAGGTGCAGCAAGAAACAAGCCCAATTCCAGCCTGCGATCTTGATGGCCTTGGTGCGATCGTTGAAGATGCTTTTGCCGCGGCCAAGTGAGGCCAAAGAAGACTGATGAAAGCATGCCTGAACCTCTCGGTTATCTTTGTCGTTGTGGTAGTCGTGCTGCAGCTTGGTGGCCTTTCACCCGAATGCTTCAGACGGTTTTGTTCACTGAATGACTTGCACAGCAGAGAGTCAACAAGAAGGTACCGTGAACCGTCAGCCCCGGCCGATGTGTCCCACTGCATGCTGATGAAGTTAGCGCTGGTTTGACATCTTTTGGAACAGAGGAAGATGTTGGACTTACAGGTCAAGCTCATGATCGGGGTCGATAACTTGGAGCGGCGAGACAATACATCGGCAAAAACGCGTCAAGGCGGCTCAGAAAAGATGGCTATCAAAAGAATGGCTGATAAAGTGATGAACACAAACATTGTGAAGAAGTCTGTGCCAGATGTTGAAAAAGAAAAGGGAGAAGAGAAGTTGAGAGTAGAGAAGTTGAGAGTAGAGAAGTTGAGAGTAGAGAAGTTGAGAGTAGAGAAGTTGAGAGTAGAGAAGTGTGCTGATGATGATGAAGAGAGAAGAAGAAGAGGAGGGAAAAAGGTCGGGGGGAGGGGGATGTTTTATACCCCTCTGGAGAGCTCCCAGATGAGCCACAGGGTCAAAAGTACGAGCAGGTGCCTTCTTCAATTTCCTGGAAAATTCTCTGCACTTTCTCTGCGCTGCACGCGTCACTTTCTTGCGTGTGAAGGAGTACTTTCTCTCCTTGGGAGTGCGGATTCTTTCTGCATGCAGCTGCGGAGATAAAGAGTGCAGTCGTGAACGCCGGAACTCCGAGTCTTGTGGTGATCGAAGAAGGGGCATGGTGGGATTCTGCGCGGTACGATGTCCGGAGAAGCAGGAGGGGCTTTAGTCGAGAGAAGGCGGTAGGGCGAATGTTGTTGACGAGAAGTCGTCCATGGCTTTGTGAGGATGAAGAGGGCATGATGGCCCCTCTTGGGTTGCACACAAAGCAGGAGAGATCTTTGGTGAAGAAACCTCCACCGCACTGAAAGCCGTGATCGGGTACTCGTAGTCATCAATGATTGAAGTTTAGGAATCGGCACATGAGCAAAGAGCAGGCAGAGCTGCCCGTCTCCCACTCAGCCCTCCGATGGAAGGCACTCGGGGAAATGAAAATCCCAGCCTTGTGTCGACCACTGCTTGAGAGAAGTCGTGATCCATTTCGATGATGCCCGATGTCGATATCTGGTGTTCAAGGTCCGATAATAGACGGTACCCCTCCGAGTAAGATGAGGGACTGTAGTGCGAGGGCACTGCAGGCAAATGCCGCAACTCCGAAAAGTGCCTTCATCAAGGGTGCTTGTTTACTTGCACGTCTTGCAAGTAGGCACCGAACAGTCCAGTGGTTAGATCTGCGTCAATATCTGGAGGGGAACAAGATGTCGGTGGCTGGCTGGCTAGGTAGGTACGTATTGTTGAGAGACCGGCGGAAGAAAGGGCCAGGAAGGATGAGCACTTCCAAGGCAGGCTTCTGGTTGAGGTTCTGTTCTGTCGAGGCTCCTTTGAGTCAGTTCCGAGGCCTGGCGTGGCTCTGGCTGTGTTGCAAAGAATGTGCACTTTCCACACAAAAAGGTTAGAAGATGTTGCATTTTCGGCGGCTTCGGAGGAGTGGCTACACCCGCGGGTCCAAATAGTGCAACATTGTAATTGGTAGGGGTGGGGTGGATATCCCCTACAGTATTTACAGTTCAATGCTGGTTTGATTGTTAGCGTAGTTCAAACCCCATATTTTCTTACAAGGGGGTGACAGGGGGGTTTGCAAGGCAGGACACGTCTATCTACGCTATCTGATTGGCTGAAACCGCCTGATTTCAAAGTGAGAAAGAGTTGACAGAGGCACTCGCGCACAACCCATCTTGCCTTTTATTCTGGCTCAGATCTGCAGTTGAGCTTGTCCCTCTTCTTTGCTTTGTAGGCCTCTTCTTGCAATTTTATTGGTTTTACCCTTGTTGTTTTCCCCAGTCAAAACCCCCTGCAAGTACCGAGCTAGCAATCAAACCAGGGGTGAACTGTAGTCCCGCAAGGAATTCCAAGACTGCGATGGTCCGAGCGGAGGTGGCTGAGTGAATCCCAATTTGATGGCCATTATGTAGAGTATGTCTCTCTCTAAAAGAAGAAGACTTTTCTCATTTCCATGTCTAAGAGGTTATGAGAGGATATGCTATCTACTTTTTGTTTCCTAAGGCTACCTACCTCACAAATCCCCCTCACAACCCCTGCGAGTGCAAGGGCACAGGATGGGAAAGTCGAAGGCAAAGCTAAGATTCCATCTATGACAGAAGATTTTAGGTGAGGAGGAAAAGAGAGAGAACTAGATACATGCGGTTGACCCCAGACTGGGATACCCTAGTCGCACAAGCGACCCTGGGACCCACTTGTTGGTCACCCTCCTCCAATCCATTCACTCGCATCCGATTCACCTGCAGGCAAACCACCTCAAAGAGGCTAGCTTCCGCCTTGGCGCCCAGACCTCCTTTGTACCTGCGTTCCTCCATCGTTCGTGACACTCCCTTTAATGGTTCAGCGGTCAGAACCGTAAACGGTAAGGCGGTCAGGGTCGTGAACGATATCCTTCCAGAAGGTCCGCCCCAGAAGGCTCGCCTGGCGGTATGGTCGGACCTGTGCCGACACAATTACTGTATTAGGGTAGGCACGGTACGTACCATGTGCACCTACTTAGTTTGGGCACTGGCTACTGCCTGACTCAGCTTGAGTTAAGGCACGGCAGCCTGCCCTGTATTTAGCCAGACTGGCCTCCACACAGTAGATTGGGAGGCCATCTTCGGTTATTCCATCACATCATCTTTGCCAGTACCCTCGTACCGTGCCCGTTACAACCACCCCCACCACGCTTTACAATAATACTCAAGCCAACTGAACACCGACCTGTATACACCTTGATATATCCGCAATGACTAACATTCCGCTCCCCAATGTCAACACTCGGTCCACCGCTGCCAAACGCTTGGTCAGACAGCTCACGTCGCTGCTGTACGGAGGCGGAGAGAGGGCGGGCGCGAAGACGGACTCGGCGATGGGTCAAGGTCCGTCGAAAAACAATGACGAGACTTGCAAGGAAATACTCTCGGCCATCCGGGATTTAGTGCCCAGCTTGAATCCCGACAGCCCCATCTTTGCGGGCTTCCACAACGGCCAGGTCCAGAATCCTTTGGGCGGCGGCTCGTACGCATTCCAGGATGACATTGTCGGCCCGGTTTTATCTGCCCTCGTGGATGATGAGGTCCTCGAGGGAAATGGATCCGCTGCCCAACCGCGTCTCCCAACTCGCCCGATCGTCATCCACGCCGGACTGCAGCCGAACAACTCCCCCCACGCCGGCACCTTAGTTGTCTTTTGCTACGCCTTTTCCTTTGCCAAGCGGATGCATGGGCGAATGCAAAAGATGGCCAAAGATGCTGGCTTCGGCGGCAAGCTGCCGGCGGTTTCGGTCAAGATCACGTTTGTCGATACGGCGCCCGTCGACGGCAAAGGAGTCACGGTTGACGGGGTGCAGTACCAACGGGCGTACCGAATCGCCGGGCCATCCGACTTCACAGACGACTACCACGCAGTGCTGGGCTTCTTGTCCCACTGGTCGGGCATCCCCTACACTGTAGCCTTCCAGTCCGACTTTTTCTCAGGCCCGTCGATCCCCCAGATCCTCGAGTACATAGTATCCCGGCACATGACGCTAGGACGACAGCTCTCGCCGAAACACGGCGTCTTGGCGCTCCGCGCTGCTTGTCCGGTTTCCGGGTGCGGCCTAGCCGAGAAGCACGGCCTGCTCAACACGTACAAAGGATCAACTATCACCTTCACGTGCCCAAAGCACGGCCCACATAGCATCTGCGTGTCGAAGCCGGCCGAGGCAGCGCGCATCGAGGCCAACGCACCGGCGCGCAACCTGATTCGTAGCATGTCGCACCTCCTCGACGCCAAGGTACATCATGTCCGCGTCACGGGTGGCGATTATGCCGGGACCTATCAGGAGATGTTCCTATACCGGCCGTTGGCTGCGTGGTCAGCGGCGACGGGCCTGGCGGTCGGGAAAACACCGCATATCTTGTATGCTCCCGTCATCGTGGACTGGAGTGGCGCCAAGCTATCCAAGAGCCTGTATGTCCGCGAGGGCGCGTATGACCTGATGAAGGTGCTCGGTACCGATGGACTGTGCAGCTTTGCGCGGCTGCGGGATCATTTTGAGGACGACGGCTCCGAGGGTCTGCGAAGGATTTGGCTCGAGGTTGAGAGCTGGTTGGAGAGTCCAAAGAAGCTGTTTCGGTCTTATTCGGTCGAGTACCTGCAGCGGGCTATTTTTGAGACGGAGAAGAAAGCTTGCGAGGTGATGAAAAAAGTTGAGAATGTTTGATGTTGGGGTAAGAATTGGAGAAATTTGGGGAACGTATATGTGCAGGGGTAGTAATAAAACATCAAAAGAAAGCCCAGGTTAATTCACAGTTTGTTCATTCCATTCACCGTGGCACAAGACGGATCTCACAAAATACGGTGCCAAGAAAAACGGTGAAAGTTGTTGATTGTTCTGACTCTGCGTCACTCGAGGATTTTCTGGGCCTTTTGTCTGGTTGCCGCTGCCAAGGTGGGTAGCTAAGCCACCTATCATCTCCTTCCCAGTCCTTTTTCCACGTATTTATTCACGTGAAAGGTGGAACTGTGAGATCACGAACGTGATGGAGTGATCGATCTGAATGATGATGGATGATGCTATCTGGAAGAAAGAGGAGAGCGGGAACTTAAGTCTGGAGGGCTAGAAACGGTGGGCAAGAAACCCAGGGCACGAGTGGAGCAGGCGAACAGGTGGCCTGTGCCCTGGGACCCACCAACAGGAACCCATTTTCTGACACAAGGAAAGAACGCGTCCGCACCAACTTTACGCGTCGAGCCAATCATGTACTTAATTAAACACCAAACTTGAAAGGTTTCTGACCAACAAAGCTTCCTCCTTTTTTTACTTTTCATCTTCCATTCATGATTTCATGATCCACGACGACTTGACTACCAGTAACAATGGCGCCGCCGCTGCCAGTATCCAAAAAGGGAATAACTGGCGGGTCAACTCCCAAGTCTAATACCTCCCGCGTCTCCAAGTCCAAGAAGCCGTCCAAGTCCAAATCCAACCCCTCCAACAACGACGATGACGAGCGCATCAAGACCGATGTCCTAATGGCCATCAAGCCAATCCACCTAGCCAACATCGTCAGCCGGGAAAAAAACCACGAGTACCGCAAATACCGCCTGAAAGATGAGGTCGTCCGGCTGTGGCTGTACGAGACCAAGGAAGGAGGGCAAGGTAGAGCTTCCATCACGCACATCGCCGTCATCCCCGAGGGGGTCCGCCACACGCCCGGAACCGTGCCGACCGAACCACGTGGTATTGGCAACGATGACTTCAATGCCGGGTTGAAGCAGTCCAAGTTTGGATACCCTGTTCTTGAGGTCTATGAGCTGGTCAAGCCCGTTACACTGGCCGAGATGAAGAGCAAGTGGGGCATGCGAAGTGCGCCGATGGGATGGCAATATGTCCGCGCTGGCCTATGGAGGGATCGGTGGGGTGAGGATGATGATGAGAGGGCTGAGAGGGTGACTCGAGTGTTTTGAGGCGGAGGAACAGCGGTTAATATGGGGGATATATTGGTAAACCTTGACACTCATATACGTAATAAGAAAAAGGATTTCATTCTTGTCAGCTTCTTAGGCTTCCTTCGTGACTTGAACATTGTGAGAATCGAGAATATTATTGTGGAGTACAAGGGGAGTTGGACTTTTAAGAAGGATTGTCACGGTCCCCACATGTCACACGGACATTTGCCCACAGTTCTGGGTTATGGTTTTGGAGGCTTAACAGAACCTCGACGCTTGGCATCAGCCTTATGAGAGCCTAGCTGCTGGGCAACAATGTTACAAGCTAACCCTATAACACCTCTGAAAAGCAATCATTGACAGCTAACCAAGCAAGAAGCAGGGTGACCGGACGGAGGCCGGTGCTAGAAGGAAGAAGAATAATGGTTGAAAGCACTCAACCCACATGTATGAAGCCCGCTAGGGAGATACCTTGAGGCCTCAGACAACAAGGCTCGGTACGTACTGAAGTACGTACCAAACCTCTTTGGCATAAGAAGGCCTTGAAACCCAGCCTTTGTTTGAAGAGTTGACCGCGACTGCCCTGAACCTCTCTGGACCGAACCCGCCAGTGTCCCTCTCAGTTTCATAAAACCTTGTTTTCGCACTATTTCCGCCAATGCAATGCGAGTCAAACAAAACTCGAGACATCAAAGGATCAACAAGGCCTTCGAGACCAAAGTAGTTTATTAGCTGAATTGAACTACTATTCCAAGCCCTGATCACAGCCCTTGTTACACTACAGACTGGAACCTTCCTTCCTGCATGTGGTACGTTGTTGTCAAAAAGAGTGTGACGGGCTGATCCCTGTGATGGCTTTGGCAACCCTCAGCCACGGGTGAACCCCACAAGCAACCCCCTGAATGAAGCTATCCCCAGAATGCACTTAGCCCCGCACACAGAGCACTAAAGCAGAAACACCCAGAACCCGTCCAGTGCTGACCCCCGCTCGTAGCCATACAAAACTGCCTGTTTTTACACGATCTTGCTGCTTTCTCTTATTTACATTAATTGAGGTACCCTCATGGTCGAGATGAAGAGAAAATATGGCACCATTTTTTGGCCGCTTCTGGCAACGTGGTCCCGTTTGGGAGAAAGACACGATGCCATACGAAGCCCAGCCTTATATGCCTGGTATGATGGTGGTAGGAGCTCCGACCAACACAGGCGAGCGCCGAAAGAGGAGCAATATTTGAAGTGGAAGGAACAATGCCATCATGTCGGAGCTCGTTAGGCGTTGGTCTCAGTGCCCAATGAACCGCTTCAACCCCCGCCAAGCAGCGCTGTCTCCAAACAACGCTACTGTCAGATTCTGACCACTGCGCCAAACACCCTAAAAATTGGAGCTCCATCTAGGTGATAGATTACTGTCAGATGGCAGGGGATATGTACGTGCACAGTTACGGGATTTCGGAGGAGCGGATCAGTTGCGGGATTTATACTAGATACTAAATATCGAGCTAAGTACAGATTAGGACAATAGAATACACAATATAGCTACGTTGAACCCCTTACTTTTAAACCTATATTATTATAATTAAGAGTTTTATTAATTTAATCGTTTAAAATTATCGCCAGCGATTTAATAATTGAAAACCGAAATAATAATATTTTTTACGACCAAATCTAATAATAGCGTTATATTTAATGTACCTAAGAATTGGCCCGCGTAGGAAAATACTTTTATTTCCTAGGCCTAAAATTTCAGCCTCTAAAAATATATCGACCTAATAAACTGCGTACTTTAGCTTATTAACTTAGAAGAACCTAATATTATTAATTATTAGGGTATACCCTCCAAAGGGGAAACCTTAGCCGAACGTAGAACCCGAGAGCGAGAGCTTTCTAGCGTAGTATAGATTTACGGCTTCTTTTATAAACGTAATTATTATAATTATATAACCGAGAAATAGGATTAGAATATTAAAATTAAGGCCCTTTCGGATTTAAGTATTAAAAAGATTATATTCAATCGATAAATAACCGAAACCGTTAGAAATTAGTATTATAAAATTAACCTTATTTAACGTACTAAGTTATATGAATAGTATAATAACCTCTCTAAATCTACTTCCTTTAACGATTACGAAGTTAAAAAATTTATTAGGGCTACCCTTTTTAACCTTTTTAAACCCCTTGCGAAAGGAAATTATAATTAATTTAATTAGACCTTCTAATAGGAATCCGCTATAGCCTTCTATATTATTCGGTAAATCCCCAGCGTTAATAAACCCGATTTTTAATTTCTAAAATTCTATAATATAATTAAATCTTCTCCTTATAATAGTTAGGTAGAAATTTATTAGTTTTAATATAATAAGAAGATTGAAGAAGATTTTAATTTTTAAATCTCCTTCCGAATTGTAATTAAAGACTTTTATAAAATAATAATAATAAACGCTATTTAAGGAAAAAGTTACGCCTCCCTATTTAAAAGTATAGTATTTACGGTTATATTAAATAATAAGCCCGTTAAAAAAGACGCTCCTAATAATAATAAATAACCTAGCCCGGGGGTAGAAGAATAGAAAGAAACTATAAAAATAATTAGTAAGAGATCCACTCCTAAAAAGAATATTAATAAAAATAAACGTACCTCCTCCTCGTCTTTACTTTCGTTAAAAAAACCCCGACTATTATATAAGCTTTATAAATTTTACGGTTATAAATTAGAATAATACTATTATATAAAGCTATAAACAATTTTCGATAATTAAGTCGAATCCCCTATTATTTGGAGACGGATAAAAGTAAATTTAAAGAAGGATAAGCACTTTGAGGAGGCCGTTAACTGCTTTAAATAAGCGAATAAAGACTACGAAAACTAATTCAGTCGCTGAATTAGTAAGAATAGTTTTTTAATACCTATTACAGATTACCGTAGTACTATATACTTATTAAGAAATTTAATAATTTTTAATTTAAGTATAATAATTTATATTTTTAATAAGGTTAGTCGATTCGACGATTTAATTCTTATAAACCCTAGTAACTATATATAGGCTAAGGATAAACGTATATTTATTGAAGGATATAATAATATTATACTAATAATTTAAAACGATAAAAGGGGTCGTGATCTATACCTTACTAATATTACGTTAATACTAAATATAGTTTATAACTTTATTTCCTTAAGAAAATTCGAAGAAGAGCAGATCTTTTGGGACTATAAAAATAATTACTTATATTCTAACTTTATAAATTCCTTAATTTATAATATCTATTCTTATTATAACTAATTTATATTAAAGTATATCCTCCTATAGAATAATAATTTTAACGAATCCTCTTTTATTATATAGTATTCTAATTATTTTAAGCGGAAGCCCCGAAAAGGAGATCCTCTCCGCTAGTATTTTCGATTTAGCTATTTTAACTTTAATACCTTCGTTAAATTCACCGAATAAATATATAATATTCGGTTAAAGGGATTAGATTTAATTTATTATAATTTATATACAAAAGTTAAATTGAAGCGCCAAATATGTAGGGAGGTTCGGGATTACTTCGAAGGATTTAAATTATATTTTACTATCGATTTCTTTTTATATAAGAAGGTAAAATTCGGTAGTATAAAGTATTCGAATTTAATAATAATTATAAATCGATAGTCTAAGTTTATTTAAGTATATTATTTAGGTAACCGAAAAATAAATTCTATTATCGCCTATTTAGAGTCCCTATTTATAAATTTATAGACGAAATATTAAATAGTACTTCGTATTATCGAATATAATAACGAAATAACGAATAGTAAGAAAATTATTTCTTAATTCTCTAATAAAGAGATTAATATCGAGCCTTTAATACTTTATATATAAATTTAAAATAGTAGTATAGAATGTTTAAGGGGTATAATTAAAATTAAGGTAGTAATAATACGTTCGGGTACGAATTTACCCTATAAATTATAATTAGAAATTATTAGAGTAGTTACGTATTTATATAATTTAATTCTTAAAGTTAAATATTATTAAAATCCCTTAAAGAGAGATTTAAAACGTTTTATTAATTTAAAAATAGTATTATTCTATTAGTAAATCCGTCCCCAATTATTGTATACTTTAAAGTTTATAATTATAAAGCTTTCGCCTTCTCTATAAAGGTAATAAAAGAGTAGAATAAAATTATAAAATTTAATGACCGTATATAAATTAAATATTTGGTAGGGTATTAATTAATTAATATCTACCGGATTTAGAATTTATATACAAATATTATCGTTATTATACGAAATATTATATTTAATAAAGAGGTGGTCTACTCGTACTGTTAGAAAGGTCTTATCGGACTGTAGTCCAAAATAGAAATTTCTAAGTAACTTATAAAAATAATTGCCGATGATAGTAAAAAGTGGCTCATATTTTCGGCATTTTCTATAGTATTTTTGACTACTCCTCCCGTATATAGACCCCCTATATTAACCTTTCTTTTCATAGAAAGTTGGATTATTAATCTTGGAAAACTCAACATATAAAGCCCATAGCTTTTAAGGACCGTGCGCAGGCGTGACTATAATAGTAGAATTAGATAAAATTCTAGCAGTGTAAATATACAAGTTGCTTATCTGTATACCTAGATTTCGTAAAGTTACACCTAGTTAAACCTTTAGACTACAGTCTGATAAGACCTTTCTAACAGTACGAGTAGACCACCTCTTAATAAAAATGAAGTATTTTCTAATAATGTTAAAGAAATTTATAATACCTTTAATATTTCCCTTAAAGAGTTAGCTATATAATTAAGAAATTTCTATTAAGTAGATACCGTATAAGTAGATTTCCTCTAGTTTAGTTCTATTGAGGAGGGAGTTCTTAGCCTTGTTACCTAAGGCTTTCTAGACGAATTGAATATATTAAGGGAAGAGGAGGAATTTATGATATAAGATCCGTAGGCGGGTTTAGAAAGCTTATAAGGGTTTTTAGAAGAACATCCGCTAGTATTACTAATATAAAAGTCGTCGGATTTTTAAGATATAGTTTTAAATTTAAAGGATAAGGAAGAAGGGTATTTATTAACCCCTTTTAAAAATTTAACCGCATTCCTAGTAACTGACTTTTTTTAATTTAATAAAAATTTATAATTAATTATAAATTAATACTTTATATAGGCTGTATCCTTTATATCCGTACGAAGGAGTAGACTAGTAAATACTTAGGGAAATAAGGTTGTAAATTAAACCTTTTTAGAAGAAATAAGAAAGAAGGGGATTAAAGTCGACCCCAGTTATAACTCTAAATTAAAGATAATAAAGGAATTTATATATTAAAAACATTCTATCGATTTAATTTTCTACCCCTTTTTAATAATTATAAATAATTTAATTTTTATCCTTTTAGAAAATATTTTAAGGAAGTAAAGAAGGAATATTTAGATACATATAAGGATTTTAAATCTTAAAAGTAGGTTAGCGCCGAAGAATTTAGAAATAATAAAATATTCGGTTTAATATAGGTATATATTTATAAATTCGATTAAAACGGCCGTTTCTTCAAGTATAAAGTACGTTTAATTATATATAGAAATTAATAGTTTAAAGATAATATACGAAAAATATATATAGCGATTCTAATAATTAGATCGTTCTATATTCTAATAGTAATAGCAGCTTATTTTAACTTCGATTTAATTTAATATAATATAAAGAATACGTTTATAAATATACTATTTAATAAATTAATATATATAAGACCTCCCCTTAATTATATAAGGAAAGGCTAGGTGCTCCGGTTATTATAGGCGTTGTATAGTCTATAGAAATTTCTTCTCTTCTAATAGCAAGAATTTACTAGAACTTTAATTACTATAAATATAAATCTTCTCCTTATAAAACCTAATATTTTTATTAAAAATAACGTTTTCTTATTCTTTTATATTAATAATATTATTATTGTTTATAAATATAGGGATTAGGAAATCGCTACCGCTAAGGGGGTAGTAATTACTATAGAGAAGAAATATTAGTTAATTAGCGGAAATCCGCTAAAATGGTTTTTAAATATCGAAATTATTCGAAATTGCGAGAAAAAGTTGATCTAGCTTTGTTAGCGTAAATATATTTAGAAGATTGCTAATAAGGTAAAACGAATTAAAAAGCTCTATATAACCCTAATAGTTAAGGAGGAATTATTTTCCTATTAAAATAGCGTTGTACTATATAAAATCGTTACGTATTAAGTAAAAATTGGCTCTATCCTCTATATCGCCGTTACGTTACGACTAAACGTCGCCTTCCCAATTTTTAAATTCGTTCGGTTTAATTTTAACCTTAATCCTGCTTATTATATAGTAGTAAATTAGGTAATTTTCTATTTTTTTATAATTTAAGATTTCGCTTTTTAATTAAATAGTAAAAACCGCTAAAACTTCTACGTTATAATTAACTCCTTATTTATATATAATTCCCTTAATCGTAAGAATTTATAGGTATTTGTAATACGGTTATTAAGCGGTACTATCGATTGGCGTACTAATAAATAAAATATTATTATAACTTTATTAATAAGGTTAAATTACTATTTTTAAATTAAAATACTAAGGAAGCGATCTACGCCCGCTATTTATTTAACGAATTTATATTAGGTTTCCTAAATTAGGAAGGGACCTTTATAGGGTATGATAATAAGTAAACGATTTATTTTATTATAAAGGAAGGAGTATAGCTCGTTATAAAGTTTAAATACGTAGACGTATATAAATATTGGCTAAAGTAAATATAAGAAAGGAAATTAATTAATATAATATATATATTAATTAAGAAGTAGATCGTTAATAGGCTTACGAAAAGCCTCCTTCCTATAATTTATTTAACTTTGTTAGAATAATTAGGATTCGTAGAATTATAGCGGCTACTAATTTAATTGTAGGAATTTAATAATAGAAATATTATTATAAGGCGCTTTAAAGGTATAGAGGATTTTAGTAAAGAGGATATAGGTAATAAAATAGCAAATATATTTATTAATAACTTTTACAAATAATAGTTTAAAAACTATTATAATAAGGAATAATTAAGGATTATATTTAAGAATAATATTATTTCTAGCTAGTTTTAGAAGGATTTTAGGGCATTTTTAGGTAGATCTAGTGCGGTTTGTGCGCTAGATCTAAGGGGGTATATTAAACGGCAGGGGATATGCATGTGTATAGTCACGGGATTTCGGAGGAGCGGATTAGTTGCGGGATTTATACTAGATGCTAGATATCGAGCTAGGTGCAGATTAGGACAATAGAATACACAATACAGCCACGTTGAACCCCTTACCTATTGATGCTGGTTTGATTGTTAGCGTGGTTCAAACCCCATAGTTTTTTATAGGGTGGTTTGCAAGGCAGGACAGGTCTAACTACGTTATCTGATTGGCTGAAATCGCTTAATCTCAAGGTGAGAAAGAGTTAACCGTACACAAACCTCTTTATACTGGCTCACAATCACTAGAATTACCAGAATCAACCCCCATCAACCATCCCCTATTGGTTTTAACCCCTATTGCCTCCCCTGTCTAAAACCCACAATGTACCACGCCAACAATCAAACCAGGGGGAGAGTGTACTTTCAGACCCATATTATTACAATTAGTGATAGATTTATACCCCTTGTTTTCTGACAGCTACTGTAAAACTTCTAGCCAATCGGCTTGCAAGCGGAGCTACGGCGATCTGCAGGGTCGTGACACCCCGGGCCCTGCCTATGATCCATCTTCTTCCGTGAACCGAAAACTCTAATGTTGTGTTCGGAATCCCAGTATGCCAGTAACAGTAGGAAAGTTTTAGTTTCAGTCAGACTCAGCTGGGCCTCCGAAACCCCATTCGCGACCCCACCCACTACTTTCTACGGCAGCAGGTCTGAGCGGGTTTTACGTTTTTTGACCGTTAGCTGTAAAATAATAAAAAAATTGTACGAGGATTTTACTCTAATCGGAGTATAACCTCTAAATCTACTTTGGTTAGAGTAAAATTAACCGCCCTTATTATATTTAACTATTTAGTTAATAAATAACTTTAATTAGAGTAAAATATATTAAAGTACTATATCCAATTTATTTAACCTGCCCGATATAATAGAACCTTCGTTTTGTAAAACGTCCTTTCCGCCTCTACTTAATAATTAATCTATATTTATATTTAATTCGCCTAACCTTATATTCGAATTGATTAATTTCTAAATTAGTCCTATTCGTTATTTGTTTATTTTAAATTTTGATACTTCGACTCCAATTTTTACCCTCATTCTATATATTCTATTAATTATTTTTAAACTACTAAAATATAATTACGATTTTAATTAATCCTTAGCCTATAAAATTAAAGAATATTAGTCATATTTTTATTTTAAGAGGGGTATATTAAAGTAGTTTATTTATAATTAGGTAAAGGTAATTCGAGGTAATAATTGGTTATTTAGAATTTATATTAAAGAATTTATTAATTTTTTACGTAATAAAAATATATGCGAAATTCTCTTTTATTAAAGTAATATTATCCAATTTAAGGATAAGAGTAATTTGTACGACGTAGAGATTTTTAGTTGGGAATTTGGTCGGGAATTAACATTTCTCTTCCGAAAATGTAAATTTAAAAAGATAAAAAATAATAAAAATAAATCTAGAGATATTAATTTTGAATTTATTGATTTTAATTCCCGATTCGGAGACCCCGAATTATAGTATTCCGAACCCGAAAATACCGAAATTATAAATTTATAACCTAATAATTTTGAATTATTTTTATTATTCGCTAAATTTAGCGCTTCCTCTATAATTAGGGGCAATATACTATATAATATCGAAGATTTATATAATATATAGTAGATTTTAAATATCATCTAGTAAAATACAATATAATTTTAATTATACGCCTGTCACAGGGTTATCTGTGACGGACTAACCGTCCCATATCGCTGCCTTCACCACGGCAATAGTTGCCGGGTTGATAGCATGCTCTGATTGGCTGCAGAGACCTAGTATAGTAGATGCGGCTGAACGCATCTAATATCTAACTAACTACGGTTATTAGCCTACCCCTGTCGCTAAGGCTACATAGACTACACCAGCCTATAGGATAATCTATAGGATAATAAGGTTATACGGGCTATATATTTACTATATATAAATAGCCATCAAAGCTCCCCCAAATAGCTTCCTCTTCCTCGTACAATTACGAATATTTTTATAAATACTTAATATTCGCCTTACCCTATAATAGTTAATTATACCTAACTATTACACTACGAGCGTATATTTTTTTAAACGTACGTTATTTAATGTAATTAGGCGACGCCACTAGTCGCCAGAGAATAGGAGATTATAAAGACCCGAATCTATAATTCTAAGTAACAACAATATTATTATAAACGAGGGTATCTTCTTAAATGCCCTATAGTAAGCCTAATTACTAGAATATATTACGGACGACAATATTGAAGTACCCAATATATTAAACTATACCGAAGAGCCGGAAAATTTAGGAGTACTAATAGAAAATTCTAACCCCCCTACTAACGAAGAAGTTTACTTAGTAGTTTTGAACGGCCTCCCTTATACTAATACAGTTACAATTCTTATTATAATTATTACTCAATATTCGGCGAAGGTTAAACCTATTTATAATAATATCCTTATTAACTCCTTTAGCTTAACCGAAGGAAGAATATTTTAAATAATTATTAACCTTATTACCCGAATAGTTAGGGTATTTAATTATTATTTTACTACTATTACTAAAGAATTTCGGAATTTTTAATTTAAATTCTAATTTAAAAAAAAATAATACGCTAATATCTTTAACGAATATAAATAAGTTCTAAAGGACCTTTACTAAATTTAAGAAGAATTTTATTAAATTTATACCGAATTTAATAATATACGAAATTTTATTTAGGAAATATAGGCCGTTCTCACTATAAATTAGTAGAATTATTATAACGCCTAAATTATTATAAATGGTAGTACGGGTATAGTAGGGTATTGGAAGCCGCTCTTCCCGGACTCTAAACCCTTTGTAACTACCTAAAAGGACTATATTAAACGTAATAAAGCGTATTTAACGTAGAAGGGCTATATCCTTTCTATTTAAACCCTAAATACTATTAGGTTCCCTAACGAGAAGACTAAGATCGCTTACGTAAACTACCTACTTAGCCCTAAAGTAACTACTTTAATTAATAAAAATATTTAAAAAATCCTTATAAACCTTAATAATCCTAAGGTTTAATAATAGAAAATAGGTATCGAATTCCTATCCTTCTTAAATACTTATTATAATAATATAGATTTACATTTAAATACCGCCCGTAAATTTAATGAACTTAAATAGGGAAACCATTTCTTCACTAACTTCGAAACGGAGTATATTAAAACTGTTAACCGTTATAATTTAAACGACGTTATAAAAATATATTACTTACGGAATAAAATCTCCTAAAAACTTTATACTTCCCTTATTTATTAACGAACCCTCCCCACTAAAAACAATTTTAAAAAATAATTATTACTCTATTACAATTTCGCGCGTAATATTAAAGACGATAATTATAAGTCTAAATCCGCTACCGGTAAAACTTTTAATTCGAATTCCAATAATAATTTAGGAAAAACTATTAATAAAGGAGGTAATATTATAAATTTTAACGCTATTTATATTTTACGTACTATTTATAATAGCGTTATTAAATATTAAAATAAGAATAATTTATATTGTAAATACAGAAAAGAAAGGTATATTATAAGGAATTACCGTAATAGTATTAATTATAGCGATCGCGGCCCTTAGACCAGTAATAGGGGGGGCCGAAAAAGTAATAGAAGAGGCCGAAATAGCCGAAGAAGAAGTAGAGGAGGCCGGGGAGGCGGAAGCTCCAATTAAAATACCAGGAACGCTAATAATACCGGTAATACTAATATTAACCTCCCGGTACCCGGTTAGCAGGGATACGGCAATAATACAAACCTCCGTACCGCAAACGCCGGAAAAGAAGACAAAGGCGAAAAATATTACGACAATAATATAAGTAATAATTAAGGAAATAATTAAACCCTATAAATAATCGTTTATAGGGGCGAAAAAGGTTTATAGGAAGAAGGAAAAAGCTACTTAGAAATTTAAAAATAATCATTATTAATTTATTAGATAATCTCCGTTAAAATTTATTATTCCTTTCCTTTTATCTATCCTTCGGACTACGTAAGATTTATTATATAACTTTTATTAATAATAATTATATAGCATTTATTTTTATTGACCGTTCTTTTATAAGAAAAAATAGATTCGCTACGTTTAAATTCTTAGAACCTAAGAAACTAATTCTCGCTAACAATATTATAAAAAGATTTATTATTAAAGGATTTATAGCGAGCCTTTATATTAATTATTATTTAGAAAATATTATATTCCTAATTTATAATATTTCCCTTATCTACCTTATTATCTTAAGACTATTTTGGCTTAAGAAATACGAGCCGTATATCTTTTAAATAAAAGGGAAGGTCTAGTTTACTAATTAATACGCTAACCGATACCTCCTATCGGATTTCCCCGTTTCCCTACGGAACGCCCCTAATATATAGAACCGCTCTCCTAGTAATTCGCGTTACTAACTTTATACAGCGATAATAAATGAATAGGATAAAAGAATATTATTAAATATCCCGAAGATACTAAGGCTTCTATTTAGGATAAATAATTATATTGGCCGGATAAAAGGCAGTTTAGTAGATTGTTCGATTCTAGTCCCTACGGAGGGATTTATACGCGGCGATATTTAGCCGCCGAAGTTATTACCTCGCTAGAATCTATTAGAATATTAGATTTTAAAGGATTAATACCTAATCCTTATAGAGGAACTTGTACACAGCAATATTTAGCCGCCGAAACTACCGCCTCGTTAGAGTCTAATAGAATATTAGACTCTAAGGGATTAACTACCGCTTTATTAGAATTTAAGAGAACTTTGGAGTTTAGAATACTACCCCGGGACTACCGATAGGAGTATTGACAAAATTACTGGTAAGGTAGATTACTATTATTAGAATTTAGAATTATTATTAAAGGACGATTCTAACTCCGTACCGCTCCTATATTAATAGGAGCTTCGCTAAAATATATTAGGGCTATTACGGTTTTAGGGCTATATCCCCTATAATAGACCGGAGTGCGGCGATATTTAGATATTAGAGTTACTACTAGAAAACAACTCTATTTCCATTTCGGCCCCCTATTGCGAACCTTGCAAAAGCCGTCCTAGGGGTAAGGCCTATAACTTTTATAAATTTTACGAAATTAACGAGAATTTCTATTTAAAATAAAGGGCGTGGCTATACCGCCGCGACCTCCTTTTATACCGTTTTAAACTCCCTATTAAAGGATTCACTGGAAATGTAACTTTATTAAATTATAACGTATTAAAATAAGTAATAAAACCTTTTATACCCGCGCTACCTTATAGAAAAGTAAAAGGCGTAAGGAATTTCCCTAATACCGCTTACCTAGTTACAAAGCGGTTTAGAATAATCGAAGGACGAATTAACGTTTAGGATATATATAGTATTAATATTGCCGCCTTTAATTTCCTATACGAAACGTACGATTTATAACCTTACTTTACGAATTATACGGAAATTTGCCGACTAACTACCTTCTACGAGACTAGTACTTATAACGACCTTATTGAAGAAATAGCTTAGGATATTATAAATAATAAGGGTAAATAATATAAGGACCGCCTCCTAAAGCGCTTCTACGAATTTATCGACGCGTACGTAGGGGACGTAAACTAAAAAGAATTAGTAGCCGTTGAAATTGCCCGAATTATTACTCTTATAAACGACTTAGAAATAGACGCGCCTATATATAAAGCTATTATTATAAAGATTATAGAGGAAAACGTATTAACGTTCTATAAGAAAGTTGACCGGCTTCCGAAAACCGATAAGGAAATTAAATTCAAACTCTTATATAAGTATTAGAGAAGAATTAACGCTTTTTATATTAAGAAAACGAATAAACTTCCGCCTTATCGAATATACAATTATAAGATCGAATTTACGTTAGGGAAAAAGCCGCCGAACGCCCGCTACCGACCGGTTTTATTTATAGAAGTAATTATCGTTAAAAAATAGATCGACGGTCAATTAAAAAACGGTTTTATTAGACTTTCCTAATTTTAAACAGCCTTACCCTTACTCCTTATAAATAAGCCCAGCGGGGGTATTCACATTTATATTAACTATTATAATATTAATAATATTATATTTAAAATACGGTACTTACTTCTACTAATTAAAGAAATTCTTAATACTATTTACCGCGTTAAAATCTTTACTAAACTAGATATTATTACCGCTTTTAACCGAATCCGTATTTAAGAAGGCTACAAATAGTTAACTATTTCTATTATACATTTTAGTCTCTACAAATTATTAATCCTTCTTTTCGGCTTTTAAGGCGTACCCGGTATATTCTAGAATTATATTAATAATATACTATATAATATTTTGGATATTTACGCAATAACGTACTTAGACGATATCCTTATTTACTCCGAAAACGTAGAGGAGTATACCGCTTATATAAACGAAGTCCTTAGAAGAATAATTAACGTTAACCTTTAATTAGATATTAATAAATACGAATTCGATATTACCCGTACGAAATACTTAGGCTTTTTTATTATATTAGGGGGTATAGAAATAGACTTTGCGAAGGTGAAAGCCGTTATTGAATAAGAAGCTCCGTAATTACAACATTAACTCTAAAGGTTCTTAAAATTTGTAAATTTCTACCGGCGCTTTATCTAATACTTTTCGATTATAATTACTCCGCTATACGATTTTACAAAGAAATCGGCCGAATAATATTAGATAGAAGACTATTAGAGAGCTTTTAAAGAGTTGAAAGAAGCCTTTACTATAAATCCCGTCTTTAAAATTTATAATTAGTCCCGTCTAACCGTAATCGAAATTAATATTTCTAATTGGGCCGTAGGCGGTATATTATCCTAATACAACGACGAGAACGTTTTACGCCTAGTTATATATTTTTTATAGAAATATTCCGCTATAAAATATAATTATAATATTTATAATAAAGAATTACTTATAATTATTAAAACTTTAAAAGAATAGGGACTAGAATTGTAAGGCGCCCAAAAACCATTTAAAATCCTAACTAACTATAAGGGCTTACAAACCTTTACGGAGAATAAGAAATTCACGCTACAGTATATACAATAGTTTAATTTCCTATTTAAATTTAACTTTATTATTAAATATAGGCCGGGTATTCTCTAAGTCCGTCCTAATACTTTAAATAGGAAATTAAAGGATATACCGAAGGATATAAACGATAACCAGTTAAAAGCCCACTATAAGGCACTTTTCGACCCCTCCATTTTCGTAAATTATATTTACATTTATAAATTTAGTTTAGAAGAATTATCTATAAATAAATTAATCGACGCTAATTACCGTAATTTAATCTTCTATTAAAATTTAATAGCCGCCTTCATAAATAAAAACTATTAAATATAGCCTAAAGTACTAAAAAAAAATATAAGAAAGATAGTTTTTACAGAATATTACGCAATTAATAGTAAAATATACCGACGTTTAATACTTATAGTCGACCTAAAAAATATTGTACTATAATTATATTTTACACAAAAGTATTACGAATTTATATTAGTAGGTTACTAAGGCCGGAATAAAACGTTTACTACCTTTAATCATTTATTTTACTAGTTAGGTATAGAAAAGGCCGTTAGGTCTTATTATAAAGCCTACTTCTAATACGTAAAAATAAAACCGTTATAACGTATATTAACGGGGCTTCTAAAGCTTCTACTAATACCCTTTGCCTTATAGAAGGATATTACTATCAACTATATTACCTTTATAACGCCTTGCGTCCGGGGAGGCCGAAAGTATAAATATATTACTATAGTAGTAGACCGCTTAACGAAAATAAGATATTATATCCTAATCGAAATATTAATTATAGAAAAACTTATTAATCGATTTATTGAAAAAATTTACGCCCTTTATAACTTACCGGATACTATTATTTCCAATTACAGCACCTAATTCGTTTTATAGCTTTAGAAGGCTCTATTTAAAAGGTTGGGAATTACCTTAAAGTTATTATTAGCTTTCTATAAAGAAATTAATAGCTAGACCGAATATATTAATATTAAATTGGAACGTTTCCTTCGTACTTATATTAATTAAGCTTAGGACGATTAAGTCAATTAGCTACCCTTAGTAGAGTTCGCAGGTAATAATATATATTCAAATAATACTAGCGTATCCCCATTCTTCGTAAATTATAATTTTCACCTTCGGATAGGAATCGAACCCGTTTAACTATACTTATTAAAACTATTTGAAGTATAGTAGGCCGAGTATTTTAAAGTTAATAAAATCGCCGACCGGTTTAGTATAATATTAGACAAAATTACCGCTATAATTAAGAATAGTTAAATACGGTACGAAGAAATTGCTAACGAGAAACGGTCCGATACGCCGAAGTATTATATCGGCGATAAAATTTTATTTAATATAATTAACTTTATATTAGGCTGCCCGTAAATTAAATTTATATTATTATAGGAAGGGCCTTTCGAAATAGTAAAAGTAGATAATTACCGCGTTACGTTAAAGTTCCCCGTTAATATAAAATATAGCCGTATTTTCTACGTTAGTATAATAAAACTTTAGAATTATTAAAGGATCCCCGGGTAAAATAAGATTTAAAATATTTAAGTAAATAATAGGTAAATTATAAAACGAATAAATAATGTTAAAGACGTAGTCGAATAATTCTACGAAACTATTAACGACTGCCGTTTTAATATAGAAAATAGTAGATAGGAATACCGGGTAGTTTGGGGAAGCCCCTACGATCCTATTTAATAATTATAGAAGGACGTAGAGCACTATATCAACGACTTTAGAAAGTTTTACGATAATAACCTAGATGTATTAGTGCTACTACGATAGATTGTAGACGAGAAACGTTGCTATAAAGTTAAGAAGGCTTTGGAGAAGGCCGTTAGGACGGATTAGCCGCCGGAAAAGATAATACTAGTAGTGCGGCGATTATTACGTTATTAAGAGGGCAAGGCAGCGGCCTAAAAAGGAAAGTAAAAATAATATAAAAGGGTAAGTAATAAATATTGTAGGGGAGATTAAAAAGGGAAGTATTTTTACCCTAGGGGTATTTTAGGCGAGGGAAGTGTTATAGGGTTATTTATAATTGATTAACCATCCTATATCGCTGCCTTTACTACGGTAATGGTTGCCGGGTTGATGGTATGCTCTGATTGGCTGTAGAGACCTAGTATAGTAGATGCGGCTAAACGTATTTGATATTTGACTGGCTGCGGTTGTTAGCCTACCCCTGTCGCTAAGGCTGTATAGACTATACTAGCCTATAGGATGATCCATGGGATGATAAGGTTGTACGGGCTATATGTTTACTGTATATAGATGGCTATTAGGGCTCCCCCAGATAGCTTCCTCTTCCTCGTGCAATTACGAATGTCTTTACAGATACCTAACGTTCGCCTTGCCCCGTGATAACGCCCTTTAATTATATTTATTCTTTAAAGGTTTAATATTATATTAGCGTACTTAATAATTAAAATATAAAAATAAAGTTCGTTACAACGAATTTACTTTACTTTATATTTATATAATTTTTATAATTTTTATAAATATTTACGCCCTTTACAATTCGGATTTTTTTTCTTAAATTATAAGCTTTTATTTGTATATAAACGGCGTTACAAAGCGTATTTAAAATATATTAATTAGATTTAGCATTTGTACTTTATATAGTAAGACGATTGTAATTATTAAAACGTTTATTATTATTGTAATAATTAATTCGGATTTCAAATATTTATTATAATTAAATTAATATTTTTAATAAAATTTTAAACGTATTATATCCAATCCCGGTTTTATCGTTATTTATAATAATTATAATTATTTTAATATTGTATAGAGTTTTGGTATTAATCGATAGGATATTATATATAACTTTACAATTTATTTATTAATAAGTAGTCCCGATATCCCTGGACCCTTCCAATTAGATTAATTCTAATTTACCGTCTAATTTTAAACGGGTTAAGTTATTCCTTTATTTATCCTAATACTATATACGTTTTACCCTACTATTAATTCTTTTATTATCGAAAAATTACGAGCTTTATTTCCTATTATTTATAAATAGGAAGGCTTATTTGCCTATCCCTTCCTTAAAGTAAAGTGCTATTAAATATTAAAGAGTTTTATTCTTTAAATACCTACTATCGACAAAAATGAGGGTAAATTGGTTAACGTTTATTATTTATATAATAAATTATTCTTTAGTTTATTAAGGATAAGTTAAAAATAGTTCGGCGATAGGCTTTTTTTCGTTTATAGCGATTAGAAGACGATATTATTTATTTATAAAATTATATTAATTTAATTAGAAGTGTAATTTGAATATAATTGGAAATAGTAAATAATATCCGTTTTAGCCTTCTTTTATATTAAATTTAATTTTATTAATTTAATCTTCTAGTATTTCTAGTTTTTAATTGAATAAGGTATTTATAAATTTAATAGGGCGAAGAATATAAAGTAATAAAAAATTGAGTTTTATTATAAGTTATAACTTTTTTATAATATATTCTATTTTAGGATCCTCGCTTTCTTTATACGTAATTTTATTAATAATAAGTTGTTCGACGCCGGTCTTCTAAATAGGAAAATTATAAGGGCGGTTATTATAAATGTTTTTCGGGTTAATAGTTTATTTTATTTTTTGTAGTAGTTTAATTGTATATATATTGAAATATTTATTTTGGAGGGGTATACTAGTAAATACTATAGTAATAGCAATTATATAAATATATAATTCTATAACGTTTATTAATATTTATATATTATTTAGGTATTTATTATTTTTATTCGTACTATTAAATTTAAAGACTATAATATTTTCTAATAAATAATTAATTTTTTACCCCTCTTCTTTTATAACGGGAAGAATATAAATTATAAGTTTAAAATATTTTATTTCTTATAATTACTACGTTTAAAAATAACCGACCGTATATTATTTAAAATTATTCTAAAGTCCGGATTAATATAATATATTATAATTAGTAATAGTTAGAAAGAGATCGATTTAATATTAAAGTATATTAATTGCTCTTTTATATTCGATATTAAATATTATAAGAATTCTATTTGTAATATTAAATTTATTTTTATTAAAATATCTATTATTAGGCCCTTTATTATAGTTATTCGTAAAGTAGTTATATTGGAATTCGGGCGACTTAACAATAATAAGTATATTAATCTATTTATTAACGAAGATATTATTAATTATATTTATAAAATTTATAAAAACGGGTTCGCAACCCGGCACTATAAATCCTCGGACTCCGCCGATTTTAATATATTAAATTTACGATAAAAAGGCCTATATATCTTGTTTGCAAGAGTATTAGAGCGGTTTAATAATAAGGAAGTATAGCTAAAAAACGGAAAAAATTAAAAGTACTTTAATTTCTCCGAATTTAAAAATAATAATCTTTTTATAATTAATAATACGCGTAATATATCCGCCTTTAATAAGAATAATAGTAAGTTAATTTAATTAATAATTATTTTAAATTATATATAATTTAATATATCCTTCCCCTATATTCTAACGAAGGCTTATATTTTAAAGTTTAAAATAGCGCTTTATCGGTTTCTAATTAATATAAATATAATCTACCTATTAAATTCCGTATAATAATAGATTTTATTCCTATTAGAATTATTATATAATATCTTACTATACTTCTCCTCCCGCTATTCTATAGATTTATAAATATAAATAAGATTTTATTCCGATTAGAATTATTTTTAACTAATAGGTAAATAAGGCGCTAATTATCAGTTTGTTTACTAAATACGCCGTCTTCTTAGTCCAATAATAATTAATAATATAAACCTACCCTAATTTATAGTAAGCGCTATCTAAATTAAGCTCGTATAACCAAATAAATTACATATAATAAAGGTCGCTTATTAGTTATATATATATTTACTAGTATATAAGGATTTACTCCTATAATTTCGCTAGCCGTTACTATTCGGTCGTTAATTTAATATTATAAGACTATTTATAATAATTAGTAACGAATATTTTAAACGAGCGCTATCCGAATTAGGTTTAATATAATTAATTAATCGCTTATTAGTCGTATATATATTTACCGGTATATAGGGATCTATTCCGTCAATTTCGCTAACTATTATTATTCGGTTATTAATCTAATATTATAAGACTATTTAATTTATAGTAATTAATAATAAATATTTATTTTATTTTTAAATAAATACTATCCGAATTAAATTTAGCGTAGTTAATTAGTCTATATAATATAATTAATTAGTCCGTATATTATACCTTTCTTCTATTTTTAATTTTTCCTTCTTTCTTTTTATAACTTCTCCTTTCCTTTTATAACCTCTCCTCTCCTTTTATAATTAATTAACTTTTATCCGTTCTAAAGCTATCGATTTTACTAGTAGTATTAAACTAATAATTCTCCTTAAAATAAAATCTATTAATAGTATACTATAGCGCCTCCTAAATAAATTGAAAATAGGAATAATAAAATACCCTATATTACCGTCCTAATTAATATTAATTAATTATAACTCTTATAGTATTTACCGTTTAAATAGTATTACGATCTAATTATAAATAACGCTATAGTAGTAGCTAATAATAATTCGAAATTAATTATATTAAAGTACCCCGGTTATACCGGGTACTACAATTTAAATACTATCTATAACGCTATTTCGGAAATCCTATAATAATTAGACGGCGGAGACTTTTCCTTCGTTAAAAGGGATTTAAAAATATTAATAATAACGGACCGGGAATTTACTAATTTTTAAAAGGCTATACTAATTAGTTAAATATTAATATATTAATTAAATTTCTTTATAACCGGGGTTAAAGCTCCGGAATTCGCTATTTTAACTAAATATAAAAGCCTTTTAGACTTTTATTAATATTTAAATTACAATTATAAATTTTATTTACTTTTATTCTTTATTTATAATAAAGTAGATTTTACTCTTATAAAAGTTATTATAATAATTTTTACGGGAATAAAATCTACTTTCTATCTTACTTATTTTAATCGGAGTAAAATGTACTTTAATTCTATTAAACGGTATTTACTACCCGAAATTAAAGTAATACTTAAAATATTTAATTTATTAGAACCCCTTTAATAAATATATATTAATAAGAAATAATAGTTAATTAGTTCGGGCCTTTAACTAATTTTAAGAAATTAAATCCTATTAAAAATTAAAATAATATTAAATTTCCGGAATTATATTAGAAATTATATATAAAAATTATTAATAATTTTAATAATTCTAATATTATATATATTATAAAAGTAATTTCCGACGCGCCCTTCGAATTTTTACTAACCTAGGCCGTAGTAATCCAAAATAGTAACCTCAATTTTCCTACGCTTAAGGTCGCCGTTAATAATATTTATTTATATAAAACTATTATTATTAATTTCTTTTTAATTTTATATAAAATATTTATACTACCCCGCTATTAAGGCCCGCCGCATTATTAATAGAACGTTATAGAAGATAATAATAATAATAGTCTTATTTCCTATGCTACTTATCTATAGCGCCTTATTGGCATTGGGTACTTCTCCTAGTTCTCTAAAGGAAACCGTACGGCGATAAGCGCCGTCGGATGAAAACCGCCAGCTCCTTTCGGTCGCAAATGAATCGCGCCTATTCTATTTCGATTCTATTTATAGCGGTACTCACCCACCGCCTTAATAAATAAACTACTTCCCTTCTACCGCTTTCAATTTAATACTAGAATAATTGAAATACTATTCTTATATACCGCTCCTTCCTCCTAAACCGCCTATAATAATCGTCCCTTCCCTATCGTTTACCTTTACTCCCGCTTTATTATTATCCCCTAAATTCTTACGATTTTACTAAGGTTTATATAAGTATAAAGGCCTCTCCTTTCCTTCTATATAAGAATTCTTCCCCGCCGTTATCTTTCGAACTTTCCCTTTTTCCTTATTTAATTAACTTTTAAAATAGCGTCTTCTTCTACTAACCGCATTTCCGACCGTCTTCCCGGCCATATATTTAACCTCTTAAACTTCGCGATTTATATTAATTATAATACTATTAAGCGTAGTATTAACTTCGTCTATATAATAGATTTTCCGTCCCTTAAATTCGCCTATTCCCTTACGCCTTCCTCCTCCTTAGCGCCCGAATTCTAAGCCTTTATTTAAATATTATCTTTTAACTCCGCCTTTAACCTTCTTCCCGGCCGGTAAATCCTTTTAATTTTTATATTTACTTCCCTTTCTCCTTATTAATTACATTAATTAGCATTATCTATTATATTCTTTACTTTTATTATAATTTAAAATTTACTAATTACGTTTATAGTATTCTATCCCTTAATATAATTACGTTCTATACGCTCTTTGTAGAATATATTTATTATATTAATATTAAGAGTAAATTTCCTCCCGCGGTTTTCTTTTCGTTTTCTTCTTTAATATTCTTCGAAACGCTAGTAAATAAAATATTATTTATCTTTTTATTAATATAAAATATATATTAAATATTCCGTTAAATTATTACAATAAATATAACGCCGTTTAAATTATAATTATTACTTTATCCCGCTCTTAGAATAATATTAGTCTTTTAATTCGTTATTTCTATAACGCTTATATCGATTTCTTTAAAGATATATACAAATATTTAACTACGGACGGCCTCCCGTATAATCCTAATGTCCTTTCCCGCTATTAGAATATAAAGGTCGAAGATTATTAGCGTAAAGGATATTGTAAAATATTTTTGGCCGATCGTTTTACCGCTCCTATTTTCGGTTTTAGTTGAAGAAATATTAATATTAATTCTCCGATAATAATTAATAGCCCTATTAATCCCCCTCCAGCTAATAAAGGTTAGGTTTAATAACGTTGCGAAATTATTAGGAATTAAGAATTAATATTTAATATATTTTACAAACTTTTCGCCCGCAAAGAATATTAATTAATTATTTCGGTACTACTTTTATAATTGGGTAACCATTATAATTAGTATAATTTAATTCTTCCTCCTCTTATTTCTTTTATACTCTTTTATTTTAGTATTATAATCGAATATATTTACGAATACTATACGAATTTATTACGCTACTCTCCCTTTAATTCGATTATTAAACGGTATTCGTTTAATTTATTAAATTGTAATATTTACGAAAGGATTCTCTTAATTCGGGTTCTATTATTTAAATAAATTTAGAATTTTTTTTTCGTTTATAATTAATCGGTTACCGTTATTTAGTAGTCGATTATCCGTAAATAATTTAGGATAATATATATAAAAGTTTCTTTACCCGTATTATAAAAATAGATTAGTATTATAATATCCGGAATTTTCTTTTAGAAGAGGAAGGATTAGAGGCTTATAATTTCCGTCCTTATTTAGGTAAGAAGGGAATTCTTCGTTTTAAATAATAGGTATTATTTATTATTATCCTCCGGTTATTAAGCTTTCTTCTTTTTTCGTTTTATACCGATTATATACCGTTTTATAGTATTATTATTAAATTTCGGGTTAAGGTCGGCGATAGTAAATACGTATTATCGGCCTAATTTAATTACCGCCGCCGCTAATTAATAATTATAGTACGATATTTATTCTTTTATTATTACCTTATTTAATTACCTTTTATAATCCGTAGCGGTTAATTTTAATATTTACAACGGGGGTAACGGCGCCCCCGTTACCGGGGGCGGACTTACTACGATTATTAGAAGTTTCTTTATTAGTATTTATTCTTTAGCTTACTTAATTTTAATAATATTACTTTCTAATTTATTAGCGGGTAGCCGACCTTTTACCCTCCTTATTTAAATGCGGCTAACTACTTAGGCTATAGTCCTTCGGACGAACCTTATTTGGTTTATACGGGCGAGCCTTTCTTCGAAGGCTTTAACCCGTTTATTAAAAGAGAATGTCTTTTCGCACCGTCATGAAAGTCTTCCGGCACCGTCACCCCACCCATCCCGCGCGCCAAGCACACGCTAATGCACACCAAAATTTTTGAGCCAATCAAATCGCTCGCATCCAGATCGTGGTCCACAGCTCCTATTCTTGGCGTCAGCAAACCGTACCGCGCCCGCCAAGCCCCCAGATTTCAACCCAGTCATTACCTTTGTACTTACAACACACGTATCGCTAACAGCCGTTAACAATTGTTGATAATCGCTATCAATCGCTAGTAATCGTTGTTAATCGTTGAAAGCGATTGAGTGCGCTTGAGTGCGATTGATTGAGTGCGATTGATTGCGTGCGATTGAGTGCGATTGATTGAGTGCGATTGAGTGCGATTGATTGAGTGCAATTGAGTGCGATTGATTGAGTACGATGTGCGACCGTGCCGCTAAGTACGCTGTAAAGTGCGCTGTAAAGTGAAAGAATACTGCTGCTAAGCTGAGTGTAGAGCCTCAGATGGATGCGAGCGATTTGATTGGCTCAAAAATTTTGGTGTGCATTAGCGCGCGGGAAGGGTGTAAGTGGGTGGGGTGACGGTGCCGGAAGACATTTATGACGGTGCGAAAAGACATTCTCTATTAAAATAGAGGTTGAGTGGCGGACAAAAGGTTTCCGTCTTTAAATTCTTTACCGGCGTAATTTTATACGCCCTGGCAACAATTTTTAAATATTTAGTTTGGTATTTGGCTAGCCTAATCGCTATCCTTCGTAATTTGCCGTAGATTTCGGTCGGCTAGTGGAAGTCTGATGCTCCGTATACGATCGCGCTCCGAATACACTTGGTATAAATCTCCCTCGCTCGCGCAAAAGAGTAACCCCAAGTCTTCGCCGCTAATCGTGTTAGTACGTTATAGAAGAGAATACTTATATTCGTAGAAATTATTATATTAATAATTAATTTAGAATATTATAAACTTTTATCTTCTTTCTATATAGAAAGTAGGGTAAAATTGCCCTAAATTCTACTTATACGATTAGGGGCGGTAACGCTCCGATTGGCGGGCCGTAAGTATTTATAATTTTAGCGGATATTAATTTCGCACTAGTTAAAGCAGCGGAATAAATTATAAAAGTTCAATTAAATATTATATTTATATTATTTAAAAAATACGTCTTTATTTAATAAGAGAAGTAAAAGAAGGATTATTTCTATTAATTCTATAAATTAAGCCGGAATAAATTTAAATTATTTAGGTATTTCGACCGCTAAGCCCGCTATATATACTAATTTAATATATTTATAACGTTTAATACCTTAATTTATAATTTAAAATATAATAGCAATTTTAAATATATATTAAAAAAATATAGTTCGGTTAACTTCGGAAAGGACCTATCCCCTTATTTAAATTATAAATTATTAATAAATTTATTAAATAATTTATAAAATCGGTAAATAAAAATAATAATAATTAAATTATACGTTAATACCGCTTCTTTCTCCCTCTTCTATAAAAACAACACCCTAATTCATAAATATATATCGAATTCGAATAATATAATTAAATATATTACTTAATTAATATAGGACCTTAAATCGGATTAAAAAGCTATTTAATCCTATATTAAAAACGAAATTATTAATAATATAATAATTAAATTATTAATCTTTAGGCAATATCTTCTATTTAATTATATTTTTAATAGGGAATTAATCGTTAAAGGGATTCGCATATTTAAAAAAATAATTAAAGATCCTATAAACGAAGAAAACGACCCACCAGTATTCAATTATAATAAATTTAAATCGACGTACAACTAAATTAATTAAAATTTTAAAGGAAAAAATAAACGGAACTTCCTTTTATATTAAATCACTAGTAAATATATTTTATTTTAATTATAATTAAGCTATTACCTATTTTAATAAAAATAAAATTTATCTTATATTAATTTATTATTAAATATATATATTATTTATTATATATTCTACTGCCTCCTAAAAGGTATTATACTTATAAGCGAAATTAGTATAGGTAAAACCCTTATTTATAATATTATACTTTAAATAGAATATTTACGGGTATAGAAAATTTATTCCTAAAAGTAACCTGTCCAAATATACTTTAATATACTAATTTTACTACTTAATCTAATTATCTAAACTTTTAACGAATTTTAAGAATCCTTCTCCGATTTCGATTTTTATATTTAATTCAAAAATCCTAATTAAATAAGAGAAAGTCTAACCGTACGGTGACGAATGTCTATCCGTACGGTAATCCACTTTTTCCCTCACACATATCCCTAACCCTCGCCCGGCCACAAATATCACATATATTCTTTCGAAAATTTCGCCTAGAAATCTAGGCATTACTATTCTTTCATACGTAACATCAGACCGCAGTGCCCAGACCAAATACGCACCTATTACAACTATTAGCAATTATTATAACTATTATAACTATTACAACTATTAACGATTATTACAGCTACCAAAAATTATCACGGCTATTACAACTATCACAACTATTACAACTATTATAATTATTATAGCTATTACAACTATTACAACTATCACGGCTACTAACGATTATTACAATTATTACGGCTATTATAGCTATTAACGATTATTACGGCTATTATAGCTATTATAACTATTATAACTACTAACGATTATTACGGCTATTACGGCTATTACGGCTATTAACAATTATTATAATTATTAGTAACTATTACGGCTATTAGCGATTAACTATTAGCGACTATTACGGCTATTAGCGTACGTATGCTATATAAGGGTTAGAATGTATAATAGGCTATAATCTAGGGGCTTGGCGGTCACGGTACGAATGAGACTAGTACTAACGGGGAGGGGACGGCAAGGTTAGGGATATATATAGAAGAAAAAAGTAGATTACCGTACGGATAGACATTCGTAACCGTACGGTTAGACTTTCTCTTAAATAAAGGAAGGAGACAATCGGCGGGTAAAAACACTAATTTAAAAAACCTTTAACAACCTTATATATACTTACGTATAATATTTTTAATATCCCAATACGGCTAAAATTATTATTATCGCCGCGTATTATACTATTATTAAATACTAGATTTCTAAGGATAAAGCAATAATTAGGAAAGGCGAACTAATTCGTAATTATAATAAATATATTTTACAAAATAAAATTATAATTATTCTTACGCTAGATTAAGCAGACGCTAACAACAATACTAATTCGGATTTATCGGACTTATTGGAATTTAACAATTTTAACAACATTAATAATATATATACCGAATTAAATAGTAACGCCCGCAAACCTCTAAATAATTTATCCTAATAAATTTTTATTCTAATAAGAATAATAATTCTTAATTCTAATATAAATAAAATATACTAATCGTTAACCCTCTATAAACATATTAAAAAATACGAAACACATATTATTTATATAAATATTATATCTATTAAAAATATTAAATTCTAATCGGTTATTATAAACAAAGCTTAATTCGCTAAGAATATAAATTCTATTATCTTTTACACTATTCGGAAAATCCTTGCGGCTATTCGCTTTATTTATTTAATAACCTTAATTTTAAATTATTTAAGCGATATTAATATATTTATATTATTAATATAGGAAATATCCCTTTATAATATTTTTAATAAATTAAAATAGTTTATTAATATATTAAATATAATCGGCGATAATAAATTCGTTATTTAATACGAGGATAGCGACAATTATATCATTAAGTCGGATACTTTTATTAAATTCTATAACGCCTTATATAATATTAAACAATATTAGGAATTTAAATAATAATATTTTTATCTATAAATATAAGGGACTATTACCCTTACCGATTTTACTAAAGTAGTTAGCGAATTAACTAATTAAATTATATATTAAATATAAATATTAATCGTTAATTAGAGTATAATAACCCCGCTTAAACTCCTAAATAATTCGATATCCTACCTTTTATCGGATATCCCCCTTATAAAAATATATACTATATATCTTTTTTATAAACTTAAAAAGGGGCTAATTATAAAATTTATTAATAATTCTTTAAAAAGTATTATAATAAACCTTTTTAATTACGAGGTCGACGAAATAAACCCTTATATTATTAATTCGGAGAAGGAGGATTAAAAGGTTATATTTAATATAATCCTAATTAGATTATGCTAATTTATAGTATAAAATATTTATAAACTTTATATACTTACCTCGGATTTTATCCTTAATAATTAATTATTAGAAGTATTTAACCGCGCGATTTAATATTTTATATACATTAATTATAAGGAGAAGAATTCTAAGAAGTCTAAATTAAATTTAAATTCGGATATATATTTTAGCGTCGATATTATTAATAAATTAATTAGGCTAGACTATAATAAAGGCCTATCTTATATATTTATTAACTTAATAATAAATAAAGCTTTCTCCCCTTATATTAATAAACTCTATATATTTAAATAAGCGTTATTAGAATCGCCCCTCTTCGCTTAAATAGTAAATAAATATATAAAAGCATTTTATTCGAAGAAACGTATATTAGTAATTACTAATTCGCTATAATTATAAATATAAATACCTTTCTATCTTATAAATTTTATTCTTAATAGAATTAAAGTAAACTATTCTTATTAGAATAAAATCCGCCCCTTCCTATATATTCCTATCGGAATAAATTCTACCCTTATCCTATATATTCCTATTAAAGTAATATATATATTAGAAGTTAACTATCGAAATAGGATATTATACTTATTCCTTTAAAAAATCGGCTTAAAAGTTAAAATAATTTATAGCAAGTAGTTATAAACCGAACGTATTCGCGTAGTAAATAAGTAGAATTCGAATACTATAAACCTAAACGTCCTTATTCTAAATTTAACAATTTATACGGCTAGCCTCAACTTATACTATTAATACTATATTAATATTAGCTTAAATTTCGTATAGAATTTAAATATAATCCTCTAATATATAAGGAAATTATATAGAATTGGCCAGCGTTAGGTAGTAAAATAGTACCTATTAACTATATATAGGATAATTTACGACTAAACTAAAGATTAGGTATTATAAAAAGTCGATACCACTTATATCTTTTAATTCTAACCGACGTAAAATATACTAATATTCTCTAATAAATTTACGAATTTATACCGAACTTCGAATTAGAGAAGAAAGGAATACTAATAATAATTAGTCTATATTTTAAAATTTTATATAATTACGAAGCGGCTAAATATATATTCTCTTATAACTTTAACTATTTTTCGTAAATAGTCGAAACCCCGTAGGGGGTCGAAGTTTATTATTCTACGCGAACGAAAAACTTTAATTATTTTTATTTAAAATTATTATCTATATTTATATAAATAATCAATACCAATTATATTAATAAAATTGACTAAAAGAGGTTCGATAATAATTTTCCTTTATTAGGCCCCTACTTTATAAATAAAAGTATAGACTTAATAATGATCTGGAGTGGAAAACACTACATAGGAAGAGAGACCAGCTCCCTACTACAGAAAAACTAATTCAATTGATGTGAAGATTATGAAAATTAATACCTTAAAGAGGAGAGCAGATCTGCCGTAAAATAAATCCTATCCGTAAAATGAAGACGAGGAGATCTTTATATGCTAATTATCGACTACTTAGAGGAGATTAGAGCTAATACTAAAGTATTGTACTCTAACGGATCTTCGAGAGAGGTTGAGGGAGTAAATCTAGACGTTAATCTTCTCAAGAGGGGATTACGAAGCAAAGGAAGAATGAACTTAGTACGGGAAAACGAATTTAGAATCAGAACTCGAATGCATTCTTCCAAGAAGGAGTGTTGTCTGGTCTAAGTTGCCTATCTCTCTTCCCAAATTTCGAAGGAGATTCCTTCTCCTTTTATCTTCAAGGCTCAAACCTATGATTAATAGCACCTGACTGAGCAGCTGATCTGCTCCTACTTGTGATGAACTACCCTGCTCCCTTGATGACCCCGTGGTCCTCAGCTGAAGGAAAAAACGTAAAAAAATTCCCTAAATTAATAACCTACGAAGATATATTCGCTAAATTAAATTATATAGCGAAGGATATTAAATCGCTTATTAAAAAATTTATAAAAAATATATTAAAAGATTTTAGGGGTGAATTTAAGTAGTATATTAAGGGCGCTAACGAATTTATTTTTAAAAACCGGTAGAGGGTTATAGTAATTTTTAAAGATAAAGAAATTAAAGGTAAATTTATTAAGGAAATTATCGATAAGAAAATAAAGTTCTTTATAAATAAATAGGGTAAATTAGTAAGGATATTTATAGTAAAGAAATTTATTACTTTATATAAAAGGATTAAAGAAGTATTTAAGAATTAATTATTCGTCGATCTAGCGGAAGACGAAGATAATCTACTATTTACTATTACGGAAATCGATAATTAGGTCCGGCCCTTATTACCCTTTAAACTATAAGCGAATCCGTTATTTATTATTATAGAAATCTATAAATAGGTCCAATCCCCCTTACTCTTTAAATTATAGGCGCGTAAACGGGCTAAAAATAATAGAGGTAATAAAGGCACATCCCTAAACGACTAATTCTTAAAAAATCCGGATATTATTAAAATTATCGACTTCGTATACAATTATATACATTAAATACCCCATATCCCCTTTATTAGAAAAGAGCTTTATATATACTTTTTAAAATTTATTAACGAATTTTTTAATTAGGAATACTAATATACCTTTCAATATACGTATAATAATAGCTATATTACTTATAGGCCCCGGTTATATTAGCCCTTTAATTACCTAAATTACAAAGTAATCTAATAGTTCGGTATATAAGATAATAACCGGATAATATATAATTTAATAGGTAATACTATATATAATAACGACGTTTATTAAACGTTAGCCGAAGTTAAAGACTTTATATATAAATATAAAGAAGAAATTAAATATTTTTTTAAAAGCTAGTAAAAGTAGATTTTACTCTATTTAAAATGAGGTTTGTAATTAATTATACGAACCTCCTTTTTAATTATAATATTATCCGCGCTAACGCTTAATTCCTATACAAATAAAATTTAATAATTTTAACCTTTTTTAACTTTAATAAAAGTAAATTCGTAGAATTTTTATCTTATTTTCAATTTACTTTATTTTACTTTTCTTATATAATATAATAATTAAAATAAGTTTATAATTTATAGGAAATTCGTAAAAAATAATATCGGGTATTTATATTATAATATTTAATACGTACGGAGGATAAGGCTTTAATTAGTAAATTACTTTATTTTAAGAGAAAGTCTAACCGTACGGTGACGAATATCTATCCGTACAGTAATCTACTTTTTCCCTCACATATATCCCTAACCCTCGCCCGGCCACAAATATCATATATATTCTTTCGAAAATTTCGCCTAGAAATCTAGGCATTACCATTCTTTTATACGTAACATCAAACCGCAATACCCAAACCAAATATTCACCTATCACAACTATCAACAATTATTACAACTATTACAACTATTACAACTATTATAGCTATTATAATTATTATAATTATTACGGCTATTACAATTATTATAGCTACTAACGATTATTACGGCTATTACAACTATTACAACTATTAACGATTATTATAATTATTATAGCTATTACAACTATTACAATTACCAATAATTATTATAATTATTACAGTTATTACGGCTATTAATAATTATTATAATTATTAGTAACTATTACAACTATTAATGATTAACTATCAACAACTATTACGGCTATTAGCGTACGTATACTATATAAAGGTTAGAATATATAATAGACTATAATCTAGGGGCTTAACGGTCACGGTACGAGTAAGACTAGTACTGATGGGGAGGGGACAGTAGGGTTAGGGATATATATGGAAGAAAAAAGTGGATTACCGTACGGATAGACATTCGTAACCGTACGGTTAGACTTTCTCTATTTTAATAAGAGTAAAATTTATTATATTAGGTTTAATATTATTATTAAAGTATAGTCGGGAGGATTAGCGGTCGTTAATTACTAAGGCTTTTAATTTAAATATAATACTTAAGAGAATTAATTATTTAAATATTATAATTCGTTAATCCTATATATAACCGTATAATATTAATACTACGTTGAAAATTATAAATTAATATTAATTATATTTAAACCCGATAATTATAATATATTTGGAATCTTAAAATATAAAAAACTAAAATTATTTTCGACTTTTAATTTATATTTTTTTACGAGTCGATCGGCGATCTAACTATAATTTACTTAATAACGTCCTACCTACTTAATTATAATAATTATTTAATTCGATTACTTAATTATCGGGCTTATTTAAAATTAGAATTGGGTATCCACTTAAGGTCGCTAATTATAATATAAATTAAAATATATTACTATTATATCCGACTTAGTAAAGGTAAATTCGATTTTTAATTAATAAATAATTAATAAAGAGGGTAGTCCGCTAGGGAGGACGGATTCGACCTATTTAATTAATTCCTATATCCGCTACCTTAAATTTAGTAGTGAAATACTCTTACTAAGACTATTATTCTAGCCTTTAATACTTTATTACTATACCCGATTTAATAGGAAAGGCGTAGTTTCGTTAATATTATTAATCGATATTTAATTTTGTGCCGGCTATTCTTTTTATAACTTTAGGAATTTCGGCTTCTTTTAAGAATATAGGCGGGCTATAGCTACTTATCCGGACTTATTAATTATACTATTTATTTATTTAACTATAAAGACCGGTTATTATTTAATTTCCCCGTTTAATAAATAGATATTCTATAAATAAATACCTTAACGTACCCAATTTTATTAAACCGTACCGCCGTAATCTATTTACTAATTTTATATATTCGTTTGCTTCTATAATCGAATAGCCTACGAATAAACTATTAAAATAGCGGACGTAATTATATATTATACTAGTAATTAAATAGGTATTTTACGTAGTAGAAGGTTAAACGGGGATATTATAGTATTTTAGACGGATTTAAATACCGTTATATATTATAAAGTCTATTCGCTTACCTACATTACCTACCGCCTCCCTAAATATAACCCTATTTCGTTTCTAATACCTTCGATTAAAATATCCTTAAAATAAGGCCTAACCTATTTAAACGGTTAATAGAATTTACCCCTTTTACTCTCTTATTTTATTCCCAATATTAATTATATCGGGTTTTTCCAAGTATTATATTTCCCTTAATTCTATTTCTCTACCCAATATTTATACTTTAATTTAAATTTTCATTCTCTTTATACTTTATATTATATATTCGTTTTACTATTATTTCACTATATTTTATAATACGACCTATAATAACTATATATATTCAATTCCTTTAGTGCAAAGGATTAGTCGGTCGATTTAAAGACTTCGTACTATAATAAATAATCTTATACTAAGGTACTTAATAGAGCGTATTTTAATTAGATTTCGGTAATTAATTAAATATTTTTATAAATAAGTATAGAGAATATAAATACCCCTAATACGCCTCCCGAATAATATTTTATATAATATAAATAATATAAAGCGTTACTTAATAAAGAGACTATATATACGGCGCTATTTAGCGAAGATTACGCTGGTACGAAACGGATATTATTTAAAATATATTACCCTTAATTTATTTATTACATTAAATATTATTAATTATTTAATATTAATTAAATTAATATACTACGGCGGTAATTCGGCCGAAATAAATTAAACCTAATAGAAAAGGGTAAAGCCGCCGAGATTATTATACTACTATAATAAACCGGCGGGAATTCTAAAGACCCAACTAATATAATATTGTTTAGCGAAGATTACGCTAGCGTAAAACGGACGCTATCTAAAATATATTACCTTTAATTTATTTATTATATTAAATACTATTAATTATTTAATATTAATTAAATTAATATATTATAGCGGTAATTCGGTTTAAATAAATTAAACTTAATAGAGAAGGGTAAAGCCGCCGAAATTACTATTCGATTATAATAAATCAGCGGGAATTCCGAAGATCCAATTAATATTAAAAGCCCTCTACTAAAAAAAGTAAAGTTAAACCCGAAAAGGAAGGGTAAAACCGCTAAGACTACTATTCGATTATAATAAATTGGCGGAAGTTCTAAAGACCCTACTAATATTGAAGGCCCTCTATTAAAAAAGGTAAAATTAGATTTGAAAGGGAAGGGTAAGGCCGCCGAAATTATTATTCGACCGTAATAAACCGGCGGAAATTCTAAATACTAAATAAATTAAAAGGCCGCCGATAATACTAACGTATAAATAAATAACAAAAATAATTTATTAAAGGAATAATTAACGTCGGAATAAATTCGGTAATAGTGTAAAATATATTATATATTCTTATTACACTTATTTCCTATAGTATATTATACCCTTTTATATTATTTATATTATATAATTATTTCGATTAATTTAACTAATACTAATAGAGAAAAAATATCTTATTATTAAAATAAAATAATCTCCTATTTAAATTATCTAATACTTTTAAGTAATTAGGGCTATTAAATATTATCCTCTACGTTAGGAATATTTAATTAATTTATAATAATTAGTTCTCTAATATTAAGAAAACGCTATTATTATAAAAGGAAGTTCTAAATCCTTTTACCTTTACCCTTATAGAGAATAAATATTAGTAATCGGCTATACTAGTAATTCTTCGCTATTATTTATTATATTACCCTCTATAGTTATACTTTAAAGCGCGTACTTTCAATTTATTAACGTTAAACTACTATATAATATATAATGAAAACCTAGAAATATTATCTATCCAAATTATTTTAAAAGAGTATAATTCTAATTATATTAATAAATTTATATTTAATTATTTTAACAACTAGTTAAGCCCTACGTAACTTCTCTATTCCGAACTTCAATTTACGTAGTACGTCGCTTTTTTGGAATTTAATACTATAATATTATTATAATATAATAATATAATATAATTCGATAATATACTAAAACTTATAAATTAGTTTCGCCTAGTACTTCTACTACCCTTCCCTGTTTATAACTACCTTTTTTTATAGAGGTTTATTTACGAATTTTCGGATTTTAGGCCTTTCAATCCGGAAATTAAAATAAAGAACCCCGACGTCCGTCGGAATTCGAATTAAATAAGCCGAACCCTCCTAATAAAATAGAAAAAGAAGATCTTAATTAATTAGAAATTTAATATAAAGAAATTAAATTTAAAATTCTTATAAAATAATAAAGAAATATTTTAAAGGAATATCCCTTCGTATATTTACTTATTGCTATTAAATATAATATTAAATAAATAGATTAGTATAATACCCCCCGCTTACGGCCGCCTATTATAAACGTCCGAATTAGTATATAGAAATATATTACGGCCCGGTATATATAATTCTAACGTATATACTTTACTAATATAATTTTAATTAATAAAATACTAGGCTAGGTATTCCTATTACTACCAACTACCTTCCTATAACTCCTTAAAAATATTACCTATAACGTTTTAAATTATAATATTAAATATATTCGTATAAAGTCCTTTATAATATTAATACGTATATATTTAACTTTAAATAAGCGGATAAAATAATTAGAGGAGGAAGTATATAAGGTTTACTAGAATATATTCGAACGAATATTATTTTATTTTTAAACCTTTAAATAACTTTTCAATAGGGTAGAAAAGAATTTAGTAAGTTACTACGAAAAAGTTAATTCTATAGGATATTTTTAAAAGGAGATGAGCAAGGGGATAAATTATTTAAATTAGTAAATATCGATATTAGCCGATTCTATAAATAAATTATATATATAGCCTACGGCTTAGAAGAGTAGGGGTATTAGAATAGGTAATAGAATTTCTATTATCGATTCTCAATATTTCTACGCTACTACCTATTATACCTAATTATTTCTTTAATAACCGATTCGCTTATATTCTACTTTATTAATTATATTATATAAGTACTATAATAAGGAAAGGAATTATATAGCCTTTATCAACGTATAATCGCTAAGCGTCGTATTTATTAAATTCGTATACGGACTTCTCTAATATAGTAAGTAAGACATATTAGGAGTGGAATAATATAATTATATCCGCTTAAGGGTAAAGATAAAGATTAGGTTATAAATATAGGGAAATAACCTATCGTTCCTTCTAGATTCGATATTCTATTTATAGTCCGAAGCCCGAAAGACAGCTATAAACTACTTCGATAATACTTTATTTTTATTCAATTATATAAATAAAAAAAGTAATTAGTAATTAATAATAATAGTTTAAATAATTATAAGAATAAAGTATTTATAATCCGCCCGGGTAAAGCTTAGAAGCCTAATAATAAAATTACGGAACTGGAAACGGGCAATTTAAACCTAAGGCTAGAAAAATATATTAATAATCTTAATTAATATATTTATTCTATATATACCCCGTCGGAAGTAACCCTATTTATAATTAACCGGACTAATTTATATTCGTTATACCCTACGAATTACTAGATTTTACTCTAGCCGGAATAAAGAGATAAGATAAATTTTATTTAGATTAAAATTATATTACCCTACTTATAGAAATAGAATACCGAAATCTTTTTATTTATATAGGAATAAAGCAATACAACTCTAGTCAAAGTAAAATCTACTTAGTATCCTAAGGCCCGTTTTAATTATATAAGAATAAAGCGATATAATTCTAGTTAGAATAAAATTTATTTAATATCCCGGGGCCTATTTTAATTATATAAAAATAAATCAATAATTCTAGTCTAAGTAAATTATAAAATTTAATATTTCTATTATAACGAGAGTAAAATCCAATTATTCCTATCGGAACGTAGACTAATTTAGAATAATAAAAAAGATTTTTATAATAATTAATCGATTTAATACTTACTATACTTTAATTATCGATTTCTACGAATAAGATACTAAATAGATCGAAGTAGATCGATAAATATTAAAATTATAGTAATATATAGGGCTAATCCCGAAGGATCTATATTTAAAGTAAATAGGGCGGCGCTATTTCTATTATCTACTATATTAATAGTATAGGCGTTTTTACACTTACTATTTTATATAGTAGCGACTGAATATAACTTAATATATTCAACTACAAGGTTAAAACTATATTAATCTAAATACCGCTAGTCTTATAGTAGAAGTATATTTATTATTATATCCGATATAATACGTATTAAAGCGCCTCCTCTTCTAATTATAAAGCGTATAATTTACTAAAATATTTTGGGTAGTATAAAAATAGAATAGGGTAATTAAAAGTCGATACTTAGAATTGTAAAAATAAATATAATATATACTATAAAAAAATCTTCGAAATAAGCTAGGAATATTCCAGCCTTATTTACGGGAGTCAGTATATTGAGCCTTTTCTTTGGCTTTCTAGGCAGTTTTTCTATTTAATTAAAATAATAATTACACTTATTATAATAATATATTCGAACGTAATTCCAATAGTCGATATTACTTTATAGGACTTTAAATAAAGTTTCGCGGAAATATATAGTATTAGCGATTGCGTATATATTGGGATATTTATTAATGAGTTTAGCCCGATAATTTAAATTATATTATATTTATTTCTACGGATAGAAGTTATTAAATAGGAAAATACTATATATTAAATCTTCGACTAAATATATACCTATAATTCGTTTAAATAACTAAAATTATATTATTTTATATAAAGTATCCGTTATAAATAACGAATTAAATTTATATATATATAAAGATTAAGTAAATTATATTATTAGTACGGACAGTTTAATAAATTCGAATTTAAGCCGATTAAAATATTAGTAGGGTACGAAAAAATAGGCAATACCTTATCTACCGCTATAGATAATACGACTGAAGCGCTGCTATAAATCCGTAACGTCTTTAAACTTAATTTAACCGTATTATACGATTTACATTATATTTAGTATATTTATACCTATTCTTAACGTTATTATAAAAATAATAATTTAATATTATAATTTAGAGGTAACGAATTGGCGATAAAAGTAGTTTTAATTTAGGGGGCAGACATATAAATAGTAAATTTAAATAGTTAAAGGCGCGTTAATTCGACTACGGAAACTACGTTTAATTAGGGCGTAAATAAGATATTTCTTAATTTTACCGATTAAGTTTTTATTATTAATATAAATAATCGTCTTTAGAATAATAATATTCGAAGTAGGAGTGAATAAGAATTTAAAACGTTCGAAATTTTATATTTTATTCTTAAGGATAGAATTAAAAACGATAATAATATTAGGGCAGTTAATAGAAGTTTTAATAATCTAAAGCGAATTTACTAATTGCCCGAATAAATAAAAGCCGGCGTATTCCCGAATCTACGCTTTAAATTCTTTAGTTAATGTTGCTATATACCCGAATTATAGGACGGAGAAGGGAAGAGTCTAATAGAACTAGAAAAGATCGGAGAATTGAAAATAAAAGTTTCGTTATTAATAAATAGTATAAAATTCGTCTATAATTATAAATACGATACGGGTAGCGAATTCTGGAGTACGAAAGAGTTTAAGAAATTAGTAGTAGAATATTTGCTCTAATCCGAAGAGAATATAAATAAAATATCTTAAATATATATATTTTTATAAGAATTGGTCTAAATATATTAGTTAATTATTAAAAAAGATAGGAAATATTTATATATTTTATAGAGGTTTTAATTAATTAATAAGGGTTTTACGCCGGGATATTTTATAATAATATCCCTTTATTCTTAACCGAAGCGATTAAAAGGTATAATTTATAGCGTAACCTACGTAAGAAGAATAACCGATATTATTTAAAATATAATACTTTTACTAAAACTAATTATAGCAATAAGAATTATATTATTATATTAATAAATAATACGACGGATATAATCGATTTATTAGGGGCGAAGTTTGCGGGGAGTTTGATTAGAAGTTAATTGAGTAGGCGGATTGAGGAGAATTTGAACGATAGTATAAATAAACCGAATTTGAAATTTTAAATTTTCGTTTGAGGTTATATATTCGATAATAGTAGCAATATATGATTATATAATTATATTTAGTATAGGAGAGGCGGTAAAGTTAGAACTAGTTTTAAAGTATTGGATAAAAGTAAAAATTTTATTAAAGGTAGAATTTGGCTAGGTTATTATAATTATTAAGTTTTAAATAAATTGGATTATAATTAGTAAAAATATAATATTTATTTTTTAAAGGGTAATTATTATAGCCGACCAATATAACCCCTTAGGAGATAATTAAGGGTTAATATAAGTTATAATAAGGAAAAAAAAAATAGGATATAGAAGTTCCTATTTGTATTATATTTAACGAGTAAATTATTTTAAAATACGATATATAGTTGTCGAAATATTTGTAAGTATTTATTATAAAATAGAAATTGTCGAGGCCGATTTATATATATATAACTATAGCCGACGACGTTTTTATATAAAATTATAATAGACCTCCTCTTATAAAGTTCGAGGAGGGGAGACCCATATTTTATGTAGGGCGGGTCCGCTGAAGGGAGTCGACGGGGGTCAATGTGATAGAGACTAGGAAAGTTTATATAGCAGTAAGAATAGTAAGCAACAGCATACTGCCGCTGCTTTTTGCATTCGGCTGTTTTCCAGTAAAAATCTGCAAGTCGCTGCACTTCCCCCAACTCCCCCAATGGGCTGCATCTGACTAATTAGAAGGCTGGAAATCGTTGGAGATCTTACTGCGTTCCTCGCTTTCATACTGCGCGAAACCCCTATGTTTATACTAGTATGAGAACACCCGGACTGAAGACTGGATTTCCAGCGCAACAGTACCAACGAACACAAAACCGTTATAACCTGAAAATTTGGGGTAGGTTGGGGTGCATTACTGTTGCATTACTGTACAGCGATTTCGCTGCAGGCTATTAATAGTATATGCAACCTCTACGATACTGGTATACTGGGATTCCGAACACAATACAAGGTCCCGTCCATACCAGGTATGTACCACCTCGTGGCTTCCATCATGGTCTCGTCCACCTGTTGCAGGGAGGCCGACTTCGACTCCTCCCAATTCATCCTTTCAGCGCTTGACCGGTCCTGGACAAAAAAAGCCCTGCATCATCGACGACGCCCGGGTCCCTGGTGTCTCTCCTTCACTCTCTTTCGTCATGTTGAATGGAACTTTTTGATAATACGTCAGGGTCTTGCAGCAATCTGAATGCTTCGCGGACCGAACGGTATGATCTCCCTATACTCCGGATGTACCAACGGTTGAAGATGGCAGCTAACTGATGGAAGCGTTGAAGATATATCTGTATCGAAATATATAACACGTAGAACATCCGAGTTTCACAGTCCGTTGGAAGCGGTGTGGTTCTCGGTGGCAGTTTGTCGACCCCTCTCTTCACAAGATCTTTGCGCCAATCCTCCGCGAGTGCATCCTATCATTGGCCGGATTTAGATATGTATCCCACTCGTCCGTATCATCTCGTATCCTTGTCGGCATCGTGAAGCACCAGCTTCGGTTTTCCATACTGGGACAGCTTCCAAAGCCAACCACCTTCGCCAGCCTATGCGCATCCTCCGAAGATCCAAAGTAAAGTTTATAAGACACGGTTTGCGCCGTTCCCGAGTATCTGGCCCGTTTTTGAACCTCACAGAGTTTCGTCACCCGGGCTCCTCTGATCACAAGACTTCCATCCTCCCATTCTTCGGCCCTGAGAGCTCCATCACTCGGTAGTTTGTCACGAAGGCATTGCCGGTGAAGACGACGGAACGCAGCAATTTTCCTCCATCCCGAGTTGGTCTGTCGATCAGGTACTTCGTATGCGATGCCCAGGTCGCAGGTTCCGGGTCGGGATGTTTCCGGGAGAAAGAGTTCCCATCTTAAGGTCGTCATGGTAATGAGGCAGGAGGCTTGCAAAGTCAGAGAACTGACTAAGGGTGTTTAGGTCGTGCTGCCTTCAGTTAGTATCTGCTGGGGTGGTAAGCAACAGGCAGCAATCAGCAACTGTTGCACGGGGCCGGTCTGGTGGCTTTTGCACCCCTCAGAAGCGAAGAACAAACGTACCTACTACCCCTGTCTGCAAGATTCTTCGCAGAGACTCAACGCCAGGTACCTAGACTCTCTCCTTTTCGATGGTCTTCGGCAGCTACAGTGCCACTGGTGGGTAAAGTGAATGGTTTCAAGACGTGGTAACACCCATTCACTTGCTAAAATGAGGGATACCAAGTAAACAAGAAAAGGGAAGAAGAGAACACAACACCGTCGAGCATCTAGAGTAAGATGGTATGTGGGAATGATATATTCGACGTTCGGCCTGAATCCAGCCCCCAACTCGGGCATCAATCCCACAAGGCTGAATCGAGACCGCTGCCCGAGGTGTCACGAAGCGACTTACGTTCCCTCCCGCCCCAGGTTGACCTTTAGATACCTCTACTCTGATGGAGTGCAGACCCGAGGCTTCATCCGTGTTACCTCGCTTGAAGCGCGATCCAATAGCGTTCCTTCTTGGATCTTCAGCCGCACGGCGCATGCTGACAGGCAACCAAGCTTTATCATAGTGCTGACAATGGAGCGCATAATGACAGATGATTGGTTTTTACCAAGTCTACACAGCCTCAAGGTAGCACAGAATTCCAAGGTCAGATACTACCTACCTTACCCCATGTAAGCTGTCATTTGCACCCGGATTGGTGCCCATGCATCTCTACTTATGTTGTCAGGGAAAGAAGGCTTTGACTAATGGGATTTCATTTGATTGGAGAAGAAGATGAAGATGAGGAGGAAAACAGGAACCTCCAAAGGCCTGGGGAGGCCGGCCTGATACAGGAAAACCGCCTTGGATCATCCTTCCTGTCAAGCTTGTTCAAGTCACTGACTTCCTCATCTATATCTACGGCTTCCTTGTGAATCCAACCTTCCTTCCCCAGCTTCAGTAGGTCCTTTCCATCTATATAGACAATACTTTCCTCCCAAAGGCTAAAGCGGGGTAAGTGCTCACGGCCCCGCAAGTCAGGTGCAAGTCGGGTGCCCTGACACATGTCCACCGATTGTTTTATTTGTTTCCCTGAGCTGGCCGTTCTTTTCTGCTTCGCCTCCATTCGGCCGACCGCAACACTTGGAGCTGTGCTGGCTACCAGAGGTTGCCGCAATATCCATACCAGCTCTCGAAATCATGACGCTGGACAAGAGTCCACTGGGAGAACATCAAACAACCGAAGTTTCTGTTCCAATACTTGGCGGTCCTTCAAATTCTGGAATTGTACCCCAGGCAGCTGAAACAAACAACCAGATATCGGGAGATGGTGAAGGAGAAGATGATGCTTGTTTTTTCGAAACCATAGAGGTACCAGTCCGAGTACGTGAGCGACCCAACCTCAAAACTTCCAATGCCATCAGCGTGGGCGGCTCTCGGCACCGCGGAAGCGGCCAACAACCCGTCAAGGCGGTACCAGAAGATATCACGAAGACAACACGGCGGGACAGCACATCCTCATTCGAAAGTTTGATTGAAGAAGAAGAGGTTCCCGTTGGCAGGCGACCTAAATCTATCGCCTTCCTCTCTCCTCTACACGAGGAGAATCCGTCTCTCAGATCTGTGCATGATCAAACTGGAGGCAGCCAGGTACAACACCGACCATCTTCAGCGCACAAGACAAGAAATGACGGTCGAAGCGATAAGAATCCTGCGACCAATCCTGAAGGTGCTACATCGACCCCAAACCAAGAGCGTGCGCATGGTTGTGGTTGCGACAAGGCCGCTCAGCGCCCGCCCTCTCAGACAGCTGGAATCGAACCCGAGAAATGGGACACCGCCAATGACTTGCGCATATGGAAAGACATGCGAACCAAACTCTACCAGAAGAACCTTGTCGAACTGATATCACCACAACGGCCCGGGGCATTTGGTTACCTCGACACCGTGATGTCTGATATGGTGACAAGAAGTGGACATTGTCAACCAGGCAGCAGTCTGACAGACGCCGACTTCGGCTACCGTATTCACTTTGCCGACTTGCAAAGAATACAAATTCAGTATCTACACAGCAAACTGGTCAACTTGGCTGTGTCGGCGCATTTCAATGATGATGCCTGGGAGCCTGGAGGCAAAGCAGATGAGATCGGCAAGGTACTTAAGGAATATAGTAAGTTTTTGAGCTTCCAAGCCGAATTGAACTTGATCTGAATTTCCCAGGACACTTTGGTGGAAGCAATGGGCAAGATACCTTAGCTAACAAAAACCCCAAAACACAGTCCAAGCAGTAAGAGACCACGAGTACATGGGAAAATACACCAAGACCTCCAACGACCCCTTCATCGCCACCAGCCAACGGCTCTACGACAAACGATTCCTCGAGTCGGCCATGACCGCCGAAGGCGACAAGATGCCGGAGGACTTCCTACCTCCATGTCCTCCTCCTCCTCCGCCTCGGCAGAGCCATCAACTCCCGCAGCACCAACAGGACTTGAAACATGAAACACTGCGCGCTCAGCCGACGCTCGTCGAGCGCCTCCAGAGATACGCAGTGCCCACTGGTCCATGGGAGCGCGACAATACCGACAAGCCCGCGTCTGCGCTAATCAGCACACGAACCAAGGCCTGGAAGCGAGCGTACTGGACTAGAATTGGTGCTACGGTGATTGGTGGTGGCTTTCTCATTGCTCCGATGTGGATTCTTGCTCTCCAAAGGAATCTGTTCATTCATCTGGGGGTTGCGACGGGGTGTATCACGGCTTTTGGTGTCTCGATGTCGTTATACTTGGAGACGGTAGATAATGTATTTGCAGCTACATTGGCGTACGCGGCGGTTATTATGGTGTTTGTGGGTATCGTGATTCAGGAGACTGGGGGTAAGGGGACGTGATGATTGAGGTATTACGAGCTTTGAGTTTGAGTAGACGCAGGGTATAGGATGAAGCGGACGAGTAGGTACCTTAAGGCCTGTTCGGTTGCACGTTAGTACGTTCCCAGGTTAAGATTTTATATATAGAACGTACTAACGCACTACTGCGATTTTTCGTGTTCGGCTCAAAAACCTTATTTTTCATGCACACCCTACAACCACATACAACTACCTATACCTACCCCAAATCTTCGATCTAACTAATTAAAAGGCCAGAATCTTCGAAATCCTTAACCGTAATTCTTAACGTACTACGTCTCAAAATCGAAACGTAGTACGTTAAAGACTATAGTTAATATATACGAATTTATATATATACTATATTTATAACGCTTTATTAAAATTATTAAATAATTTAATTAATTTTAAATACCGATTTAATAATAAATACCTTCCCCCCTTCTAAACGAAATATTTATTTCTTTCCCCTTTTCTTTTTCTATATCCCTTTTTATTTTTATTTATTTAATAATCTTTATTATAACGCCCGATAACGAAGACGAAGACTTTTATAAAAAGTTTTAATTATAATTCTAGGCCGTTACTTCTAGTACTACTGCCGCTCTATATATCCTCGTACTATATAACTTCGTACCGTTAAATAATATCCTACTACCCTTCTACTAAACGATTAGGCTTGAAATATTAAAGGTAGATAGGTTTTTTAATATACTGAACGCCCTCTTCTTTAATTAGGTTCGTATAAGTAAGGAAACCTTTTATAACTTTTATTTATAGTTTTTTTCTTATAATAGTTTAAAGGGTAGGCGGTATTTATCTAATAAGTAAAGACTTATTATTTATTTTTATATATTAAGTTAAGGTAAGACTTAAAGGGATGCGGGCATTATTTTTAGTTATAGTCCTGATACTATTTATAAATTAATATATATTTAATACTATATTAAGTATTATAATATTAATTTACTAAATTCCTAATAATACCTTTTATTATATTATAAAATACTTCCTCCGCCTTGCGAAGGCCTTTATTAAATAATTAAAATAGGTAGTCTAATTTAAAATCTGGAAATTTTCGTAATTCTACCCTTACTTCTAGAATTACTTTAGTATAATAAATAGGAAGCTTTTTTCCGCGTGTATTCCTTAAGACTAATTTTTAGTTTAAATTACTTGCAAAGGTTATATTACTTAAAACGTATTAGGTACTATTGATATAGACGGGCGTTTTATGTATCTACGTATTGGTTAGGAGGGTTCTATTAACGACGTTCGTATTTTCTATAATATTGTTAATAACGATTTCCTAATCCTTTATAGTTAGTATTATTTTAAGGACGTTAATTATCCGGTAATAAAGAGGATACTAGTACTATATTGTAATATTCGGTACTATATGCTGGAATAGGGTAATTGTATTTTTTAAAATAAGTAGGAGTTATTTAATAAACGCTATAGCTTAATTCGGGTTAATATCGAAACTACTTAGGGTATATTTATTAAGATCTTCGGTATTTATTGTTGGAATTTAGAATATAATATCGAAACCCAAAAGGATGTTATTTTGGCTACTGCTAGCCTTTATAATTTTATATTTTAATATAAGGAATTATAAATTAAGTATAAAATTGAACGTAAGCGTTTTAAGAGGCTAATTATTATAACGACCCCTAATAAAGAAGATAATCAATTAAATAATTTTAATTATAGGGATTTAATTCCGGGGGAGGCTAATGAAATATACTAATTTCGTAAGGAAATTGCGGATTCTTTATAGGCAGACTAGTAGGAAAGGTATAGATTAGGGAATAGATTAGGTAATAAATAGTATATTTAGCTTCTAATCTTCCCTATAAGGAAGAATAGTAAATAAATTATTTAAATAATAATATATTTACTTTAATTCCGCTTGCCCTGTACTAAATAACGGGAACGATTGTTTATTATTAATCTTTATTAGCGAAGGATTAATAGTTTTTGTTTTATACGTTAAAAGTAGTTATAATTAATATATTTTCTCCTTCGAATTAATAATGAACCGTTCCTTATATTAAAGTAGTTATAATTAACGTATCTTCTCCTTCGAATTGATATAGGTCTGGTAGTAAGCCGTTTTTTGCGTTAAAGTGGTTATAATTAACGTATTTTCTCCTTCGAATTGATAGCGAGCCGTTCCTTGCGCTAAAAGTAGTTATAACTAACGTATCTTCTCCTTTAAATTAATATAGGTTTAGTGGCGAGCTATTCTTTACGTTAAAGTGGTTATAACTAACGTATCTTCTCCTTCGAATCGATAGTAGGCCGTTCCTTATATTGAAGGTAGTTATAATTAACGTATTTTTTCCTTCGAATTAATATAATAAGTTAAGAACTTGCTTAAATATACCTCTATACTAAGAAGGTGTAAGTAGGAGAAGGTTATATCGGTTCTTTATATTATTTATAATTGGAATCCCCGTAAGGGTTACTAATTTCGTAATATTATTATACCTTCTTATCGGAGAAAAGTATTAGGGTTAATATTAATAGATGGCCGTATAATTCGTTAATATCTTTATTCTTTATTAGTCGCCTAGTTTACTACTATATAGAAGATAGGTTGTAGGGGTTTAATAGTAGTGAATATATTAGATTTATAGTTGATAGATACTAATACGGCGGCTTAAAGGTCGGTTTCTCCAATAGTAGTAATATTAAAAATATTTAATATATATAGTTTAATAATTTACTTTCGTTAGGAAGGTTAGTGGTGGAAGGATAGTTAACGATATTAATATTTTAGATTAGGCTTATTATTGCTATTAGGTTTACTATAATTAATAAATTTTTTATTATTATCGGATACTATCCTAATTAATCTTAATATTGCTAATACTATTAGTAATATTAGTAGTATTAATATTATTAATAATACCGGTTTAGTTGTCGAATAAATTGGGAGTTGGCTATTAAATTAAATATTTAGGTTTTCTTTTTCTTTTTTAAATTGGGTTTGGATAATAATATTAGAACTTATTATTTTTACTAATAATTATTAATAAATATTCAATTTAATAAATAAGATAAAAAACGAAGTAAATATGAAGGGAAAGGGAGGGAATAATAAAGGGAAAGAGGGGAAATAATAAAGGGATAGGGGGGAAATAGTAAAGGGGATAGGGGGGAAATAAGAAGGGGAGAGGGGGGGGAAATAAGAACGGGAGAGAGGAATAGGAATGATAAAAGGAAAGGGGTTGGAAAATTAGAAAACTAAAAAACCAGAAAATTAGAAATCTAGAAAATTAATAAACTAAAAAACTAGAAAGGAATAATAAAAGGAAAGGGATTAGAAAACCGGGAAACTAGAAAACTAGAAAACTAGAAAACCCAGAAATTGGAAAGAGGGTAGTGAAGGGGGGTAGTATATAAACGGGTTAGTATAATAATAAATTGATTTTAATAACTTCCCTCTATAGAATTAAACGGTTTAATTTAGCGTTAATATTAATCTCTTTTTCTAATTAGATTTTATTATTCTCGAGTAACTATATGGTTGGTATTGATCTCCTCTTCTAGTTGGATTTTATTATTTTCGAATAGCTATATAATTAGTATTGAGGGTAGTTATAGTATTAGATTTCTAGCCCCCTATAGGGGGTTAAGTAAGTAATTATTAGTAATTATAAAAGTAATATCCGCTTGTATAGTATTTGACCAATTCTAAAAATACTAGTAATTAAGCTTAATCCTAATTAAAAAGCTATAATATTATTAAATTTAATTAATAATAAGCGTAATTCTCGGCCTAGTAGCCTAACCGTTCCTAATATATTTATAATTATAGTATTTAAATATAGTTTAATAGTTAGTATAGGAATTGTATTAATTTCTTTTAACGATTTTTAGTAGTATGAAATATAGTTTAATAGTTGGTATAAGAATTGTATTAATCTCTTTTAACGACTTTACTAAGGGTATTAAGAATATTAGTAATTAGTAGTAATTATTTATCGGCTTAGTTTAAGGGGCTTAGTTGAGTTCTGGTAGTATTAGTAGTTATTGTAGGCGTAATTACCCTAATAATAAAAACTATCTTAAAATAGAAATTAGTATTTAAAATACTCCTTAATAAATAGTCGACTAATATATTTAAATCGTACTTATAACCCCCCGTAGCTTAGATTTTAACCCTTTCGGGCACTATTCACCCGTAGGTAGTAGAACAATATAGTATATTAGGATTCTATTGGTAAGATTTACGTATTTTGAAAAATTTACCGTTAAATAGATATTATTAATCGATTGGCTATTTAAAAAGGAGGGAGATAATAGGAATTAGTAATTAAGGGGGGGGGGGAGGGATGATTTATAATAATTATTATTATTTTATCGTATTTAATATATTTGTATATCGTCGAAGTAGTTTTAGAAGAATTCTAGTTCGACGAATTAAAGTAACGAAATTATTTTTATAAAATTATTCTAGACCGGTGAGTTCTAATTCGACGAATTAGAATAGTAAGATTATTTCTATAAAATTATTCTAAATCGGTATTTTAAAACCTTTTTAATATCGGTGGCGGTAGTGTTTATAATTATAAAAAAATGCTGATTCGGTATTGGTAGTAGTAGTGTTTATAATTATAAAAAAATACTAATTTAGTATCGGTAGTGGTAGTATTTATAATTATAAAATAATATTGATTTAGTATTAGTAGTAGTAGTGCCTATATTCGTAGGATAGGATAAGTAACTTCGGTATTGGAGGGATATAATTTATATTATTTATTGCTATATTATTTATACTCTTTTATACCGCTAAAATTAAAGTTTTAGGTAGGAGGGTAATATTCTATTAGGTGGTTAAAGTAGCCGGTACTACGCTTAATATCCTTATTTTTTATTAGTTCCCAATTTGTTACTATATTGAAGACGGGTTTTAAGCAATATTAAATAATATATATAATTACCGATTTAACCTATTATAATCGGCCTTTCTAATAGCGGTAATATTGAAGATATTTAATATATATAGTTTAATAATTTACTTTCGTTAGGAAGGTTAATAGTAAATAATATTAAATATTTTGGGATAGGCTTATTAATATTCGAATTCTACTGTTAAAAGTATTTTATTAGTTAATGGTAATATTTTTAAGGGTAGCGTTTACTAATATTATTAATACTATTAGTAGTATTGATAGTATTAATAGTATTAGTAGTATTGATAGTATTAATAGTATTAGCGGTATTAGCGGTGTCGAATTAGTTATCGGGCTAGTTATCGAATTAATCGCTAATAATATTAGTCTAGTATTTGAATTAGATTTGGATAATAAAATTAGAAGTTGTTAGTCCTAATATTATTATTATCGGTGGAAATATTTTCAAATTTTCGTTTAAATAAAAAGGAAAATCGTCCGAATTTAGTTAGAAATTCGTAAAATTATTAAAGGAAATTCGTTAGATTATTAAAATAAATTTATAAAATTGTAGGAAGAAATTTATTAGAAGTTGGAAAGAAAGTTTTTTATCCTTGAAGAAATAGGTTAGTAAAGAAAGGGATAGTTAGAAATTAGGAAAAGGAAATGAGAAAAGGGAAATTAAGAAAGGGAAATCAAAAAAGGGAAACTAAGAAAGGGAAATTAGAAATTAGAAATTAAAAACTAGAAAACTTAGAAAAGGGAAACTAGAAATTAGAAACTAAAAAAGGGAAACTAGAAACTAGAAACTAGAAAACCTAGAAAAGGGAAACTAAAAACTAGAAACTAGAAACTAGAAAACTTAGAAAAGGGAAACTAGAAATTAAAAACTAGAAAAGGGAAATTAAAAACTAGAAATTAAAAATTAGAAAACTTAGAAAACTTAAAAAAGGGAAATTAAAAATTAGAAAACCTAGAAAAGAGAAACCAAAAACTAGAAACCAGAAAACCTAGAAATTAAAAAAGGGTAAAGGGAGGGTAAAGGGGGATAATAAAAGGGAAAATAGATAATAAAAAAGACGGAAAACTTTATACCCGAACTTTATAAAAGGTAAAATAGACTTAGTAAAGTAAATTGGAAAGGTTATAGCGACCGGGTTCTTAATTTATTTAATATTATTATAGTACTAATATTAATCCTTATTATAAATTTTAATAAGGATAATTAAAGCCGTAGAGGGGTAGTATTTTTTAATAATAAATTAGATTTTACTTCGATAGCCCGGTAGCCCGGTAATAATTTCGGGAATACTATTATCGTCTAGGCTATTGAACGCGATTAACCGAAAGCGATAATTTCGGGAATATTATTATCGTTTAGGCTATTAAATACAATTAGCCGAAGGTAATAATTTCGGGAATACTATTATCGTTTAAGCTATTAAATACGACTGGCCGAAAGCAATAATTTTATAAATATTACTATTATTTGGGATATTAAATTAGATTTCACTTCGATAGTCCGGTAGCCCGGTAATAATTTTAGGAATATTAGTATCGTTTATTGAACGCAATTGGCCGAAAGTAATAATTTCGGGAATATTGCTACCGTTTATTGAATACGATTGGTTAAAAGCGGGTAAGAAATTCGAAAAGTAGTAATAAGGGTTTAGAATTATAAAATAAGTAGAATCTTTGAAATTCCCCACTAAAAAGCTAGTATAATAGTTAATAAATAATTAGTACGGTTATAAGTAGCTAGTATATAATAAGTAAATATTTTAAATTAATAAATAAATATCGATAAGTCTAAATAAGGTATAAATAATATAGATTAGTTAAAGGGTAATTAATATATTGGGCTAATTAAATTAGGTTAGGCTTTAAGTTAGAATTTGGAAATTAAATTCTAAAATTGAGTTTCGATTTCTAAACTTTTTATCGATTTTAATTTAGTCGTTTTTAAAATTTTCCTTACCCTCTACCCTAAATATAATATAATAACTTTAATACTATTAAATTAATTGTAAATTTATTAGTTAGAAATCGGTAAGGATACCCCTATATTTTATTAAGAAGTCTATTAATAATAATAAATATATTTGGTAATAATCGGTATTAAATTTTCTTCTAACGAATTAATTATATACTTTTCTTATCTTATTTAATACGTCGTACTATATTTATTCTTTAATATTTTAATGCGATTACGATACTAATACTTTATTAATATTACTTTCCCCTCCGAATATTATTAAAAGAGTGTAAAAACGTCCGTAAAGAAAACCTCCGGCGTTATGTCCGATTAAGTTAGTAAGACTTTTAAAAAAAAATAGAAAGCTTTTAGCGGTAAAGTAGCGAAGACGAAAGTACCTACTTTTTAGTCCCGATAATCCGACTGTCCTGTATATTATTTCAATTATCTTTAATTTTATTTATTAATACTATAAGAGCGCGCTACGATTAAGTAGATGGCGGAATAGTATTAGGGATGAATTAATTAAATAAATTTTTTAAAAAGAATTCCCGCTAGGATTTACTTATTAAAACGAACTATATAGCGATAATCTCCTACTTTTATAATTCGAAGAATTTCCTAATTATAGTGGTAAGTTAATTGTTATAATTCTATTCGAAGATAATTAGTATTTTATATATATAATATTTAGGGTCGCCTCCCCCTTCCGTTAAATATTTCTATTTAAAAGTATTATACTTAATACGATTATTTACTAGAGTCCGAATAATTAAAATTTATAATTTAAAGCTCTTGGAAATACCGGCTAAGGAAGTAAATACTTCTTTACGAAGGGTATCCCTAACTGTTTTCTATTTTTTAATAAATAGATTAGGATTATTATCCCCGTTGTCTTCGTCGTTTTCGCCTTCGTTATTATTATTATTATTACCCCTTTTATTATATTTAGTAGGATTAATAATAGAATTCGCAAATTGGCTAATAGCAGTAGGTATCTTACCTTAAAGCCGCTTATATACTTGTATTTTTGCGAAGGTATAATACCTAAATTAATTAAATTTACGGTTTCTTTAAACAATAATTAATATAGCCCAACCTTGTTCTTTTATAACCCTATAAATATATATTAATTTTAATTAATTTATTTTAAATGTCGTCGTTTAAAATATACCGCTACCTATTCGCGTCGGTCTTATAATTAATCCCAAATTTACTACTTAATTATTTAAAAATATAATATTTCTTTTTAAATATATTGTAAATCGATTTAGCCTATTTAATATTTAATGTAAATTCGGGGAATTTTTTATTAACCTTACTAGCGGCCTAAATGTAGGTAAAGGATTTAAAGGTATTATTGTAGTAGAATCCTAAATTATTAATTTTAACTATTTTATTAAATATTATCGCTTTAAATTCTTTTAGGTAATTAGTTCTAGTACGTTTAATTTTATTATTATTATTATTATTTAATTTCCGTTTACGAGAATTCTTAGAGCTCTTATTGTTACGGGGCTTAGTATTATCCTTGCCCTTACCCTTATTAAACTTCTTATTATTAGGTTTATAAATATTATCCTCGTTTTTATTATTATTTTTACCCCTATCAAATTTCTTGTTAGAATTTTTATCTTTATTAAACTTATTTATAAAGTAATTGATAGGCTTTTCGACCGCCTTCTTAATAGGTTTCTTAACGGGCTTTTCGACCGCTTTTTCAATAGGTTTTTCGACGGGCTTTTCGACGGACTTTTTAATAGGCTTTTCGACTGCCTTTTTGATGGGCTTTTCGATGGGCTTTTTAGCGGGTTTTTTAACCGCTTTTTCAATAGGCTTATTATATTTCCCGGCGGTCTAATAATATGTAGGACGGGCGGTAGGTTTACGTACGGATTTTTTAGCGTCGTTGCGAACCGCTTTTTTAACCTTTTTTACTACTTTTCTAATTCGAATTCCCTCTTTACCGAATTTTTTATCGTCCTTTTCGCTCGCTACGCCTCCTTACCCGGTATATTGTACTCTTTCTTCCTTTAGATATATTTGGTTAGGGCGATGCGTAATGATTCGAATATTGTTTAAGCTTCTATTAAATTCGTTTTTATTTCCTTTATATTTACTATTTAATCTTCTAACTTTATTAAAAGAATAATATATTTTAATTAACTTTAGTTTATAAATTGAATTTTTTAACCGGCCTCCTGTATATTTATTTCCGGATCTATTTCCGGAATTGGAATTGGAATTAGGACTGGGGCTAGGGCTAGGGCCGGGGCTAGGGCTAGGGCTAGGGCTAGGGCTTAAAAAGGAGGAAGAAAAAAAGGATAAATTGGAGTTTAATTTGGGATTTAACGAAGCGGGGTTAATAATAGTATTTTTATAACGATTAGGGATAGTTTAGGTAGATTGGGAGTGAAATAATTTAATAGAGAGGGGATATACTTTAAGTTGGGTATTAGGGATAGTTTTAATGGTAGCCTTTCGAAAGTTAGCCTTTTAAAATATAGCGGTAGCCTTAGAGTTAACCTTAATTAAAGAGGAAAACGAGGCTCTCCTATTAGTTAAATAGGCTATAATAGTAAGATTATTAGTTAATATAAAGAGAAACTCTATCTGCACGGGGTAAAAACTCTATCTGCACGGGGAAGAAAAAGTGACTTTCAATGTTCTTTTTGGAGCACTAGAAGGTATAAAAAGAAGGCAAAAAGTATATCAAATTTTTCTTTATTTTTTTCTCTACCTAACGGTACCTATTTAAATAACGTATATACTTAGTAGCCTGAGGAAACCTTAGGAAAAGAAGCAATTATAAATGAATATTTCGGAATATTAAAAGTCTAAAATTCCTAGAAAGTAGGATTTCGATAACGCCTAGGGCTATAAGGGGGGTATAAAGTTGGTATCTACCTCTAAAAATCCGTCAAAAGTCGACGAGTAATTTGGTACTACTTTCAATTTAATACACCAAAGTTTGACAAAGTTATACTTAAAAAACACAAAGTGGATCCCTGTGCAGATAGAGTTTTTACCCCGTGCAGATAGAGTTTCTCAATATAAATACTAGTACTAGGGTTGGAAGGAGGAAAGGAAAAATAAATGGGATAATATAAAAGAAATAAAAGATAGAAGGTTAGAAAGTATAATGAAAGTTAGTTTTATATACCTAACGGTTAATATTTAAATTAATAGTATAAATTAATTAATAATATAATTAATAATATAATTAATTCGTATTAATTATTTACGTACTTAATATATAATAATATCGATAGATTAACCGAGACTATACTAATACGTAATAAAATCGATAAATTTATTAAAGCTATACCAACTCTTAATAGATGCTTTAATACTATGCTAAATATTACGAGTAGTTTACTATACTACCGTACTACTACGCATCGTATTCGCTATAGGGTTAACGCAGTAAAGTAATACTATATTATCGTACTATTACGCATCGTATTCGCTATAGGGTTAACGTAGTAAAGTAGTACCGACGAATATAATGCAGTAAAAATAGTAGTTAAAAGCTCTTGGCATGCCTTAACGCTGCCTTAATATTGCAGGATTGCAGCTGCGGACCCTGCACGTTAACACGTTTATTTCCTAAAATCCCTAACGCGGACCCGAACAGGCCTTTACACTACAAACCGATCTTCATCCATATATTCCACCTGGATTCTATGTTGCCTACCGTTAAATAAAACCATCACGGCAATATCAAACAAAAAGGGGGGCAATCTCCTTTTATTTTCAAAGCACATAGGGTGGCTCATTTATTCACCATGACGAAGCAGCAAAAAGCGGCAAAAGAAAAATGCAAAAACATACATAGAGGTACATACAACACCAGGGATTCGCTAGTCGTCACCGACCCAACTACTAGTCTGGCCCTCACTGGCTTATCTATAGGAGAGCGGGCTGCGCCGGCAGTGTGTTGCAAGCCAACTGAACCACCATGGTTCTCGTCAAGACAGCTCAGCCATGAAAACCATTGCGATTCTCACCATGGCCTTTCTACCAGCTACGTTCATCTCCACTCTTCTATCAATGCCTTCCCTCAACTGGGGATCAGCCGAAGCATTTCGTCGTATACTGGATAATTGCCATCCCACTCACCATTGCGACTTTCATCGTTTGGGCAATAGACTAGTTATTAACTATGAAATGTTGCTAGAATGGCTGGAGGACATTTATTCGTCGACGTGGATGATGTCAATTCATATTTGCACCTCTCCGGAAGTTGCATAAGAAAAATAACGCCAGGCTCGAAGAAATCGATATGCAACGAGCAGCTGACCGTGCATAGGTACCTATCGAAAGACATGAGCGATGGAAAAAAGAGATGATGGACTCAAGCAGTTCCAGCGCTTTTAAGGAAAGATGGGAACCGTAATGAGCATCTTCGGGCCCAGGAGCTTCATGCAACCCTAGGAGATGGCTACAGAAGCAAATAACCAACCAGATTCGAACTACGCCTCGCCCTACAAGTCATTTTCTCGGCATCGAAGAGTTCGAACAGCGAGAAGATCCGGGGTGCACTTGACGAGGCTGGGGCGGCAACCCGGTTTCTGTCTGATAGGTATTTTGAACAGCGGCATCAATGTGTTGGGCGTCAAACGTTGGAGATGTGGCTCCCCAAATACCTGGTCGATGCATTTGTCTTCCATGTCACCGCTCGGCTGAAGTCTGCCTGGCCTGGACACTTCATCATAAATTTTGCAGCTCCAGTCAGATTGGCGAGGCATTTTCTCGGTTATCAGCTTTCCGGCATCTCACTCACCCAAAGATTACTCGTCTGGGCTAGAAACACCCTTCTGCGACCCAGTGCACAGGGTCAGACTGGGTCGTTTCTAGACCTGACGACATGGAGTATGGCGGTGGTGATAAACACTGCCCCCTGCACTGACACGTGGCTGGACTGACTCACTGAGTACTACGCCTAAGCTTGAGGCTGAGAGGTTACTCTGCATTCTCACTTGTCACCGCAAGAAGCTGTCGGACCATTCATCTGGGCTCGTCCACGACAGATGAGCTAATCCTTTCCAGATATGATGTGGAAATGGAAACGTTGTCGATGAGCATACAGTTTATTGGACAGCAGGTCGCAAGTTTCCAGAGCTGAAGTGGCAGCTAGTCTCAGTCAGACTCAGCTGGGCCTCCGAAACTCCACTCGCAATCCCACCCACCCCTTTTCTCACAAAGTTCGAAGGAGAAACCGGAAGAGTTGACAGCAACTCCCACACACTCTTTATTTCGCCAGCTCATAGACCAGAATCGTGATTTTCTTGGTTCTTAACCCCTGTTACCTTCCTTGTCTAAAACCCACAATGTACCGCACTAGCAATCAAACCAGGAGTAGGGTATACCGCATATTCTCATTCAAATGGGATTTATCCCCCCCTGTCGCGACCAATTATATAGCTTGCTGCGGCCTGCATGCCCCGTTGAGGCGTTGCGTGAAGGTCCTTCTGCAGATGTAATTGGCCAGTATAGTCTGGGGATAAATCCCATTTGAATGAGAAAAAGCGGTAGTGCTTCAAGGCAATACATGAGCCTGGGATCAGCTCACCCACCATCTTGCTTTCTTTCCAGTTTATTGTTTTTCACCTTCGTTTACCTACTTGTCATCCTTCTGTTCCCAACACATACCAACTCACGGCCGACATGAATGGACTCCGGGCTCTGGCAGGCGAAAGAGATAGGGGCTTCTTGTTTGAACCTGACACAAACTACGAGAATGCGGCAACGATCGAGGTCCGGCCAGACTTGAACGAACCTGGGAAATGCGACTGGAGCCACCAAGACGGAATTGATCATATAATTCTGGCTGAATTTCTCGAACGCGGCAAAGCGAGCTTCAACATAACCGGTGACGAGGATCAAGCAGACAACACACGCAATAGTTATGGGGTCAAGCTTGTCATGGTAGCTAGAAGGATATCCTATAATACTGTTTTTATCAACGAGCCGATTTTTCAGGACCTTATCAACACCCTAAACCCGGATCCTCTATTCACTCGGATCTTTCAAGTACGCTACAATCCTGGCTTTGAGGTTTGCGGCAGCATTACAAACGGCGGCATAGCGACAATGCTACTCAGGGTTGGACCTCAGCTGTTCATGCTGTCAATCCGGCAGAACGATGAAAACGCTACCTCTACATTCGATTCTAGATGTGTCGCCTTATGGTCCCGGGTTCTTCTAGTTGACGGACCACCCCAATTACTTCACGTCGACAAACTATTAGATTTTCTGGAGGCTCTGAAGGAAGAGGCACGTTCTCCTCTTTATCTGCCGTTTGCTTTATCGGTATACGCAGTTGAGGAATGCCGTGACTCCCTCAACTTCATCCAATTTAGTATAAATAAAATGGCAAAAACAACCTACCTGGAGCTCTTAGGTGACGAAGTCAAGCCAATCGAGAGAGGGACAATTGTCGCGCATAATGAAAATATAGCGAATGCTCTGTCTAACGCGGCTATGGTTAAATCCATATTGAACAGCGTAGAGTCTTTGTGGCAGTATCTAGAGACAATGGCAGAAGGAGTATGCGCATCACACACGGCCGAAGAGGTTATTCAAAGCACCAATAACATATTAGAGGCAATCCAGCTTCTACGGAAGGATGTTATAGGTATGAGAACGGCTTTGCGCCATCAAGAGGTTCGCATCGGAGATTTCGCGTCACTAGTGAGCTTCCCCAATATCCCCATCAAAGTTAACTATTAATTGCTAACGCCCAGCCCCTACGGACAGCTCGCTACCCATCTCAATCAACGCGATTCAGAAACTAATATCGAAACCGCCGTTGCAAGCCGTGACCTCGCAAAGGCCGCAAGCGAAGACAGCTCGGCTATGAAGAGTATCGCTATTCTAACCATGTTCTTCCTTCCCGGCACTTTCTTTTCCGCACTCTTCGCGCTGCCCTCCCTAGGCTGGGACCAGGACAGGCACTTTGCGCTGTACTGGGCCTTTACCGTCCCGGCGACCCTGCTCACCTTCGCGATCTGGGCTGCTCTTACGCAGCGCGCGGTCTTGTTGAAGTGGGCAAAGACTCTGTCGTCGAAGTGGCCTTTTTGGGGATTTTGGCCAGGCAAAGGAAGCGAGGTGGGAGATGAGGAGAAGGGGAAAGGGGGAATGGGACTGGAAGAAGACGAGAAATATGGAGGAAAAGGGACCTAAGGGAAGGGGATCGATGAAGGAGTGGCCTGCGTGCAACCCGCGGATTTCCAGCGCCCTCCAAAGACCTCTGCGCGGGCAGTGCACTATTGTGCTTGCATGGTGCCGTACCTGTCATCGTTGGGCGTTTTGGGGATGGCTGTTACCGGTGTTCGTGATGACAACCGTGGGTGCTCCCGTACATATGTACACGAAGTCTGTTGGAGGTGACGGTGCCATGAGGCCCAGGTGGATTGAGCGTGCAAGCACAGCTGTTTCGTGCACTCCCGGGCATCAGGACTAGGTAGACGCGGGCATCATGGTGGATTGAACCCATATTCCTTAAATATCACATTTTGTTCTTGTCGTTCTCGATCTTTGTTGCCGTTGGATCTCACTTCACAATGCGCGGTTTATGTCAGTTTAAAGGAGGTGGCGACGACGATGGTGGTGATACGGACGAGTCATGCATGGGTGATGATACGAGCTCAGAATGTTTTAGAGGAGAAATGAATTAGAAAACTCGGAAGGAGGCTTTCATATGAAAACCAACGCAACCCTCGCACCTACCAGGTCCCTCTTCTTTCATCTTTTCCTACCTACCTCTATATAAGGAGGCCAGGAGCCAAGGTAGCCGTGCTACAAATAAACGCCAGCTGCATCTAGACCTGATCTCGCTGGTTGTCACCGGGACTTCCGTCCACTTTCTTCTATAAGGAACCGGGCCAGGGCATCAACGAATCATGATCCTTCGGATCTTCAGGGGGTTCACTACAGCAGCAGCTTGCCTGCAATCTTCACTTCACCTCACTGCAATGCCCGTGAATCAGCAATGGAACGAAGATCGAACAGCACAGCATCAGTCGGACGGGAACAAACCTCAACAAACTCTCCCGTCTCTCCGTAACGGAGGTTAACACCAAAAAACACCATTGGTACCTCTAGGTATTGATTGGTAGCTAGGTACCGTAGTCAGGCTACCAGATAACGTAGGTATCAGATAGATAGAAGAGCTACGTAGGAAAAAGGTATCATTAACCGCTGAGCCGAGTTCGTTCAATGTTCACACCCATGATCCACCTCTCTCTCTCTCTCCATCCCAACTGTTCGTTTTATTCGACATTGGATCTTCGCGCACACCATCACAACACATCACCTTCCAAGCTGCAATGTACTGTACCGAGGGTACCCAAAAATCTCAAAATTCATCCATGCTCGCTTCCACCATCTTAATCCGCTAGCTACCTACGTACAACCTGAAGAAATACATGCCTGTCGTTGAGTGTTGAACCTTCCCAGCCTCACCCGCCCCGCCTCTTCCATCCCATCTTGCTCCCGGCCACCATCCCGCTCGCTACCCCACACTAAATCACCAGTCGTCGTCTCCATCAACACATCAGGTCACATCCCATCCTCGGCCCACACACATATCCCGCTGCTTGAGGAGCAACGAGAAGCAACAAAATACATCCTTGACCATGCCATGTAGCCATGCCGTAGCAAAAAAACGTATGTATAGCAATTGTAGATGTTGTTAGGGTGAGCAATATCAGTTAAGTAAGCACCAGTAGGGTAGGTAGAAGCCCGTCGTCCTCAGCTACCTTAGTTAGTTATCCTCCTCCTCCTCCTCTCTTCCCCACTCTCCTCCTCCCCTTTCTCTCTTCTGACTTCCAGGTAGCCAACCTCGATAGCGGGCAGCGTGTCCTCCTCCATTGACAGCCCTTCTTCCGCACGTACCTCGATGGCGGGCAGCGTGTCCTCCTCCATTGACAGCCATCCATCTCCTTCTTCCGCACGTCCACCTTCCACTCCCTCCGACTCAGATGGCGAGTGACGACCCAGCCACCCCGCGTGCCATCCATCAAGCCCTGGAAAGCCAAACCACCAGCTTATCCGGATTAATCGGATCCTCCCATCAGGAAACGAGACAAACCCCCCCGGACGATTGGGACGTCTCGGGAGAACAGGGTCATCAACAAGAGGAGGAATATGGAGCTTTTTTTTACGAGGACGACCGGCCTTCATCTTCTAGTTGACGAGCACGCCGCACACAAGACACTTGATGGGTTCCGTCCACGTCTTGGCTCCGCCCTTCGCCACCACGTCCGCGCGGAGATCGGTGAACTCGAGGTAAGGCTGGCCGTTCATTTCCAGCGTGACAGAAAAAAGGCCCTCCCATGGCCGTTCCTTGTTAGTGACCTTGCTGCCGGGAGGGACTAGTGACTTTTTGCGGGGTCGGCCGGGTTTGCGCCCTCCTTCCGTTTTTGCTGATGTCGTTGGCGTTGCCGTTGTCGTTGGGGCAGGGGTCGTTGACTTTGATGCACCTGCTCTCGCGCTGGGCGTCCTCGTCCTCCTAGAACGAAGTGCTAACCCAGAGGCACTCGACACGTCGGCTTCGGCTTCGGCTTCGGGGGTGTCTTCGGGTGCGGGTTTGGCGTCTTCGTCACCAGCTTTGAGGGCGCGGTTGCCGTTGGTGCCGCCATTGGTCTGAGAGGTGTCCTTTTCGGCTTTAACGTCCACGGACTCCTCTTGTTTGGCGTCGCCGTTCGGTTCCGCTTTGGCATCTTCCTCGTCTTCCTCCTCCTTCTTGTCCAGCTTCTCCTCCTTCACCGGGATATGAGGCTTGTCGGTACCGAGTCGTTCGAACGTCGCTCGGAGGGCTTCGTCCTTGATGCATTCTTCGTGCAACCACTTCTTACATGATTCAGAAGAACATCCGACTAGCAGTTTGTCAGGGTTCGCTGGGGTGTTGCAGCCGCATACAAGCTCGACGGTCTGTGACCGATGTCTGGTTAGCATCTTTGCATGTCACTGGTGAGGTAGATGTGACGGCACATACCGAAAGTTCCTGAGATCGCACATCGTAAGCCTGTCGCCAGTATAGACTATCCTGCGTCTCCTCATCATTCTCCTCGAACCAGTGCTTCACGATTGCGGGTTCGGTGACGCTGACCACATTGATAATATCCACTAGCCACCAATGTTAGCACACACACGCAATCTCTACCTCACCCCTCGAACCTGCTCGTGGCCCACTCACTGTGATTAGACGCTACCAACTCGCCCTGCCCGTGATATGGCTGTCTCCCCTGCACGATCCTCTTCCTGTCACGTGTCTTGGCCGGCAGCTCGTCAGGCCAGTACATCCAGTAAACTCTGGCAAAGACGTGGTGCTCGTCCCTAGCGCGGATCTCGAGGATCCTGGCAACCCACTCGGTATCCCGCCTTAGTATCGTGGCTGCCGCCTCGTCACCCCCTTGTTTTGGCTCTTTCTTCTTTATGCTCAAGTCATTGGCGACATAGATGAAGTTCTCTGCATAGTATTTAACATTATTTACTGGTTGATAGATGTTGAAGTTAGTAAACCTGACCATCTATAGTGAACTGACTGTGAGGAAGAGAGAGACTCACACACAAAGCTGTTGTACCTCGTCATGTCGGTCCAATCCTTGGCCGGCTCAACCTTGTAGTGCACATCCATGTTCGGGTATGTCTTGAACTTGCCCGACGGATGGAAAGGAGACTGCTGGAAGTTGATCTTGTCCGCTGGGTCTATGTCCTCGTCGTCGACAGACTCTGCCTTGCCTCCCGCGGTGCGTCTGCGCTTGTTCTTCTTCTTCTTCTCTTCCACCGCGGGGTCGACAATGTGCACGTGGAATGGGCATTCGGCTCGGGTGTTATCCTTATCCTCCTTCCGTTCCTGCACCCGGTCCTGACGGTCCGCGTCGGACGCCCTTGGTCTCTTGCGCGAGGAGGCCATGGTTGGCTAGGTGTGAGTGTGATTGAGCAAAGGCTTGATAAGCTAGGGCGCTGCGCTTTAAAGGTTCCCGACGTCGTCAACCGTCGGGAATTCGATGGCGCGAAGGTTGGTGGTGGCTTGCGACGAGATTCGCGAATATGCGACAGAAGAGAAAAGATGTGGGATCGCGTAGAGAATGGGCGGATGAAAAGTGCGCCTCAGGTTCGGCTATGTAGTGACAACGAGTTTGATGTTGTTGAGTGTTTCGAGTTGGGCGACGGCAACGACGATGAGAGCGGCCTCAACCTTGAAATGGTTGAGGTGACGTGGTTGGCTTCGGGTTGTCGTGCAAAAGAGAACGCGGGCGCAGGCGCGAAAGGTTGCTGGGACAGGGTTCGAGCTTCTGCAAGGTTCGATGCGGAAAAAAAAAAAAAAAAGTGGGTGTACACCTTGGGAGAACCTGAAGTACTTTGTACTTGGAGAATGCGTGTGTTGTGTTGTGACTTTTTCAGTGACTCAGTCGGCACGCGCGATAGACGACGGCAAGTTAATGGTGGTTGCGGTGGTGGCTGGGAGAATGGAATCTAGAGAGAATCCGCGACCGCGACTCTGTTCGTGGTTGACCTTTTGGATGACGAGTAGGAAATTAGGAATGGGGAAAAGGTCTGGAACTGAATGGCCAAACTTGACCGGGGTAGGCCTAAAAAGCCTATTCAAAAGCTGGGGGAGTCCACTTTGAGTCAATTGACCCCAAAAAGCCTTTGAACAATAGTTATGTAGCCTACCAAGTCTCTGAATAGCGCTAACAACAGCTTGAATAGGATGCAATGCCCAACAGCCGCGGCTATAGAACAATTTGCTGATCGGATGAAAATGTACAATGCGAGGACCCCCTCTATTTCTATTATGACCAGAGTACTCTTTTCAACTCGAGGACCGCGTCCGTTCTCTGTTCTCTCTCTCAACGTCCGAACCGCACCTCCGCATCCGATTGGGAAAAACCGCTGCAGACACTTGATTTAGTGAGCTCCAAAGAGGAGAACCTGGAGAGCTTCTGGGAATGTTATTGGTCGATGGTCCCAGCTTCTCCGCCTTTTGACAGAACATTCGTGCCATTTTGCCCACGATTGAGTTGTTGCTGTTTGTCCTTGCCGGTTTGGGTCAGTCTTTGCCGCTATTCCCAAACATCGCTGGCGTTTGATAGGAAGAAGACAGGTTCCATGGAGAGACTCAAATCCAAGAACAAACCGACCCAAGAAATGTCATAGATTCCCATAACCACAGCAAAGCGTACAAATACAAATAAGAGACAACATCGTCAACCCCTCCTAGACAAGCCAACGCCAGCGCTATGCATATAGGAACCCAAAGCTAACCATCAGATAACCCATCATAATTCCCAAGATAGCCATATCATTCCCAAACACTATCATAACAATCACTCATCATCCTCATCATCATACCTCCCCAAAATCGCCCTACTAGCATCACTCCCCCTCCTATCCTCCGCCAGTCCATCCACCCCATTCCCATTCCCATTTCCATTCAATTCATTGTGCTTGAAACCCTCAATAACCTCCGCCAACGCTTCTCCCTCCGTTCGTCCCCTCTCCACATTGATAAACCAGATAAACAACGCCGGCGTGCCCACGATGGCCGCCAAGAACCAGAACGCCGGCCTGATTTCCCCGCTCGCATCGATAATCGCGCCCACAATCGCAGGTCCGAACACACTTGACCCCTTATCGGTGATAGCATAAAGAGCATAAAAAGCAGCTTCGGATCCGGGCGGGATGAGTTCCCCGTACAAAGAGCGGCAGTAACCCGACAATCCACCGAGGACAAATCCGTAGATGGCGGCGAGGGGGTACATCTCCCAAGGCTGCTGCAGGCCACCGACACCCCAGGCTTGGACAAAGGGGAGGTAGCCCATTAGCCCGTACAGGGGAATCAGTTCAAAGAGGGCGATGCAAGCCAGGATGGTCTGGTGCGCTTTCAGACGGAATTTTCGAGAGATGAAGGACCAAGAAAAGGCGCCGATGATGCCGGAGGCGGTGGAGATGACGTTGATCATACCCAATGCCCACGGTTCCATGTGCAATTGGGTTTTGGCAAACAGGATGGCGGTCGACGAGGTAGTGGCGATGGCGTCCGAGAGAAGGAACCAACCGGCCAGGAAGAGGACAATGTCCACGAGACGCCGGGCGAGCTGGACGGTGCGGAAGAGGGACTTCCAGGCGTAGATGGTGTAGTGAAACACGGCGCGGATGCCTCCGGAATTGGACTTGGTGGGCAGAGGGGGCCCAGGACGAGGTCGTAGCCACATGGCAGCTGGAATTGTGAAGACGGCCCACCATGCGCCGACGACACAAAGAACGATGCGCTGCGACCAAGTGGTATTCTTCAGGACGATCAGAATACCAATGGCTACGCACTGCAGGAACAAACCGGCGATGTAACCGATGCCAATCCCCTTGGCCGAGATCTGCGTGGACAATTCCAGTTCACGCGAAGTCAATTCCTCGGTCGTCTGAACTCGGGCAAGCGGTTCGCCCTCATCGTATGTTCGGCTTCCGAGCAGGGCAGTCGTCGAGTTGCGCATGCTATCCTCCCGATATTCATCATGCTCATCATCGCCATCTTCGGTTGTCGCATACCCTGGCGAGCCATAGTCCCCAACATGATCGATCTCGGGATGATGTCTGACCAAAAGCGGCAAGAACGAGTTCAGCAACACAAATGAGGCGCCGAACGACGTATTCGAGACGATGGCCAGCAGCGCGCCAATGAGGTAGGTGTCCTTGCTGACGAAGATGTAGGCCATAACAGAGATACTTCCTATCCACGCGAACGCAAGTAGCAGCTTCTTTCGAAAGTTGCCATGATCCGCGGCGCAACTTATGCTGACGACCAACAAGGCCTGCAGCAGGACGCTGACGCTAAACGTGTACATGGCGAAACTTGCCGTGTTTATTTCCATGCCCAAAACATAGACGACGCATTGTCCTTCGGCGGCGGTCGCTTGCTTATCGGAGCTTGAGCCACATGGTGTCGATCGATCGGAGAGGAGGACGCCATTTTCGCGGGCTAGACTCTCGAGGAGAATTGGGATGAAAGAACCTGTTTTGGGTTGCGTGTAAGTCGGGTAGATCGGACGATTGTTAGTTCAGGGTCCAAGTGCAATATAACGTACCGATACCTATCCGAGAATGTAAGTCAGCTTTAGGAACAACATGAAAGATGGAACTGATGATAATAACTTACCACAAATGACATAGACCTCAGCAGCAAAGGCATAGGCATACCATCCCGCGAGTTCCTTCTGGCTGGTGGGGCGAGTGTCGTCACCGGGGTATCGTGCGGGAGGCAGGTCACTGTCTCTGTCAGTGTCGTAGTCGTATGGATAATCGCTGTTGTTTTCGCCAGGACCGTCGCCGGCGTTGGCAGGCCTCATCCTGCCGGACATGGTGGTGGTGATCCAGTCGACTAACGACGTAGTATCGGATCGCTCGTCGTCGGCTTCAAAATAAGAAGAAGTAATGGAGTAGAATGATCGCTTGGACGTTCTGGAGGCCTTGGACGCGTAGGATGCGTAGGATGAACGGGAGAAGAGTCGCGGAGCTGGTGGCGGTCGGAGAGATTGGATCCAGTCTTGTTGTGCAGGTGGTGCCGCTCCATTGTATGCGGATGAGACGTGGTTCACGTTGTGCGGTGTCATTGCGCTGTACGCCAGGCCCCGTTGCAGAGCACTGATAGGCGTCACTCCAGTGGACTCCCAACGCGGCTAAGGTCACCCGCGGCAGGCGGTGTGGATCCCCCCGCTCGATACAGGGTATGTACGACTGCAGGTACCGCGCCTGCCAGCAACGAACCCAATAACACAGCAAGAACAACCCTCTGTCCAGGAACCTGGAAATGGAAGTGCACGACCTGATGGCAGGAACACTCCGGACCTCTCACTTTTTCCAGGTTGAACCACGTAATATTAGGTCCAGCTTGCCCCGTTTCGTCGTTCTGCTCGCCCTTCTGGATGGGCACGGTTCGACTCGATCGTGAATGTGTTGGTTGGAGCGTTGGATGGCTGAACGAAAGCGGGGTCGGTTAAAGTCCGAGCTCTGTTCGGGCGGGTATTCGGGGGACAAAGAAGACGATGACGGACGGTGGTAGGTACCAGGTAGGTCGAGGCGGCTGTCGAGCGGACTACGATAAGTTGTCCTGATTGTCTTTGGTGTACTTGTAAGTAGAAAATGTGAAGAGAACCTCCAAGTTCAGGAAGTCCAGATGAAAGGTTGATAAGAAATGTCAAATGTCAACAACATAAAAGCCCAAGATGGCAACACAGTCTCGCTTCTTGCTTGGATCGAAGCGCTTCTGCTCTGTTGGTTATTTCCAGATTTTCAGGGCGTGAAGGGCGGCTAGAGCGACTGATAACCCACTCACATTCTCTCTTCAAACAAGAAATCGCAAGAGACTAAAACAAGCATTCAAGACATTTCTCATAGCAAAAGAGTGGGCATCACCAGGTTTTTAAACCTTTGAGTGTATCATCCGCAAGAACTCTTCAGTCCACATGAACAGATCGGCTCTCGGGACCCTTAGTCTTTTTGGTATAGCTTCCCCCTCTTATGACCTGACCTTTGGAGATATTTGATTCACACCGCATGGAATTTGTTGGGCATCACCGACAGGTTTCGAAAGGATGCAGAAGAAGTGTGATGAACCTGCAAACTGACGGCATCCCGAATCGAAGAAACCAGGCACTAAAGCGCTAAAGTTGGTCCCTCTCTTGGTTGGACCCTGGAGACGTTGAACGGGAAGTGGGGAATGCCTCTCCAGCGATAGCCTCCACTGTGAATGGGAGACCGACATCCCTAAAAGTCTAGGGGTTCGTGGCGGGAGGGCTGGCTGATCATTTACTGCATGTGGATAACCAGATGCAGACACTTTGAATGTTTTGCTTTGTGCATCTTGAATTCCTTCTGCGTAGAGGTACGAATCAACTTCGGCAGCTCCTGTTGTCAATATGCTCGGTACATACCGTTGACGGCCCCGTAAGGTCCGGTCTCGGTAATCCGACATTCGGTGTGAGAAGGCTCATAAAGTGCTGTCGGTACCAGATTTGGTTCGAAAAGTGTGACCGAGGACAAGACAGACATGTTCTACTGACGGAACAAAGTAAAGGTACTGAAGGGCACCATTTCCCTCTTGGCTGACGGTATCTGACTCCATTCGTTCTTGATATATTAACCTACAGATCTCCGATAATGCTCCTGTGATTTGAAGTCTCGAACTGAATCCTGCTGCAAACCCGGGTGGTGGTGTTGGTCGCCGCCAAGACATCTCAATGTTCAAGAAGTGTGATGAATGTTAGTCAATTAGCAGCTTGCTATAACACTGCATCATCCCCAAACAACAAAAATATCCTAAATGATCCCTAGTAGGTAGGAAGGCCAAACGAAAAAGATAAAACTTGGGTATTTTGGTAAAACAAAAACTGGCCTCCCCATCTCCTTCTCAGCTCTCCAACATGATATCCAAAATCGTCCATTCAGCTCAGCTCCCCCGCATAACGCCGAGCCAAAACCCCAACACCAAGCAAACTCCCATCAGGACCTCAACCCCCAAATCGAAATTTGATTTACCCCCTTCATCCTCAGTTCAGTGACCCTCCCCAACATGCGTAACCTCAGTGGTCATGCCCCTTTGGCTTTCCAAAGATCTTCCACTTGAGCTTATCCGCCAAACTATGCTGTCTCTCGTGGCCATGGCCATGATGATGAGTAGTAGCAGCATGATCACTACCGCTACCCGTACCAGCCGGAGAAACGTGATGCTGGTTACCGGCGCCGCCGCGACCGGTGTGGTAGTTTTCTGTCTCCTGGGAGTGGCGCATGGCCACGTCGGGGATCATGTCCTTGTCGGCGCGGCGGTGGGGTTTGACGCCTGCGTCGCCTATGTTTGCTGCGCCTGTTTGTGGATTTTTCGTTAGTTCCCGGCTGTTGATGATTGTGATGATGGTGATGATGACCGTAATGGTGGCTAGCGGACCTGGCCTTATCGCTGCCCGCTGCCCGCTGCCCTGGAAGGATCTTGGCGAACGTGGGACATGCTCGCTTCCTTCCAAGCTTCACATGGATCCCTTGACGCTTTTTGGGTTTTCAGGGCGCTGGGGTGGTCTAGCAGGGCTTGGCTGGCGATAAGGGAATTGTAAGTTGAAGATAAGCAGTTGGTGGGTGGTTGACATCACCCTGCACCACTCGCTTTCGTTCATAGTCGTCTTTGTCTCCCGTTGGTGTCGTGTGTCCTAAAGGGGGTTGGCGATGGCGGTGGTTGAAAGAAGGCATAGAGGGTAGGCAGGAAGGAAATGCAATCATGATGCCTTACCTCCGCGACCGGTGCTAAACGCTCCATCACCGTGGCTGCCCTCGGCGCCCGCTCTGACGACTTCTCCGTCAACGTACTTGGTGTCGTCGGGGTTGATATTGCCGGCGCCGCCACGGCCGTGGGATACTTCAGGTCCTCCCATTGTAGTTGTTGGTCGCGAGGGGTCGGTGGTTTGGTGTCGATGCTCGTAAATGTGCACGTCGGAGGGCCGGTCGTAGATATGTTCAGTCCAAATAGATGTTGACGAACGTTCGAGGCAGATGTTTCACGGGAAGTGCGGGAAGGCGGGTGACTCGAAAAATAAATGAGTCGGACGATGCCGTCATGTAAACATTTCTAGATCTTTTTTGGAGCTGATCATCTGAGTGTCACGTTCACGGCCAACACGCAGCCGCACGAACGCACCCTGCGCAGCCAACCACACATGCAAAAGAACTGAGAGGTTCCTGAAAAGGGTTCTTTCTGCGTGGTGATAACGAGAAACAAACGAAACTAACAAGCAGCTAGGATACTTATCTATCGTCATTTTTAGATCGCCAGCTCAGAAAGTGCACATCATCGCTACTCAAAACGATGTTCCCTAACCGATATCTTCCTTGATACATGATGGGCGGCGCGTGGGATAAGCTAGGACGGGCAATGCTGTCGCTGGACGGGAATTGCCTGCCAAGAAGTCGAATCCCATAACAAAAGTGGCAACCACTCCGCATCGTCCATCGCAATGGCACACACCAAACACCATTACGTTTATCTCCCCAGACCCGAGTCTTTCTGGTGAATGGTTGATGGATTGTGACCTACTATTCTGGATGCCCTCCTACACAACATGCAGACGGGAAGACGGGATGGTCGGTGAAAGGAAGATGCAAAATTGCAAGTGGTGCATGGAGGCTGGGCGCTACTGCCCTGGGTGATAGTCTGCTGAATTGCTGAATTGATTGATGCAGGTGCACCCCACGTTTGGAAGGAAGCTTCCACTTCTCGTAGGTGTACTTTCCGTTGGCATCTCATCAGAATTTGACATCGTTCAGTACCTTAAGGCTCTTTCCCTCAGAAAATCATCAATGAAGCACGGTTCACATCACGATACCAAATTTTTTGGTTGGAATTTAACTGCAGCAGGTACAGGAGGAGGGGGTCGACCCTTCCGCCTTCGCTGTGTGCGCCTGAAGGCCACTGATAAGATAAGAGTTCTTCCAAACATTGAACTCGGTCGCTTCCTGGTTCGGTACTTGACACTTGCAATGACAAACTTCAAAACGCCAACGACGTCCATTCTAACCTCTTCAAACCTACATATCCTCGCTCTCGTATTTTGAGGACCACGGAGACGATGGAGAGCCCAGACGACCAACTCTTGGCGCCCAAACAGGCATCCTTCCCCTTCCCCGCGGATACCTACATATCCAGCTTTGCCTTGGCTTCATCTTCCATTATTCGCTTCTCTTCATGCATATCGCGGAGTGCCCCGATGAAACGTTGTCTGGCCATTTCGTGGCAGGATCCAGGGTAGTATTGGGCAATGGATCAACCAGGTTTCTTCTGGCTGGCCATTTCCCCGCCTTTTACCTCGTGGTTTTAGTTTCGACGTCCTGACAACATCAACGGCTGTGCCCAAACACCTAACTCGTCACCTTATTCAACGAAAGACGACTCTTCTCCCTGGAAAGCACGGCTCTTGCTGCTAGACGGGAGAATCGCTCCAAAAGCGGACGATCAACCGCCCACGGCCTGCGCCCATCACAACACTCCCGGGGCTGAGACTACCTCGCCAGTCAGCATGTCGACAATGTTGTGCGCCGTGTGCAATGGCATATTCACCGGCCTCCTGGTTGAAAGGACAGATATGCCTCATCATCAGTCTCTCTCCTGTCTCAGGCGATCTGCCGAGAAAGGATGCTATATCTGCAAACTTGTTGCTGTCAATGTCCAAAACGGGATGTCCAATGGGTTATACGATGGCGAACCTCTTAGCTTCGAATGGTACCTATCGTTTTTCGGATTTCACCCAATACCCCATGACGAAATCGAGCTCTATATAATCCATGGAATTCTCAGCATCTCCTCCATACCTTATTATGATGAAATGACAACCGAGCTGACACTCATGGATACAAAAAGTGAGTCTACGGCACATTCTTTCGGAACCACCACCAGGGTGAGGGAGACCGGGCATAGAAATAACACTTCAAAACACAGGCCCCGACGTACCCATTCACTCGCCTAGTCCTGCTGCTAGCGTTACTGATCAAGCAGTCTTGGAAACTGCAAGGTCCTGGCTAGAAAGCTGTTGTCAAAACCACGCATTGTGTGGACCAGTTGATCCTGGCTTCAGCCCTACAAGACTCATCTACATCCACGACACTTCCTCGGTACAGCTCCTTGAAACCAAGAACGAAACAACGAGCCATCCCTACGTTGCTTTCTCACATTGTTGGGGGAAGTCAGAGACTCTCAAATTACTCCAAGACGACCCAGACAAAGGCACCAAAGGCAACATCGAACAACTGTGTTCACGCATCCGAGTTCAACGTTTACCGGCCAGCTATCGGGAGGCAATCTCTGTCAGCCTAGCCCTTGGATTTCGTCACATTTGGATTGATTCACTGTGCATCATACAAAACAGCCATGATGATTGGGCCAAGGAATCCGCCACAATGAAGGACGTATATGCCAACTGCTCTCTCAATCTTTGCGCTTCAGCTGCTGCAGACACTTCAGAGGCAAGCTTCCAGTGCAGAGATCTAGGCCTGGTTGTGCCGTTGGATCTTGATTTGGAACCTCGGTGGACTGGCATTACCGGCCGCTTTGTCAAGCTTGGTCCAGTTCCTTCAAAGCTCCATCAGATCAAATGCAAGCTTGTAAATGCAACAGTACTTAAGTCAGAGCTTACCATAGCGCCGCTCAATTCACGGGCTTGGGTTGTGCAGGAACACGTTTTATCCAGACGTCATCTCTACATGACTGGTCACCAACTTTGGTGGGAATGCCTCGATATGTATGCTTGCGAAGTGTTTCCAAAAGGCTTTCCCATTTATCTAGATTCAGACATTTTGGGTCGTGATGAAAAGGAGAGGAGACAATACTATGCGCTAAACACTCAGGGCCGTCCTTCTGGCCATGACGGAGCGACATTAACCAGTTCTCCGGTAGGCCAAAGCGAGAGTACTGGGGGTGAGCTTGCGCGGCATTCAACATCCGAAGGGACATCAACTATCGACATGAACGAGCTATGGAACAGCCTCGTCAATCGATACTCTGGCTGCAATCTGACCCATTCGCTGGATAAGCTACCCGCTCTATCGGGACTCGCACAGAATTTCAGCATCATCCAAGGCTCAGGCTTTGCCCTCAACGAAAACTCGTATCTTGCCGGCCTTTGGCGACCTTATCTACCACGTGCTTTATGTTGGCAAACGGACGGAAATAATCTCAACAACCACAGCAATTACAGGCCCCATCCCTACCGTGCCCCTTCCTGGTCTTGGGCGTCGGTGGAAGCCACGGTTATTTTTCACCCTATCAGCCTCTCAGCCGTCCATGCTTGCCCCGTTATGGGTGTCAGCGTACTTCCCGAGGACGAACGGTATAAGGCCGGCAGGGTGAAGGGTGGTATTTTGCACCTGAGGTCCTGTGTTATCGGACCTTTTATCTACGACGCCTCATTGCGGTGGCCTTGGCTGACACCAAGTCCATCTGCAGATAGTCGTTTTAAGAAGGCTTTCGGTGATTCATTGGACCTGGGCTACCCTCAATGGGACGAATTTGATCTCAATTCCGGAAAAACCACAATTTTCATCAGCTACCTAGATCCGCTTCCGCATACTATCCACAAGGATGGCATCATAAATGGCACAGGCGCGGTGCGGAACAGGGTTCGGATCGAGACTTTGACTGACAAATCGCGCGTTCGACTTTTCTTCGTTCCTATTTTTCAAAGTCCTCCATTAGTTAGTGGGCCGTGGCGTCTTGATGGCTTGATGCTCATTCAAGTCGTCAACAAGCCAGAACTCGAAGGTTTCGATCATGGTGCTGTTTTTCAGCGTGTAGGGAGTTTCGTGTATTTTGGGGTTGAGAAGGAGGGACTAGACCTTCTTCCACCACAGACAACGATTGCCATCATATGAGCGCAGGCATGCCCTACCTTAACCATACGTCTCTCTCACTGTTTACCATGTATTTTGATTTATCTCCTGCATCATCTTCAAATAGAACGACGGTACGTTATTGAAGACATGGCAGCGGTTTCAAAACTCAGTAAGTCAGCCCACGATCCACACCACGGTTTGCAAAGAAAGGGATATCTGTCAAAAGACACATTGACAAAGCTTGACTGGATATACCCAAACTGAATCCAGTACGGACTACGGATGTTAAAAGCTGCCATTGGTGCCAAAAACGGGCATTCGAAAAGTAACCCACACGCATGAAACAGGGCAAAAACTTGTACAGATTTTTCCAAATTCTATGTCAAAGCAAAAACCGCGAAGCTCTTAAGCCCCATCCCCTGGGCCACCGCCCACCGACCATAAGTTATAGCAACACCCAGGCGAAACCGCACCTTCTCTTCTCTAAATGCACTTGTTCAAATTGCACGCCCAATGTGTCTCACCTAGAAGTGGTGCGAGAAAAGAAATCCAAGGACGAGGCCGACAAAAGCCGCGGGTGGCCATAGTATTTATAATCATCGATCCCATGTTTCCCCAGGAGCATTGGGGCCCTTTGTGCCTTAGATTGTGACAGTGACCGTTGATCATGTCTTGTAACTGGATACATCTAGAGCTCCGGAGGACGGGATATGTCCACTCATCTTTCCTTGGAGCGTCCCTGGACTGAGCAATCAGAAGACAGGAACCAACCGACTGAGACTCGAAGGACAGACGCGCGAAGCCACCGCAGCATAGCATCGAGAGAAAGGACATACCCACGCGGGCTGAGCATAAAGGTCCGTCCCGTCTCGTCCACCGCTTGTGGAAAGAGCGATCGAACACAATGCAAGCCAATGGAAAAGACCAATTTGACAATGACGGGAGGCTAGGTTGGTCGGAAAGTGCAAATGGGGTATCAAGTCCCTTTTCCCTTCCACTTCCGTCATTGTGCCTGCCACTTCTTCGCCCAATCCTCCATCTTCAAGTTTCTCATTCCAACGAAACGAAACGAAATGGAACAGACAGACAGACGGCAAAAAAAGCAAACAAAAAATTATTATCTCAACAACACGCCGACACAGCGTGCGTGGGTCAAAAGAAAAGCGAAAAAAAAAAAAAAAATGATAAACGACGCGAGCAGGATTTGAACCTGCGCCTCCGAAGAGATTTGATATGTTTCGAATTGCAAAGTTCGAGTCAAACACCTTAGGCCACTCGGTCATCGCGCCTTGGTTTTTTTTTTTTGTTGGTTGTGAAAAGAGCTTGGCAATGCTACCTTTATGTAACACAACAAACGCCTCGATAAGATAGCTACAAAGGAATATCGCCAGTACCTAGGTTTTATCACTTTTGTTACGACGGTCAGTTGCGTTTCTTTTTTTGTCGGGTTCTGCTTTGTATTTCTTTTTTTTCGCAATTTTTATTTATTTATTTGGGGATCTGCAGCATATAAAACATAGGAGTGTCAGGGATGGGTGGCGCAAGTCACGTTCGGTGTGGAAAATCAAATTGGTTGTTAGGACTTGGGAGGGCTGCTGACTGCCAGGCCCTGTCGATTTATGTTGCTCGCTTCGTACGAAGCTACCGATCGATTATTAACTGCACTTTTTTTTATTTAGTTGAGATGGGAAACGAAAGAAAATGGGTAAGGGTATCTAAAACCACTTAACGCCTCGATATACCTAACTTCCGACTCTCTTATTATAAGGATATAGAGCAGGAGGCCTAGGACAGGCCAACACGAGGCAAGGCCACTAGGCCTAACCCGATACAGGATATAGAGCAGGTTCGATAAGCGAGACCGATAAGGGTAGAGGCGCTCGGTCAGAATACGAACGCCGAAGGCCGGGCCTACTGAAAGTTCGTACGAATATAAAAACCTTTACAACTTAACCGGTCCTTTCTAACTGGTTAAATTAAAGTCTTTTAATAAAAATAAATTTATTTTGTATATTAAAGTATTTCCTACCTTATTATATTAAAATTTTATAATTCTTTAACCTCCTAAATATTTATCTACGAAGGCTAAGAATATAATTAATATACAAAAGGAAAATACTAGTACCCGAAGTACAATACGTCGCCGCAAGCGCTCTTTAGAACGTAAAGCTAACCTAAACGAACTTATACTAAATTAAAACTATCCGGAAAGATCGGGCGAAGAAATTTATAATACTATTAAAATTTAGAGTAACGCTACTAACAATTAAATAAATAATTATTAATTCGCCGATAAATAACCGACTGACGAACCTAACGGCCCTACAATTTAAATTAAAGAATAGTGCGTCGATATAGAGTTTATTACGATTATAATTAATTAAATTCCGGAATTAAAATTTAAAAGTATTTTTATATAGGGAACCTCGCTAAAATAATATTAAAAATATTACTATTTTAAATATTTACGTATTTTATATACTTATAAATCGTATAGTCCCTACTAATATTATAAATATTATTCCCCTAAGTAGAGAATAAAATACGTATTATAATACTATTTTAATACCCCCGTATATTACTATAACCGTTTTCGTTCGTTACGTAAGAGGGCTTAGCTGACTTAGCGCTATAATTATAATTATTCTACTTAGTCGGAAAATTATACTAAATCCCAATTATCTATATAATTACTTATATTAGCCTAAAATAAATTTTATAATCCTTTATAATTAGAGAACGATAAAAATTACCGAAGGTAATTAAAAAAATACCCCGTTCGTAAATACTATCGTTCGGTTATCGACAATTTTAATCCTCGCAAATTAATTATTATATTAAGGGAATTATAAGCAACTATTTAAATTATAATATAAAAAAAAATTAATCGGGCTTCTAATACGAAAACTCCTACGTATAGTATTTATTATCTTACTATATTTAATACTAATACTAAAGTCGAAAATTAAATTAAAAGTTTATAAAATAGTAATCGAACGCGAAAAAACGCTAATAATTACTAAAAGATTTTATAGGCGTAGACCCGTATAGAAGAAAAGTTAATTATATTATAGCGAACCTTCGTTATTATATTATAAAATAGTAAAAATAAAAAATAAAATACTATATAAAAAGAATTTTTTAAATTCGTATATAAAGAATATATTATACACGAATACTACAAAATAAATATTCAAATTAAAATTTATAATATACGCTAAAAAAATAACGAAAACTTATAAATCTTCTTCGAAAAGTTTAACGCTTATTATTAAAAACTTAGATAGGATATTAAAAATAATAAGGATACTACCTATACCTTCTTCTTTAAACTAATACCTAAAATTAAATAATACTTCGAAACCTTAAATATCCCCGTCGCTAATATATAAAAAATTATATAAAAAGCTTTAACGTAGTAGATAAAAAACGCCGAATAGAAGTAAAGAAAAAAAGAAAGCTCCTTAAAACTTCGGGATAATAACCGTTCGAAATAACGTAATAATAACTACGGCAACCGGTCGGAACGAAACTAGGACCGGCAATATTCTTCCCGGGACTACTAGAAGAGAGACTAATTTCCAGATAAATAAGAATTAAATTCCCGAACTTCCTAATAAAAATATTATAATTATTAAAAAAAAGGATATATCGCCCGAAATTACTCTAAAAAGTCTAAAATAAACGGGTATAAACCGCGCGAAAGAACGGTAATCTAAAATATTTCGATTAATAAACTATTAAAATTTTTTAAAAGGATCGAAGAATTATCCGACTCTTCAATATTATTAAAAGATTAAACCCTTTAAATAAACCGTCGCTTAAAAAAATTATTAATTTTAAAACGGCCGGAAGAAATAGCCCGACAAAAATAATAATAATAATAATAATACCGAAGGGTCGCCGACAAGAAGTCGATATAAACCTAAATATAGGCGCGGAAATTAATATAATTTATAAAAACTTCGTTAAAAAGCACAAACTAAAGTAGGTTACAACTATAATAATATTTATATTTATAAATACGAACGGCGGAAAAATAAAGTATTATAGAATTTTCGAAGTTACCCTCTTATTAAAAAATATAAATAGCTAAGAACGAAAAACAATATAATTATTTTATACTATCCGTAGAAACGTACGTATATTACTACTACTAATATTAATATTAGGTATAAGTTCGGAAGGCATCGTTATATATATATATAATAATAAATTCGAATTTAATAGACTTTAAATAGCGGATTTAAAATTTTTCGTACGTAAAGTAATATAAAGTAAAAGGGCTTTTATCGCCTCCGTAATAGCAATATACAATCCTTTAAAACTTACCCTCAAAAATATTAATAAGGACGAAGAAAATACTACCGACGGGCTAATAATAATCTTATTAATATTAAAAGAGTTCGAATCTTATTTCTCAGAAGAAGGGGCTAAAGCGCTCCCTACCCTCCTTAATGTAAAATATATTATTAAAATTAAAAAAAGGGAGACCGTACTAGAAAAAGCGATTTACCTCCTATTAAAAATTTAATTAAATACGTTCTACAATTATTTAAAAGAAAATTTATAAACCGGATAAATCTAGTATTTAAATAGCCCAGTAGGGGCGCTAATCCTATTTATATTTAAAAAAAATAATTCCCTACAATTCTATATAAATTATTATAAATTTAATAAAGTTATTATTAAAAACCTTTGTTTATTTCCGCTAATTAATAAATTAATAAATTGCCTAGCGGGCGTTAAAGTCTTTTTTAAAATCGATTTAAAAGAAGCCTACTATAAAATCTATATTAAAGAAAAGGATAAATAGAAAACGGTATTTAAAACCCAATATAAATATTTCAAATATATAATTATATTATTTAATTTAATAAACGCCCTAACTACTTTTTAAACGTATATATATAGAGCCCTAATAAATTTAATCGATAAAATTTATATTGTTTATTTCAATAATATCCTTATATTTTCGTAGAATAAAGAGGAGTACAATAAATACTTATAATTAATATTCGAACGCTTAAAGGACGCCTAACTCTATATAAAATTATCTAAATACGAATTTTATAAAGAATATATAGATTTCTTCAGTTACCGAATTACAACCTAAAGTATTATAATAGACCTTAAAAGAATAAAGGCGGTTAAAGAATAATTTAAACCGGAATTCTTTTATAATATATAAATATTCTTAAAGTTCGCGAATTTTTATCGGCGGTTTATTTATCGGTATTTTAAATTAATAGCCCTACTAATAGACCTTTTAAAAGGAAACTAAAATAGGAAGAAGAAAAGGCTTTTTAAATAGCTAAAAGTAACCGATAAAGCGTTTGAAATATTTAAAGAAATTTTTATATTAATACCTATCTTTCGATATTAAGACTAATCGAAGGAAACGCGGGTAAAAATAAATACTTCGGTAAAAGCTATCTTAAATATCCTATCCTAAAAATAAGCAATTAATAATATTCAATAGCCTTTTTTTTAAGGAAATTTATAGAAATAGAATAATACTAATATATAAATCAATAAGAATTCTTCGCAATTATCGTAAATTTAAAACATTAAAACTATTATTTAAAGAAATTATTTTAAAAAGTCTAAATCCTTATAAATTATTAAATATTAATAAATATTATTAAATTACCGGCGAAGGACCTCCAAAGGAAATTCGTATAGTAAATATATTAATTATTATAATTTAATTTTAATATCGCCTATTAGCCGGGTAAAATTAATTCGGCGGATAATCTATTTAAGAAATTAAATTATATAAAGGGGGAAATAAAATACGGTAACGTCCTATTAATATTTTAATAGAAATTAGGACTAATATAATAATTTTCCTTCGAAATAAGGAAAATATTTAAAATAAAATTCCCTTATAAATATAGGAAACGGTCTATAGTCTACTTATTCGTTAAATAAATTAAGAAGGTTATTTAGTCGGCGATCTGTTAGATATAAAAAACTAAATTGAAGGATAACCCATTTCCTTAAATCCTACCCAAAAGGATTACTAAAAAATTTTTACGCAAAGAATACCCCTTCGTAATTAAGGAGAATTAAGAATTTTATATTATTATAAAAGAATTCCAGCCTAAAAATCTTAATATCGCCGACTTAATAGCAGCCGTACGAATAAAAGGCTCTATAATTAAAAGGTATAAATTAAACGACTAAAGGGTCTTATAATTTAAAAGATAATTAATAATCCCTAATAAGGGTTTACTATATAAGGAATTCCTACGTAATTATTATAATAACCCGAAGGCAAATTATATAAATACTTTTAAAACGCTAGATTTAATTAAAAGAAAATTCTATTAGGAAAACCTCATTATTAATATAAAAAAATATATTAATAAATACGAATTATATTAAAGAATATAACGATTTAAATACAAGCCCTATAGAAACCTATAATTTTTATTACTACTAGAATAACCTTTCTAAAAAATTAATATAAACTTTATTATTAACCTACCGCCGAATTAAGGGCCTTACAATAATATATATAATATTATTTTAATTATTGTCGATTAATTTATAAAATTCGCAATAATAATACTTATTAAAAAGACCCTTAACGCTATAAAAATAATTAATCTCTTTTATAAATATATAAAATATCACTTTAATTCCCCCCTAAAAATCGTTAGTAATAAAAATAAATTATTTATTAATTTAGGGAATTTTTTCACGTTTTTTCTTTAGCTAAGGACCACGGGGTCATCAAGGGAGCAGGGTAGTTCATTATAAGTAGGAGCAGATCAACTGCTCAATCAGGTGCCATTAGTCATAGGTTTGAGCCTTGAAAATAAAAGGAAAAAAAATCTCCTTCGAAATTTGGGAAGAGAAATAAGCAGCTTAAACTAGACAATACTCCTACTTAGAAGAATGTATTCGAGTTCTAATCCCAAATTCGTTTTCCCGTACTAAATTCATTCTTCCTTTACTTTGTAATCCCCTCTTAAAAAGATTAACGTCTAGATTTACTCCCTCAACCTCTCTCGAAGATCCGTTAGAATACAATACTTTAATATTAGCTTTAATCTCTTCTAAGTAATCGATAATTAGCATGTAAGGATCTCCTCGTCTTTATTTTACGGATAGGACCTATTTCACGGCAGATTTACTCTCCTCTTTGAAGTGTTAATTCTTATAATCTTTATATTAGTTGAATTAGTTTTTCTGTAGTAGGGAGCTAGTCTCTCTTCCTGTGTAGTATTTTCCACTCCAGATCATTACTAACGAATTTTAAAAAAAAATTATTAAGACCCAAAATATATTATATCGGCTATTTACCGTATTCTACCCCTAAACCGATAGGCAAATAGAATAAATATATTAAATAATTGAAAAACTCTTCTATATTAATGTAATCGAAAAAAATAATATTATATAATCCTATTAATTATAAGAGGCTAAATTCGCCTATAATAACTCTAAATACGTAATTATAAGAATATCGCTATTTAAAGCCTTATACAATTTCTACTTTCGTATAATTAAATATATAGAAAAACGTTATAAATTAAAAGTTCAAAGAGTAAAAGAACGTTTATAACGTTTAGAAACCGTACGGAAATTTATACGCCAATATTAAGAATAGGCTATTGAGAACTAAAAGAAAGGGTATAATAAATAATATACGCCGATCGAATTCCGATTAAACGACTTCGTAGGATTATCTATTAAAAATTTTCGTTTTCAAAATTATAAATTTATATTTACCTTTATTAAAATTAAAATAATTAAGCGTATTGGGTCTTAAATATACCGAATTATCCTACTTACAAAATATTAAAGGATATACAACATATTCCTAATAAGCTTACTCGAATTATAAAAAACTAACGGCAAAATCGCCGATAAAATACCGCTACTAAAATTAATAAAAGATTAAAATAAATAAGAAATAGAAGAAATTGTAAATTACTAAAGGAAAAAAGTAAACGAAAAATTCTTAATTAAATAGATGGAATAACCCGTTAAATATAATATTTAAAAACCGGTAAAATACTTATATAACGCGTAAAAGGCGTTCTCCAAATATTAGAAAATTAAATAATAAATATATAAAAAGTAAAACGATATAAATTAATAAAATAAATAAAGAAAATTCTATTCTATTATAAAGAATTATATTTATATTAAATAACCTAATATAAAGCTAACGGGAAAGTAAATAGAAAGTTCAAATATTAAAAAATAAATAAAAATTTTGTAATTTACTAAAGAAAACCTATAACCGACCCGTTATTTACAACGCTTATTAAAATTATTAATATTAATAATAGTTCTAAATACGTCCCGTTTCCGGGGAGAACGGCGGGCCGTAAACGATTAACTATTAATAAAAAAATTAAAAAAAAGTTCTAAACGAATAGCTGTAAAAGGAATAAAACCGATATCCTTACCTTTACTTTTTTTAACGGCGGAAAGACGACGGCTAAACCTATAAAATAAGGCTACGAAGGCAAGAACCGAAGGAGAGCCGACCGAAGGGCGCTAAAGAATAATTAGAAGCGGTATTTAAATATTACCCCTCTTAAAAAAATATAGGCAAATATATTTAAAAGGGTTAGCTATAATAATAAAGCCTATTTTAACCGAAGGGCCGCTAATAATAATTTTAAGTCCTATTAAAGGACGAAAAGAAAGTAATTTAAATTAATTAATAAATAGCGAACTAATACTAATAAAGGAGCTTACTTCAGCTTATATAATAATAGGAGAATGTACGCTAATAGCCGTACCCTATATAAATAAAGATATAAGAAGATTAAATTCGAATAATAAAATTAACGTATAAGGGTTACCGATATTTATTAAATTATAAAAGCGGGCAAATAAATTAAATTTTTTAAAAGGTATATTTAAGGAAGAATGGAAAATACGAAGAAATATAATCGAAGGGGGATAAAGTGCTAAAGGACCAGTAATTATAATAAGCCCCGCTTTAAAACGGTACTCCTATATAGAAGGGGGCGCAAAGGGTCTTCTAACGGTAAATAAAAAGCGAAAAATTAATTATATAATTAAAAGTTCGGAAGGGTTATAAAATAATTATACTAAATACGAACGCTTTCTATTCGAATTATACTAACTTACCTTACTATTAATATTTATATCCTCCTATAGTAAAATAAATTTAAAAGAAATTTCGGGAGCCGGTATAGTAAAAATATAACGATTTAAAAGCAATTCTAACCTACGAACTTCCTAGCGGAGAAGGGTTAATACGTAATAACGCTCTAATAAAAATTAATAATACTAAAAATACCAGCTATATACTGTAGAAATCCTAAAACGAAGGCGAAAATTACTATTTAAAAAATCGCTTAAGGGAGGATAATGGATATTGCTTATAATAAAAATTACCGAAGCACCCCTAATAGTAAAAATTTCCCCGCTTTACTATATAAAAGGATAATTATAACTAAAAATAGGAATAGCCGAAAGAAGGTTTAAAAGTATATTAAAAACCGATAGCTCGTTAATAAATTATAAATCTAAAGAAGTACTACCCTTTAAATATTTGGTAAAAAATTTAATATTCATATTTATTGAATTAAAGGTAGGATTATTATTATTTAAATTATTAAATATAGAATTAATATATTAAAGAGAAGCTTTGGAATTAGGTTTAATAATATTACTATATTTATTACTTAAAGAAGGAAGGTTAAATAAATTCGAAGGAAACGAATTTTATAAATAAAAAGAATAAAAAAAATTAAACGAACTATAAAATTCCGAAGCCCCGCCGCCTAAAGAACTAATTATAAAGGAAACGCTATTATTATTTCCCTTATTATTAAAAACCGTTTAATCGGTAATAGGGGAAATATTAAAGAAAGGGCTATTACCCTTAAATATAATTATATGAAATTTAGGGATAATTTAAATACTATAAACGAAGAAAATATATTAGTAAATAATAAAATTATTAATAATACGAAATATTAGTACGACGAATTAGAAATAAGAACCGATAAAAATAAAGAGAAAAAGGATTGAATTGTTAAAGCGGATAATCGACGATTAATAATCGTTATCTTCCTTGTTATCGATAATATAATATAGGGCTTAAATATTAAAAATATAATTTTATTTATAGAGTAGCGTAAAATAGGCGATACAAAACCTAATTCGGTAGCGGGCGCCTAATTAAAAAATACGTAACTGAATCCTAAATTCTAAACCTATAAATAATAATTCCCGTATCTTCACGTAAATAGGAAATAAAAATCTATAGTACTAATTTTTTTTCTACTTTTAAAATTAATAAATAGAGAACTTATATAATTACTAAATAATAAATTAATTTAAAGCTATCCCTACCGAAAATAAAGCGTTAAGCGCTTATTCGGCGAAGGGTAAACTACTAAGAAATACAGCTATAGTTTCAAAATATTAAATAGTATTTATATATATATTAAAGCGGAAGTTACAATACAAAGTAACTATAATTATAAAAGTAAAATAGCGTAACGAATATATCTCTTCTAAAAATTCGCTGAGAATAATTTTATCGCAACTAATCGCCGCCTATTCGTTAATAAATTTACTAAAACGGCTATACAAATTCTTAATAAAATATAAGCCTTTTAAAATATTTATACGAACGTATATAAGAACGTTCGCAATATTATTATATAAAGGATTATTATTATAATAAGCCTAAATATAGTAAAAAATATTTAATATATAGTATTAATAGTATTAGAATATCTTTAAATATTTAAAAGGAATTTAACCGACGAACGTTAATTAATAAAGTACTTCGGGAATTAAAAAAGAAAAATATATACCGGGCGGCAGGCTTTACTTTATATTTAATAACGGGCATAAATATTTCCCGAATCTTCGGTTTAGAAATAATAAAAGAATAAAGGATCTAAATATATAATAAACGAATATTATAAATAAAACGTCGCCTCGCCATCCTAAGAATAATAATAAAATTAATATAAATCGCCGAATAAGCGCCTATAAATATAAAAAAAGGAAATTATATACTTATATTTAAATAAAAGAAAAACCTTTTACTATATTAAAAGAGTAGCGATATAAAATTCGCTCCGTTATAGTATAAAAGAAATTAATTACAATGTAAGGAAATTTACTACTATTAATAAAGCTTTCGAAAATTAATATTTAAACGTACTAAACTATTATAATAACGGGTCGACGAAGATAAATTTAAGGAAATAAAGGTTATACGAAAAATAAATACGATAAAAGAAATTAATTTGAAAAAAGGTAATTAATTTATAAATTGGCGAATAATCGTAATATATAAAAAGGTATAATAAAAAAGGCTAATTAGAGGGAAAACAATTAGTATAAAAATCGGCGAATAATTATAATACGCGAAAATAAAATACGCCTACTATAAAAATAAAAAGTATATAATTACTTAGAGGGCTAAGTACTTAAGGGGGGGAATAACGTTAATAAATTACGAAAAACCTTAAAAAACCCCAAATAAAAAATAAAAAATAAAATATTACGTCCGTATATTAAATAAAATATAAATAACGAATAAGAAGTAAAATACTACGTCCATATATTAAATAAAATATAAATAATAAATAAGAAGTAAAATACTACGTCCGTACGTATAAAAACGCTTAAAAGGAAGGGGACGGCTAAAAATTCGCCAATAAAGTCCCGCTAAAATAATAGAGCATACAACTACAAAACAAATAAAATAATACGTACGTACGAATTATAAAGGATTATAATTTTTAGAAGGGGGGATAATTATAAGGATATAGAGTAGGAGGCCTAGGATAGGCCGATACGGGGCAAAACTACTAAATTTAACCCGATATAGGATATAGAGTAAATTCGATAAATAAGACTAATAAGGGTGGAGGCGCTCGGTCAGAATACGAACGCTGAAGGCCGGGCCCACCGAAGGCTCGTACGAATATAAAAACCCTTACGGCCTAACCGGTCCTTTCTAACCGGTCAGGCTAAAGTCTTTTAGCAAGAATAGACCTACCTCGTGTATTGAGGTATTTCCTACCCTATCGTACTAAGACTTTACACTCATATCGGACTTTCTTTGCCCTCAAAATCCTTCTCCTTATAAACTTCCTTCTAGTCTTTCGTTACTCTAGGTATCATCCCCTCAGTCCCTTTCGAACACCTCTGCTAGGTAAAGTAGATACTAAAGTTATGTTCGGTAACCCAGTATGCCAGTATCGTAGAGGTTGCATTACTGTTGATGGCCTGCAGCGAAATCGCTGTACAGTAATGCAACAGTAATGCAGTGCTTTCATACTGGTATAAACATGGGGTTTGACGCAGTATGAAAGCGAAGAAAGCAGTAAGATCTCCAACGATTTCTGGCCTTCTGATTGGTCAGATGCAGGCCATTGGGGGAGTTGGGGGAAGTGCAGCGACCTACATCAACTTGCGCAAAAATCACGGCAGTATGCTGTTGCTTACTGCCATATAAACTTCCTTACTATTACTGGCATACTGGATCACCGAACACAACTTAAGCCTTCTAAATTTCTCTCTTTCCCTCTTCCCAACCAACTAGACTACCTCGACAGAACAACTCGTTGTGCGCGAGTGTCTGGAGGCGATGTTTAGCGGAACCGAGCCGGGAGCGGAATAGCTTCAGTGTCATGTTCGCGTACCAGAAGCACAGGGCATGCTTTGGCATTGATCCATTTGCACAACCTTCGTAGCATAGGTCGTGGAAGATTGCTCTTGCCTTGTCGGTCCGTTTGAAGGAATCAGTGATGGAAGTTTGTGGTGCTCCACGTGCAATGTTGAGGTTATACCGTGGTCGTGAAGCAAAGAAGGAGTTACCAGAAAAAGAAAGGGGAAATGAACCGACAGACAGCAGTACCTTACCTAACATAATCGAAATCCAATCAGCAGAACACATAACATTGCATGCGTTATTCATTCCAAGGTGCAAGTGCGCCCAGCGCGCATGAACATGATCCGGGGAAAGGAAGGTGCCATTCTGCCTATGCGCCTATGCTATGTGAGGGGTATCTCTAAAATGTGGAAGGTAAACTCCTCGACGCCATGCTAAAACCCATAGTATCTAATTCCATTGCTCCGTTTGAGCTCTTCACTATGCATCTTTCCTTTCTGTTATCTTCCCCTATTGACCAGTCCGCGCCGCACCTTAATGGTTGGGGTAGACAAACTCCGAGACCGTACCACTCTTGGCCTTGAGGTTCTCGACTTGATCGGCCGAGAGCGAAGCACCAAAACGTGCGCCATCGCTGGCGCCCATGTTCTTGATGCTGACGGTGCCACCTTTGGTGGCATCCATGACCAATGCGACCTTGATCGGGCCTCCCTTGGGACGCTGGAAATAGTTGGCGTCACCCGCCGACTTGTTGTCGTCGCCAAGATGGAAGGTGGAAAGGGCCTTGTCCTGGCCAGGAGCCAAGACCTCGAACACGTCCAGCTCACCACAGCCGGATTTCCAACAGTTGCAGGCGAAGTACTGAGCAGTGTTGGGAATTCTCGAGTTGAGAAGCCAGATGGCGGGCTTGTTGCCGTCATCGCCGTTGTGCTGGGGTTCGTCCGGCATGCTGAACTCAAAGAGGAAGACGCGAGCAGATCCCGGGAAACCCTCTGTAGACGGGAGCGGTTAGCAATTGGACTGCGTGCATGTCCAAAGTGACGATGGGAAGATGGCGACTTACTATAAGTGACGGCGCCAGGACGCCTGTAACCGCAACTGTCATCGCACGGCTGGTCCGTGGTCACGACAAACTCGGAGTGGGACACAAGAGGAGCATCATGGATGGTTTGGGGCGAAGAAGCTCCAGCGAGACCGTCGGCAGAGGAATAAGCCAAGGAGGCGCCGAAGGGGCTGTATAGGAGTGGGCTTATTAGCTTGGTGGATCTCAGAAGGATTGCCGCATGGTAACTTACCCAGAGACAACACCAGATCCAGCACCGCCGCGGTTGCCGAGGAACATAACGCCGTTGCGGGTCTGGGTGGCGGCGTGGTACTCGCCGATGCGGTTATAAGAGCCGCCACCACCGGGAAGGTAGACCGAGAATTGTTTGAGACGCAGGGGTCCACGGAAAATGATGGACAGCTGAAGCAAGCATGGTGAGTATCTCTCTGACAAGACTTGGGATACTTGCATCCAATTTAACATGTCAGGTACTTACAGGCTCATTGTACGGAGCAAGGTCTCCGCTGAACTGCCTAGGGGTCTTGGTGCAAGCGCCGGACTCATTGTCCATGAAAGTGACGGCATCGTAGGTGCCAGGCTTGGTCACCTTGGTGTAGATGACCTGGTCAACCTTCTGGCAGTACCAGTTGCCGATGTCCTCTTGATGTCTGTGGTCGCGGCACAGTTGGTCGGAAGAGATATCGGGGGCGTTCAAATGAGGATTGAAAGCCGGATCGGTGTCGTACGGCGCAATGTCACTCTGGCGAGCGACTATGGTTGAGTTACCATGGTAGGAGAGTGAACCAAAGCGACCGACGGCGAAGGCGTTGGCACCAGGAAGGGCGCCAAAGGCAACGAAGGCCGCAATAATCTTGGGGACGTCGAAAATCATGGTGAGATTCTTGAGCGTGTAATGGTTGTTGATGAAGTGCTTTGATATCGCTGCTGGCTTGAGTGATCTCGGTACCTTAGTAGGTACCTAGTAGTGTGGGAGAAGTTTGGTTGTAGGAGGAGGAAAGGAGTCCTTTTATAGTATCGCAGAAAATATTCCAGTTCCCCTTCACCACTGAGAAATTCCAAGTGGATCCCATGGCTTTACCATTCACTCCCCAGGCCAAGGCGGCATGTCAGTCTAAGTAAACGGGGTTGTCGTCCAAGTGAAGGCATCTTGGTCTGATATATAAGGCGGGAAGTCTCCACTTCTCAAGGTTTTGGCCCTTCACTCCCCATTCCCACACAGCCCATGTGGGGAGAAGGCAAGGGACGAGCGTCAATCTGAACTTCTGGAGTCCCTTCATAATGATATGGAACCTCTCGGGAGAAGCTCGAGGAATATGCCAAGTGATATGGGAGCAGATCTTGTCCTGACAGGTTCAGACGGCATGTACCCAGACCGCCCCACGTCCCTTCACTGCCCTACCTTTCGCTACATCTTATACCTATAGTCCTAGCCTGACCGTACAACAGGTAATTATAGGATCCAGACGGCAGAAGGTAATGACAAGTTCGAGCTGGTTCTGTTTTGTGCGTCAGTTTGACAGATGTATTCATCTCGTTCATACAGGGTTTGACGACATGGAGCATGTTTGGTTTGGTCTTGATGCTTGCAGTCAAGCCAGTGGGTTCCAACTCCATCCAATACTCTACATCTGAATGAGCAGCTTTTTAGGAGCGGGAGTCAAGAATAACATCTCCCGGTTGAGTTTGCGCGAGCGGATGACTGGTCGATGTGTCAGCCAGCTCTATCAGCTAACAGCGACAGCTAAACACTGCCGGATATCTCGATTTCAAGGAATCCCATTGCGCCTATCATCCTCCGCATCATGACAATGAACCTGATGAAATTCTAAATCAACTGGACTGTATCAGTTCCTCCGCCTAAACAATGACTTCTCGTCAAGTAATGCCTCCCGTCTGTTAGCGTGATTGCTCATCTTGCGGCTGTGAGCATCATGTTTCTCAGTCCAGCACAGTCACCACAGCAATCACATGTATCGCAAGCAGGGGTTGTAGTGACCTTTTCCCAATCTACTTTGCATTTCTTATTGAGGTAACGATCGAAAGTCTATCCTCGCGGTTCTAGTACTGGCCCTTCCTGTCCGCTGATGTAATTTGTTGAAAGCAGGCGATCAACCTGGACCTGATGATGGTGTCAACCCTTCACCCGGACAGCACTGGCGTCTGAATCCTGAAACCTTGGGTATCGTTCGTTTGGCGGCTACATGTACTAATAGACAGTAAAGCTGCAACCTCTGGATATTTCAGGCTTGGATTTCCCCGACAGTATTTCTAGACACCCTTTTCCACCACTGACAACCGACAACTTTTTCAAAACTACACAACCCAAAATCTTGGAACGGCACTCGCGATCAACTACCTTACCTTCGCAAATCCACATCCCCAAAGAGTTCAAATCTCTCGCCACCAAATTCTAGAACTCCTCCCTTTTCAGCCCTCAAAATGAAGTCGATCACCTACTCCATCGTCCTTACCGCAATTGTCTTTCTCGTGGGCACTACCAGCGGCCTTGCCATCATCCGCGAGGATGCCCCTTCTCTGAACGTCTCCATCGGAGGCTCTATCAACCCTATTGGCACCACCCTCTCTTCTCTCAACATCTCCGTCGGCGGCGAGATTAATCCCATCGGTGCTCGCAACAGTCTCCGCGACCTATCCAACTCCAACTCGGCCGGCGGCGCTCCTTTGAACATCTCCATTGGTGGTTCTATCAACCCTGTTGGCAGCACCCCCGCTCCTCTCAATATCTCCATTGGCGGCGAGATTAATCCCGTCGGTACTCCAGTGGGAGATGCACATGGCGCGTAGTGACTGGACTTGAAGGTAGGTCCAGATCCAGACTGGACTCTGTCGGATACATGTACATTTCCCACTGCACTACATTCTGGCATACCTCGTTCTTGCTGTCCCAAACTTGTGCACTACTTGCTAATCTCCTCTTCGCTGACAGGTATCCCAAGCTCCCTCGAGGTCGTGAATTCAAGACAAATTTTAACTGGCAAGACCACAGTTTCCGGGCCGTCAAAGCCTATTGCGACGGCGAGGTCCCTTGACATCAAGATACCTTACCTACCTACCGCTGGCTTCAATCCTCATCGCAACAAACCCTTGTTGGACGAGAATGGAGATGGATGTTTACGTGGCAGACAGTGGTGGATGAGAAACGGATTAAAAAGGGGAATGTAATGCTGACATAACCAAGTTCACTCTGAACAACGTGTGCTTCAATCAAAGTTGCCTTCGTACCCTGTAGCTAGTATAATCTATGAAGACGTCAAGGACAACAAATTGTGCAAAATGCCATCAGGTACCTCTAGGTATCCTCCGATAGAAGACCGGAGATGTAAGCGTGAAAACTGCCAAATGTCGAAAATGAGTAGGTACCTTAGGTATATGACCTTAGCATGACTGGAACGAACTCCATACCTAGGTACCTACCTTAGACCTACTACCGCACATGAAGCTTGATCGTGCTATCCAGTCCGCAATCTTCAGACCATTGCCCCCCATGTATCCAGTCCTCGGTAGTTGACAATCTTCATAAACAAATGTTGTGATCACAACTTGAGGTCATCATCCTAATACCGAATTTGGTTCATGTTGGTGTCAAGGCAAGTCAGTGTCTGCCACTACCTAACATAAGAGAACAGAGGCACCGTGTTGCTCCTGTAGATCTGAACATACACACACTAACTACCTCTAGGGTATACATGCCAAATGCCATTTGGGTATCTTACCGCCGATTACCATACCTATTACCTATTACCTACACTATACCTTCGCCCTCTTCGCTCTACTCGTTCCCCTTCCCCTTCCCCTTCCTCTACCCGCGCCTCTCCTCCCCCTAGAGCTCGAAGCTATAACATCCTTATCGTTATCCTCACTATTATCTTGGCCTTCATCCTGTCCCTCATCCCCATCCCCATCCCTATCATCACCATCTTCCTCAACCTCAGCTTCCTCTTCTATAGTAGCAGCAGCAACAGTAGCAGTCTTCCCCCCTCTCTTCCTCTTCTTTTTACTCCTACTCCCACCCTCTTCCCCATCTCCAGGGGCATCTCCAGTTAATGGTCCCAGCGCTATAACCGGCAATGCAGTACTGAGTCCACCACCAACCTTACCACTCCTAGCCTTCAACCTCCCCACCGCCTCGGCCATTCTCTTGCTCCCCTTGGCTTCATTTCTTTTTCTGATAGGAGCATTACCATCCTGCCCACTACTATTATTGTCCCCCCCGCCGCCCCCAAGGTTTCTTGCCCTAGCCCTGACCGTACCACTCCCCACCCCGCCGCCGCCAAAAAACCTCGTAATATTACTCTGCGTCCCCTCCCGCTCTCGCAAATTCATGTCCCTTATAACCGGCACCAGAACCTCACCCGTTCTTTCGGGGGACCAACCGATTGTTTGCATCAGATATTGTCTCAGTCCCTCCAGATCGGGAACGCCCCATTGAAAGGGTTCGGGCGTGGAATCGACCTCGGGGTGGAGGTAGGCGTCGAAGACTGCTGCGTTGGGGAAGCCGATTGGCAAAAAAAGTTTGGTAGCTTGGGATTTACGGAATTTGCGACGGAAGGGGGTGTTTAGTAAAGAGGGGTCCATGTCGAGCTGGAGCTGGTGGGGGAGGGGGGTTTGTTGGATGGTTGTCCACCATTCTTTGAAGCGCGTGAGGGATGAAGAGTCGGAGGCGGAGTCGGGGGAGGAAGAAGAAGAAGGGTCGGGCGCCGCCGCAAACTCGGAAAGTATCTCCACGGCCGTCACGGGCCCAACGCCTGGTAAACCTTCCGTATAGTCTGACCCTAACAACTGCGCCAAAGCAATCAACTGCCCCCTCCCCAGACTGAGTTCCCTCTCGATATCGCCCAGCAGATAACACTCGACGAATTTATTCCCGTTAAACATGTTTTTGTAGACTCTCGTCCCGCCAAACAAAAAGGTGTCGCTGTCATCGGTCACGATCCCATCGACTAGTCCCAGGCGGACCAGCTCGGCGCACTGCGCTTCGGCTTCCATGGGGGCCGTGATGTAGGGGATGCCGAAGAAGCGGAGCAGGGCTTGGCATTCGGTTATCATGGTTTGGGTGACTTCGTCGGCGTCGCGGCGGTCTTTGCGTTGTTGTGTCCGTAAAGCTTTGAGTTCGGCTTCGTAGGCTGCGGCTTGGTTTTCGATGGACGTGGTCTTGTTTTTGTTGGCATGGGGGTTAAGTTGGCTGGCGAAGCGGGCGTGTTCTTCGGCTTCTTGGGCGAGAGAGGCGAGGAGTTCTTGTTCTTCTGGATCACTAAAGTCGTCCTCGAATTCGGAGAGGGCGGGGGCGTCGGGGTCAGGTACCACTGCAGTATCGTCTGGTTCAACTCGTTCCTGGTGAGCTGGTGGGGGCAGGACGTCTTTGAAGAGATCGGCTTCGATTTGGGCGTCTTCTTCGGCTTGATTTGTGGGTGGGCCGAAGGTAAGGGTCGTGGTTTGTGATGGAAGGGTTACGTCTTCGAATACAATGTCGTCGCCTTCTTCCTCATTTGGGGAGGGTGATCGGCGGGCTGTCTCAGGTTCTTGCGAAACCTCGTCATCCAAGGACGGCAAAGAAGCCCCCGGCATCTGAGTAGGTTTCTTTGGTGATGGTGGTACATCGAGCATCTCCAGATCACCATCACTTTCATCGGATGACTCAATCATCATGATTTCATCCTCTCGTTGCTTCCGGATTCTGGCCTGCTCTTGTCGAGCCAAGTCTTCATCCTCCTCAGCCATCTTCCTATCGTGCTCCCGCTGTTTCCGTACAGTCTCACGAATGTCTTCATCCGTGTGTGCTAGCCACGGCGGTAACGGAAGAGGGGCATCCTTCTTTTCCTGGGCTTCTTCGGGTTCTCTTTCAAACCCGCCAGCATCTTGGTCAGAGTCAGGTTCCATCTCACCAGTTTCAACTGGCTTGGGAGGTTCAGAAACCTTCTTCTCATTTGCTCGACTGCCACCGAGCAGGCTCTTCCAATCCAGTTTCTCAAATGGAAGTGGACCTTTGAAGGGGGCATTGGCAGGAGCAGGACGATTCTCCCTCACCGGTTTTGGTGCCGGCGCCTTTGCTTGCTTCCTCCTAGCAGCGGCCATGGCTGCTTGGATATCTCCTTCACTATCGCTGCTGTCGGTACTCTCCCGTCGTCTTGGAACGGCAGCACTCGCCCTGTTGTTGACGATATGTGCAACCATGCGACCACTGGTGCTGACAATAGGCTTCGGCGCTTCCACTGCTCTCTGCGTCCATTCTGGTGGAGTAACCTCTTCAAACTCCATATTCTCTTCTGACTGTAAGCCAACACCATGCTGATTCCGAAGAGACATGGCAATAGCCCTGTTGAGGTCTTCCTCCTCATCAGCTTGCATGCCATCTTCTTGCTCAAACACAGCATTGTGCCCGTTAGCAACAAACAAGGCCTCATCATCTTCATCTTGCACCTCTTCACTCTGCCTCCTCGCCCTATTCAGCTTAGGCAATCGATTCAGCCCTTCAATAGGCACATCCTCAAACTCGACATCATCCTCCGAATCCTCGTCTCCCATGCCCTGAAACTGAAACTCCAACTCATCCACATCAATAGGATTCGTCACCAGCCCTTTATCCTTCTCCTTACTCACCACGCCCAGGGCATACCCTCCCTCGGCACCCTCATTCTTGACCAAGATATACTCCCGATTCTGATCGCCCGCCACCCTAGTCGCATTCACTGCCAGCGTCAAATCCAAGCCCGTCATGCCCATCTCGTACATCAGTCTCTGCGTGAGATGATTCCGCTCTTTGACCCTCTCAATCTGAAACCGGCTGAAATCCATGCGGTTAGGAAACATGACGTCCAGCTGCTCTTTACTCAGCCCCATCCTCAGCCTGCTTCTCAGTCTAGCCGCATTCAAGATGTTGTACCGATCGGCAGGCGGTAAAGACTTGAAGAACTCGCCGTCGAAATCGATTTTGGAAAAGTCGTACAGGTTAATGTCCTCCCCGTTTTCGAACTGCCGGGCGTACTCTTCGAGCTCTTCGACAGACATGATGCGCGGGTCGTCGGGCTTGCCCATGCCTTCGATGGAGCCGTTCAGGTCGGGCAGGTGGTATGCGTCTTGCTTGTGGAAGCCGGTGCGGCGGGACTTTTGGCGCTCTTGGTTGGACATGCCTAGTTCGTCGGCGTAGACGATTTTGTCCATGTCTGGGAGGGGCTCTTGTTCTTCTTCTTCTGCTGCTGTTGTTGTTGCTGTCCTCTTTCCTTCTCGCGCCTCGGCTTTTTTCCTCCTTCGTTCTGCTTCTTCCTCTGCCATGCGATGCATCTGTACGGCTAGTAACTTGCCTGCCGTCCGTGCGGCATCATCGCGTCTGCCTTCTCGTCTGCGGCGACGGGCTTGGATGGTGGCGCGCTTGAGAGCGGGAGCGCCGCCGTCGAAGACGAAGACGGGTTTGATGCCGTACCATAGCAGTTTGCATATTCGACGGAAGAAACCGACAACGTGGGAGTTTCTCAGGGCGTTGCCTTCTTTGTCGCGCACGGCTTTGAGGAACTGGTAGATCCAGATGGAGGCGTCGATGGCCAGGCGCTTGCGGTTGAGGGTGGACAGGTTGGTTGGGCGGGCGCAGGGTTGGACGACGGTCCAGAGGCCGTTTACACCCATTATCTTTAGGGGTTCGTTGTTGTGACTTTGGTGATGGTGGGAGGTGGTGGTGGTGGTGTTGTGTGTTGTTGGGGACGATGCCCTGTGTACTGTGTGTGGTCGTCAAGGTGCTCAACCAAGGGCGCTGTAAGTCGGGATAAACGCGCTAACGGGGAGTGACGTCAGGGCAGACAAACAGTCGATCAAGGCGTGGGTTTTCACTTTGGTCGTGTGAGAAATCTCATGGTAATTGAAAATTGTCAAGGTAAACAATCACGCTGAAAAGTAGTGGCAACGTGAAGAATCTCAGTGATGGCAAGCTGACAAGTTCACGTTCATGATCGAAGCCATGTCGACGCCGATCCGGGCTGCTGCCTGCCAGTTTGTTCTTATCGGTTATCGCTTATCGCTCATATGTTTATGCGATAATCCGATGCCTGCCGCGCGATGCCTGCCCGCCATGCACTTTCCGAGGGCAGGAGCTTGGGCCCAGGGTTGGCAGTGGTCAATTCCACTTGCTTGGACATTCTCAACCCTGAACATCAACAAAAGTCAACACCGGAAGCTCATCCAAGACAGCGCGGGCGCTGAACAGATAACAACCATCTTCTTAAAATCATTCTCTTGCTCTAAACAGCTTCCAATAACCGACTAACACCATTTTGGGAGGCATATCAAACATTGGTCCAAATATCATAACCCACGCCGTCGCCCCATCAGCCGAGTATCTATCTCAGCATCTCGGCGACTCACTCATCGAAACCACCCCGGCCCAGCTCCAGATAGAGGCAACTCCTCATCCACCAACACACGACATATCCAGAATGTCCGAAGACCCAAACGACGCCTTCTTCCCCACAGAGAGGGAGGAAGCCACAGAATGGCTCAACTCCCTTCTCAACAAGAACCTCCGAGTCTCCGTTACCGACGGCCGCATGTTCTGGGGCCAGTTCAAGTGTGTTGATGCTGTAGGTTTCTGTGCACTCTGTATATCATCACCCATGATACTGAAACATCAAACAGGAAAGCAACATAATCCTCCACTCAACCTACGAATACCGCTTCCCCACCTCTTCCCAGCTCGCCGCCGCCGCCGCAGCCGTCACTGCGTCCCTTGCCCCATCCTCATCTACCATCACCTCCTCCTCGGCACTCTCAGCGCCCTCAGATCCTTCAGCACCTTCATCAGCCGCCCTCGAAGAAGCCTACGACAAGGCTGCTGCAGCAGGAAAACTCAAAGTCGACCTCTCCTCGCGTTACCTCGGTCTAGTTGTCATCCCAGGGGAGCACATCACCAAGATCGAGCTGGAGGAATTTGCTAGTCAGGTTAGGGCGCGGAATAATAAGGGGATGGGCTCGGGGTTTCATGGCGGTTGGAGAGATGCCGGTGGGGTGTCCTAGGCGGATATTGGGAGCCGGAAGACGATTCATCAGGGCAAGGATGAGGAGGAGGACGAGGAGGTAAAGGACACATATTCCTCGCAGTCGCTTCCCAAGCCTGATAACTTTCAGTTTTTGGAAAAACAAAATCAAGGCTCGACCTCCTCAACCACCACTACCACTACCACTACACCTAAAGCCTCAATCAACCCCGCCTACGCGCAACCCTCCAAGGAACCAACCGAACTGCAAAAGATATGGGGGATGATGAGGAAAGAAAATTATGGCAAGCAACTGTGGAAGGAAATGAATGTCGTGAGACTGGTTTCGCACGAGGAAAGGAAGAGACAGGAGGAGGAGATGATGAAGAAGAAAAGGGAGGAGTGGGAGAGGAATATGAGGAGGGAAAGGGAGGACTAAGAGGGAGGACCGAGGGAATAATGCTGTCGGGGGAAGAGGAGAGAATGCTTGGGGTGGAGTGGATTGAGATGTACCTTGGAGGGTGGGAATGGTGGAGGAGGAGGTGGAAGAGAGGGGTTGCAGACACTGAAGAACAGAAGACGATGGTGGATGAAGAGGAAAATCGTGAAAATTGTAAGAATGCGCCGAGGTTGTGAAGAGAAAAGAGGGGAAATAGATGTCAAGGAGGTGGATGAAAGAGAGAACAGTAGTAAAGAGTAAGAGAGGTTGGAGAGCGCCATAATCGCGATGATTACCTCTAGTGGTAAGTAAACAAAACAGCATCGTTCCAAGTCTACACTGGGTGGCTAACTGTGTGCACAAAAGCAGTTGCTAGGTAGGTAGTTACGTAGGTACGTCCAAGCTTTAGTGGTAGTCTAGATGTCGCCAAGCGGTAGTGGTAGGGTTTGTCCACAGTCCACAGTCCACAGTCCACAGTCCACCGAGATAGGAACAAGGCATGGAAATGGAACTCAAAAGCGCATTTCATCTCGCATTCCATCTAGTTATTTAGAAACCGTAACGACTAGCTCCCGTCCGAGTTCTCCATGTCGCAAGACCATACCATAAGTTACTTATGTGCAATACAACAACATCATCATCATAAAAAAATGTTACAACCCCAGCGCAGCGCAGCGCAGCGAAAACCAAGACTCCTCCTCCTCCTTCTTCTCTATTTTTTCTTTGCATGTCCATCCATCCATCCATCTATCTCCTTCCGCTCATTTCCATCTCTTGGAGGAAGAAGACATGGAAACCTCCAACTCTTCCGTCGTCAACCTCCCCCCGTCCTCTTCAATTTCAACCAAGGTACCAACAAATTAAGTTATCCCCACTACCACTACCTAAGGTAAGCTCGAGTCCAACATCACTCACTCACTCACTCACTCACTCACTCACTCACTCACTCACTCACTCACTCACTCACTCACTCACTCACTCACTCACTCACTCACTGCCACCAAGATAACGAACCACCTGAGCTTGATGACCTAAAGGTGTTTGTTTGTACCTCTTGGCATCTCCTCTTCATATTTTCATCTCCTTATTTTTATTTATCTATCTACCAGCTACCTCGTCCACCTCATCCACTCCGCTCTTCTTCACCCATCACCCAAAGAATGGAACCCAAACAAAAGGAGACATTTCCTGCCCGAGCCAAGAAAATGAAGACCGGATCACAAGTCAAATTCCTACTCCTCCTCGTTCCGATATCTAAGCGGTTTCTGTCTCTTTCTGTGGCTTCCTCCCCCCTCTCCCCCCTCTCCTCCTCCTTCTCTCTCTCCATCATCTCCTGCTGTTGAACCTGCTCCTCGTGAACCAGCTTCTGCTCTTTGTGATGGTGATGATCGTCCTCTCTTTGATGATGACCCCTTGGACCTCTGGGAGGAGGCTGACCGTTTTGTGCCTCTGGTCTCCATGGATGATGGGTTTGCTGCTGCTACTGCTGATGATGATGACCTTGTCTCCTTGGAGGAGGATTTGGCGTTGGGATTGGGATTGGATATTTTGCGGGTGCTGGTGCTAGCATTGCTGCTGCTGCTACGGGTGAGTTTCCGTTCCGTCTTGTCTTTGCTGCTGCTACTCTCAGCCGTGAACCTGGAGGCGCTGCTCTGTCTTGTAACCTTGCCTCGAGACTGCGACTGCGATTGCGATTGCGACTTGGACGTGGACGACTGAGACTGTCTCTGACTCGACCGCTGCCTTAAGACCTTCCCGCCAACGACTGGCGTGGACTTGGCCAATGACGGCGCTTGAGAACGACGAGGGCGCAGTCTCTTGACGGGAGGTTGGTCGTCATCTTCACTGTCCTCATCCTCGCGGTCACCACCGTTATCTTCATCATCCTCGTCAGCAGATCCGGAAGCAGGACCAGAAGCAGCCTCATCTTCACCCTCCGAGTCGAAACCCCCAAAGACGTCTTCCTCATCTCCCTCATCCTCATCGTCCCCATCATCTTCGCCATCACCGTTGTTGTCCTCCTCTTCGCTGTCATTACCACCATCTTCATTCTCAGCCTCGACATCAACATCGCCGCCGCCACCACCCTCACTGTCCTCCTCATTTTCACCATCTTCACCCTCATCATCCTCCTCAGAAACAGCCGAAGCAACAGAAGCGACATCCTCCTCTCCATCATCATCATCATCGTCGATATCCGAAGTAAACGGTTGGAAGTTTGCTGCTGTGTGGTACAGACTGCTACTCTGCGGTGGCTCTTGTGGTTGCTGCTGCTGTTGCTGGACTTGATAGCCTTGCCTGGCATTAGCCGCCGCAGCCCTCAACGATTGCTCAGCCCGAAGTTGTGCCTGAGCAGCCGCATTGTGCTGCGTAGAGGTAGTATGCTGGTGAGCGCGCAAAGCATGTGCCGTACCACCCGGTGACCTAGAACTAGTAACCGTCACTCCAAGTGGCTTGGTTTTCATTGTGGACGGTGAAATAGTGGTTTTGGTGGCAGCGGTGGCGGTAGCCCGGGAAGAGCGGGTGAGGGTGTTTCTGGTTGTTTCGGACCATGAAACTGCAGTGCTGATTTTCGGTCTTTTTGACGATGCTTGGTTTGAGACTTGGTTGGATTCAGACTCATCGGCTTCAGACTCATCGGCTTCAGACCTAGAAGCAGAAGAGTTCTCATCCATGGAGTAAACATCCGCCTCACCCGCTTTGCGCTTCTTGCCTCTGCTTGCAGACAGGCGACTGGAACCACTGGGGCCGGCGGGTGCAGGTGGGGAATTTGAGGGTTGACTGCGCGGGTTCGTAGCCGAGGCGGAAGCAGAAGCAGAAGCAGATCCAGAACCACCACCAATACCAGCCTTCAATCTGTCCCAATGATTCCCAGGCGTGGTCGATTCCGAAGCAGAAGCAGAACCAGAAGCAGACCCACTATTGCCCTGGCCCTGCTGCCTCAACATCTTCCTTTTCTTCCTCCCAGCACCAGGACGGGCGCCGCCTCTATTAGAGCGTTTCTTTCCTTGCCCTTCTTCTTCCTGTTCGTGGGTACCTTCGTCTTCATCCTCACCTTCTTCGCCATCACCATCACCTGGATTTGAAGGAGCAGGAGTAGAAGTTGACGTGGATGCAGCTGTGGTGTAAGCTGATGCTGATGCAGATCTTGTGGCGCGGAAGCGGGAGGCGTTATCTGTAACTTTGCTGGTTGTTGCGTTGGGCCCGGCAGAGGCCGAAGTGGTGATGGTGCGAAGTTGACGCCTACGACGGGAAGTAACCCTCGAAGGCGAAAGCGGCGCATCGCTATCTTCTGACTTATCGTCGTCCTCGTCCTCGTCCTCGTCACGCTCCGCCTGGCTGTCACTTATTTCAGACACGGCTCTAGCGCGACGGGTGCGAGTGGGTGCATCAGCCATGGGCACATCAGCCTCTCCACCAAAACCCTGATCCTCCTCCTCAGGATTACTCCTCTCCTTCTTCTTCCTCCCAGCCCCCTGCCTCTTCCCACCTTGCCTCCTTCTCCTCCTCCTCCTCCCGCCAGGATAATAAGAATCCTCATCTTCATCATCTTCATACAAAGGAATGGGATCCTTAATCCACGTTTCATCCTCGTCATCATCACTGGGTTGAATCTCCATGGGAGCGGCCATTTTTCTAGCGCCGGGGGCTTTGCCTTTGCCTTTGCCTTTGCCTTTTTCGGTCGTACTAGCCTTGGTAGTCGCCTTACGAGCTGTTCCTTGAGTGGCGAGATTACTTGTGCTTGTTGGTCTACTACCGCCTCTCTTTCCCTTGGTCTTGCTGGCAGCAGTACCGTTGTCGCCATCCCCATCCTGATCTTGAAGTAACTTCTTGGTGAGGTTCGGAAAATTGTCACCGTAGTTGAAGAATAACTCCTCGCCGGCTTTGATATCCCTCAAAGCAGTGAACTTGATGCGGTACTCATTGTTCACGTAGATGATCTTGGGCGTGATGTTGCAAGCTTTCTTGTCGCTTTCCGAAGCGTGGTTGATGTACCGAGACAAATTGCCGTACATGGCTGCGTCAACCCAGATGCCCTCGTATTCGAGCAAAGTGAACAGATAGGAACTGGTGCCCTGCGACCCGAACCCTTCTCCACGACGAGCTTCCCGACGAACGCCTTCGTCGTGCGTGATTAGCTCGCCCGTGTACTCGATTACGTACTCGTCTTGGGAAATGTCTTCGGCCGTGAAGAGGCCGTAGCCGCATCCTTCTAGCTGTGACTTGCCGAGAAGAACAGTTTTGGAGGCACCACGTTGGAGACTGACGTTTTGACAACCAGTTGAATGTAACGCCTCATCATGGGCGTTATCCGGGTCCGCTCTTTCCTTCGCTCCACACCCCTTGCACACTACCGGGTCGCACTCGCGGTTGAGCATGATGCAGATACACGGCTTTCCCTCCTTCTGCCTTTGGATACAAGTCTTGCCCGTCGAGTGACACGCGCAACCAGTGAACTTGAGGGCGCACTCCTCTACAGTGCACTGGCAGAACCGATCACAGAGTAAAGGATGCGGCGAAGCATTGGCGCAAGGACAGGCCCGGTTTTCCTTTGTGCAGGGACCGTCGTGATGACACGGTTCGGTGATCTCGCGTTGGGAGTGCTCGTGTGTGGAGGTTTGGTCTTGCCAGTCACCCATAAGACACTTCTTGCGGCGGTCATACCAGGGGAGTGGTTTGACTTTGGCTGGGGGACCGCCCTTGGGGCCGGTTTTGGGACGAGGTGGCGAGACGTGCGGGAGGGAGAGATGGAGCTCCTTGATCTTGCGGTAGACTTCCCAGCATTTGCGGCCCAAGATGGAAGCCACCACGCATTGGGCTTTGAGCGTCTGGCTGTGCCCGACACTGACAAACATGTCCTCCAAGACAGAGACTTCGCTATCGGCCCAAGGGGTCACGGGGGCGGCAGCAGGACCAACGTCATAGTGTCGGTAGCAGGCATTGTGGCAGGGCAGGTGAATAGCCTTTTTGGAGACTGCTGCCGCAGCTTCATCGTCGCCACCCATCGAGGCGACTTGGTCAGCCCACTTGCGCTTGAGAGCCCGGATCACACCCCCGACACTATCGAGGGAGAATGTCCGGTGGTAGTTGTAACGGTCAATGTCACCATGTTCGCAGTCGTGGCTGAAGCAGATGTTACAGCCCAGAACCGCGTAACTTGAAAGCGAGGCCTCGACCTTTGGCAGCAGGCCGCTGCTGTCTGATTGATCACGTTCAGGGTTGGCTGGAGGGGGTGTCTCTTTTGCGCGCTTTTCGTCGTCGACCGTCTCACGCTTTTCGAGGAGCAGAACATCGCGAAGGGTGATGGAACGCTCCGGTTCGGTCTTGTTTCCGAACACTTTGTTAAATGCGAGGGTAAACATGCGTGCCGCCTCCATGGCCTTTGGCGACAAATCAGCGTCGTCCTTGTAGGTGTTGAGAAAGGCGTCCTTTTGCTGCTGTGTGATGTGTGCTTTGTTTTCCTCCTGGCTCAACATGTGGCGAATGAGCGTCGATCTGGTACAAATCACGCTGAGACCTAGTTGCTTGAGCCATGGCTCGATGTACATGGAGAGTGTGGCGGTATATTCATCCCGGATACGCTTATTTTGCTTCTGTTGCCTGTTTTCGGTCTTGAAACCAGAGTCATTGTCCAACTTGTCCAACTCGTTGAGCCAGTTGATGTAAGCTCTCTCAGCCGGCGAGTTTGGGTCGACGTCCCGGAGGTGAGGAACAAAGGTGAGCATGGTATTTGGAACCAAGATGTTTTTCTTGATCTCAGTATGATGAAACCTGTATTTGGGGACAACCTCCTTGTCGGTCTTGATCTTGACGACCGGGCACTTGAAAGCCTTGGTGGGGGCCCTGGGCTTTCCGTTGTCGCCGTGGTGAAGCTTGAGTTTGAAAGCCATGGTTTCCGCCCCGCTATCCGAGACAGAAGCCGTGTCGGAAGTAGTAGCCGGAGCGCTGAGGGCCGGCATGTCGGCGAAAGCATCAAAGTTGCTTAGATGTTTTGGCTCTGGGGCCATCTGTTCGGCCTCATCGAGTAGATATTCAACATAACGAGCATGGTCTTGGCCTACCGTGGCAACAAAGGCCTCGAGCTTGGACTCTATGTCCTTTACGGTCAAATTTGGAGCCACTTCACTTGATATAGAGGCTGAAGTTGAAGCTGCATGTTGGGCACTGGGTTCGGAGGTGCACATTTGCGGTTGTGGTTGTGGTTGTGACTGGGGTTGTTGTGGTAATATCGTGGACGCCAACGGTTGTGGGATATCCGGCCCTGATGGCTGTGACTGAGGTATCCTGGCTCCTGATGATTGTGACGGTGATAACCGTGACGGTGTTGGTTGTGATAGCAGTAACCCAGACCTAGGAGGTGGAGCAGTTGGCCTAAATAGTGGTTGAGGAGCCCTGGAAACTTTGTATCCTTCCAGCTGTGTTCTCGGTTGAGGGTCATTAACCTGACCAGAAGAGGGCCTGGATGAATTGCCTACATTCGGTGGCGGTATCCTCGTTTCTCTGTGGACATGGGTGGGTTGCCTAGGGGGTTGATATGGAGGCCTGAACACGCTGCTGGACACAGGATGTTGCGGTGCACTAGGGCGCTGTCCCTGAATCTGATTGTAAGCTGTTTGTGAGGTGGTTCTAAAAGAAGGCTGAGATGAGGAAGAATATGAAGTCTTGTGTGGTTGTGGCTGGCTATTGGGCTGATTAGGCGGCTTGAATATGCTTCCGACTATGGGCTTGGATGACTCTCCCTCCTTCAGTCCTCCTTCCGGGGCTCTAGTAGAAGCAGATGAGCTGGCAGTTTTCCTAGCAGGTCCAAGCATGGACTTGGATGCAAAGGGGTGCGGTCTCCTGAACTCTTGATCCTGACCGGGAGCTGAAGTGGTTGAGGTCGCCTTGGGTTGTGTTGAAGGTGGCCTCATAGTCTCGGGATTGTTAATGGTGCTGCTGACGACTTTGTTGTTGCTCTCCTCATCACTGTCACTGTCACTGCCGCCGCTTTGATTGCTGGAGGTGGTTGCCTTTGCAGGTGATGATGACTTTCTGACAGGCGAGTGACTGGTCCTCCGCTTTCTGTGGTCCTTTTCGTAAATGATTTCGACTGGGGACGGCTGTCTCGGTACTATCGTCGGCCGTTTCCACAGCAAACCTCTGCCTCTGCCAAGACTGGGATTCAAGTCTTGTTGGTAGTGAATGGAGCCGTTGAAAGTGATGCCCTCTGTGGGAGCGTTTGCTCTGACGACCGCTGCAACAACCTCCACGCCATCATGCTCGTCGTCCGAACTACTGCTGGGGCCGGCATCCTTGGACGATTCATCGGTGAAACGGTCAGCCAATGAGAATGCATCGGGCACTGGCATCGCTTCAGCTTCCCGTCAGTTGAAGTTTTCTTTTCTTTGGTGTTGCAGACCGACCCCGTACCTGATCCCAGTCTGATGAGTTGCCAACCGACATTCAACCCGAACCACTCAATCTCAAGCTGTTAAAACTGAAAGACTTGCCGCCGTCCTCCGAATGGTCGAATTTCTCATCTCACATTCGGATTTGGCCGATTGGGTTTTGCGATGGTATCTGATAATTCTCGGTAATGTTATGATCAGTTTAAACAAAAGAACGGGGTTCGTGGTTGGCCCCGTTGTCGTCAAAAAGGTGGTGATGGATGAGGCGCGCGAGGTTGTTGCGACGCGATTCAAGATATTCTGGCGAGTACCTTAGGAAGAGTTCCGAGTGTCAGTGAACCTTCAGGGTTAAGAATGAGGGTCTGCCATTTGAGTGCACGAGCCATGTTGAATTGGGAAGTGGTAGTGGTTGGGGTTAGGGTTAGCTACATTTACACTCACTACCGCTCTTACCATTTTACCTATCCCTCTAAAGAGTTATCTACCTTGGCATTCGATAACTTGCATTCTTCTCTTTCTACTTGATGTGTTTAAAAGGGTCCACAGCTTGACTTGGCATTCAAATGTCTTGTCCCTTTTCTTCTTTTTAACTTTAGCATCAATCCCAATTCAGAAACAAGTTGTCCACAACCGGGTCACCGGGACTCAGTGATGACGGCGTTGGTAAAAGATGTAGGTCGGTGGCATGTGTGATGAACCAACGTCATCTTCCGTCTCCGGAATTGACACTATATGGCGCTAACAGCAACCAAGAAACCGATTCCATACCAAGACGTCCAAGTTTGGCCATCGACTTGCGTCAACAAAATCTCTTCAGCGCATATGAGTAATCATGTGTTTCTCTCATGAAGCTTCCCCTCCTGTATGATCTTCTCATGATCCGAAACAGGGAACGGGTTGTCCCTAGGCAAACAGCGTTTATCCTGGTGCCGATATGGCAGCTCCGTGCTCCAAGCTGGCGGGATTCAACAAGGTTCCCGAATGAGCCTCTCACTCGAATTCAATGAAAGTGAGATAGATGATCATCACATTGCCCGGAGACGGCGGAGTTCAGTGCAAACCCGATGCAGGTAGTTGTTAGGGCAGCTGCACTGTCGATGATGACCTAGGTAGTGGGGACGTCCCCTTTTGGGTGTCAACCCCCCTGTCTGTCTTCTCGATAGGGGAAAGTGAGCTTGGGCCCTTTTGCAGTGCCGCCTTCTGTAGAGGTTGCACACCGACGTCATCTTTTGCCGGCACGAGCATTCGACGGTTCGAGAGCCCAGAACTGGAAAAGACTGAACTCCTGTCGCCTTGATTAGAAAAGGGACGGGATCCTGCTCCAAATTTGTTTCATTGGTTTCCCTTTCCCGTTTCATTCCACCAACCGAACTCTTCGACTTCCACGCTCGAGGCCTCATCCATTCATCAACATTGCCCTGACCAGGTGCTGCTTACCGCCCAAATATACCAACCAAGAGAAAACCCCCCGACTCACACCGTCTTACATCAATCATCAACATCAACATCTCACCACAACAACAACATCACACCACCTGGTGATCGACGACTCCAACCCCGTAATACCAAACACAAGCTACTCCACCATGCATCGAACCTACTCTATGCGCGCTACGAGGGCGCCAACCGCCTCTCAGATCCAGAATCCCCCTCCACCGCCATCAACCACAAAGTCAGGACGTCTCTTTGGTCGCGGCGGAATTGGTGAGCCTTGACCCCCGTTCATCATTGCTTTTCATTGCGCAACATCTCTGAGATAAAGCAGCACGGCTCATACCCTGTGTGAAACGTTAACAGGAGGGCTAGGACATGCTCTACGACGCAACGCCGCCGGCGCCTTTGGGCCCGACCTCGCCAAGAAGCTCTCCCAGCTGGTCAAGATGGAGAAGAACGTGATGCGCAGTCTGGAGATGGTGGCCAAGGAGCGCATGGAGGTGGCCCAACAGCTCTCCCTCTGGGGCGAGGCCTGCGACGAGGACGTTTCCGATGTTACCGACAAGCTGGGTGTGTTGCTCTACGAAGTGGGCGAGCTCGAGGATCAGTACGTCGACCGCTACGACCAGTACCGCGTCACCATGAAGAGTATTAGGAATATCGAGGCTTCGGTGCAGCCCAGCAGAGACAGTAGGCGCCGACTTCCCCTCTTATCCCGACTCTTCTCAATATTATTATTATTCAACACTAACACCCCTCGAGGAAAACAAAAGATCACCGACCAAATCGCCCAGCTCAAGTACAAAGAACCCAACTCCCCCCGCATCGTCGTCCTCGAGCAGGAGCTCGTCCGCGCCGAAGCCGAGTCGCTCGTCGCCGAGGCCCAGCTTTCCAACATAACGCGTGAGAAGATCAAGGCCGCCTACACGTACCAGTTCGACGCCCTGCGCGAGCACTGCGAGAAAGTCGCCATCATCGCCGGCTACGGCAAGCACCTTCTGGAACTCATCGACGACACCCCCGTCACGCCGGGCGAGACCCGCCCCGCTTACGACGGCTACGAGGCCTCCAAGGCCATCATCCAGGACTGCGAGGACTCCTTGACCAACTGGGTCGCGCAGAACGCGGCCGTCTCGGCCAAGCTGTCGACTCGCTCCAGGACGCTGAGCCAGCGGAGGAGGAATAACATCAAGGCCAGGACCGAGGGTGGCGTTACGGGACAGGGACATGACTTATCGGGCCAGGACGCCCCGCTTAACGATCGGGACTCGTGGGTGCCGGCGAATCAGCACAAGGAGGTGGCGCATGATTATGATGTGTCGGAGGAAGAGGAGGAGGATGACGATGAGGATGAGGAGGATGATATTGATGCGCCCGGAAGCCATTCGCTGCTGGATAGTGAGAGCGGGATCAATGGCGATCATCAGCGTGGGAGGAACCAGGAGCCTGTTGCTGCTTGAAAGGGTGGTGATGGATGGCTAGGGGCGTGTCTGGGGAGTTTTGCTGATGGTCCAATGTACGAATTGACGATCTGGAGCTGGGATGGATGGGTTGGCAGGAGGGATTCTTTGAGCGACACTCTTTATACCTCTACTCTTCTTCATCTGCTCGGTCCTAAGAATGGAACGGGTAGATGCGCACAGGCAGGTTATAGTCTGCATAATTGGTAATGATAAGGCTTTAACGTTGGCTTGGGTACTGGATCGGATGCCGAGATGGTATGACTTGGAGTGATTGGCAGTGAGATACCTCGGAAAGGAGATGAAGGAATCAGGCCGGAGATGGACAACGGTAGTTAAGGATTTCGGCTATGGTTATGATGCTCATTCCTAGGCGGTAGCTTTCTATATATCAATATTCCCAAGTTTCATGATCTGGATCCCCGATGGTTGCTATGCTTTGTGAATGCTGTTGGGTGTTGTTGTTAACCTTGATCGCCCGTCGAGAATCCGTATAAAGACTGGACGCTCTTGAATCAACAGCTAAATTCCAAATATCATAACGAGATATCATGAGGACAGATCACTTGCATTCAACAGCAGGAGGGCTTGCACTATATCGAGGTCACCAAACTCGGGGTTATCATGCTCAGGTGAGGTTTTACCAGATACCTGTTCGGAAAAAGCATGTAAAATAAGTTGAAATTCCAGATTCATATTGCACGGCAGTGAAGATCAATCATGAGCCACAAAATCCTTCTTTTATCTTGAATTCGGAAGAGACTCGCGCAGCGACTTTGGAATTTGGACCTCGAAGTCGAAGGAAAGGCAAATTTACACCAAAGATCTGCTTGGAACCTCAGTTGACTGTTGAACCGGAAAATGTGGAAGAGAAACAAGATTGAACAGCCTTAAGCTTTGGAGAAGCATTTAAACGAGGATGGTGACTCAATGATAGCTTCAGCCTGGAGCAACTTTTAATCATCAGCACTGACAAAGAAAAAAGCAAAAAATAATGATCGCGGCAGGGCTCGAACCTGCGATCCTCTGCGATTACGAATGTAAAGCAGATGCCTTAACCACTGGGCCACGCAACCGTTATTGATGTTAATATGTTTCGAAGAACCTATAAGGACTAAAGACAAGGATACCCCGGCAGACGCAGACATTGCCGGAACCAACTTTTCTAACCGGCATTGGCGCGAACTTCGGAGCTTGACCCCGCTGTTTCAAAGACCATCACGGTTCACGACGGAAGCTTCGCCGTTTGCTTCGCAACAACTTCCAACTCAACAAATTCCTGCCTGGGCAAACACCAACCACCACCACGAATTGCCCATCATGAAGTCTTTCCGCGCCGCCAATGCGCTCCTGCGCACCACCCACTCCGCGGCTGCCTCCAATGCCATTATTATCTCCCGGTTCGTCACCATCACTTATTGGTGTTTTGTTTACTTTCGTCTCAAAGCTAACAAACCACACCACAGCGCCACCTCTCCAGTAGCCACCTCGGGCTCTCCCACCTGCCCATGCCTCCTCACCACCCACGCGACCCTTTCGAAAAGCCAGAGCCAATTGGCCGCCGCCGCCGCCGCCGCCGCCGCCGCCGCCGTCCGCCCTTTCTCGACAACCCCCATCCGCCCGGGCAAGAAAGACAAGAAGGCCAAGCGTGGCAGCGAGGAAGCTGAGGAGCCCGCACCCGCTCGTGGTGGTGGTGGTGGTGGTGGTGGTGGCGGCAAGAAAGACAAGAAGGGCTCCTCCTCCAAGAGCTCCAGCACCTCCTCCCCCGCCGCCGCCGAGGCAGAAGACCACAACAGCAACAACGAACCCAAAGACCCGTCCCGCCCCGTCCCCTCCGCGGAAACCCCCTACGACCTCTCGGACCTAACCTACGCCTTCGACCGCGCCGACAAGCACTTTCTAGCGCAGCTCAAGACCCTGCGCTCCGGCTCGCGCTTCAGCGCCGACTCCATCGGCGCCCTGCCCATCTTCCCCGACAAGAAAAACACGGCCCTGACGTACCCGCTGCGGGATCTGGCCACGGTGGCGCAGGTGTCCGGCTCGGGCCGCAAATGGAGCATCCTCTGCTTTGACGAGTCGTCCGTCAAGCCTATTATGAGCGCCGTGCAGAACTCGCCGGATTTCAACCAGCAGCCGCAGCGGAGCGAGGAGAACCCGCTGGAGTTGACGATTACCGTGGAGCCGGAACGGGCGGAGGATTTGCAGAAACGGGTGAAGGAGCTTTGTCAGATGTGGAGAGATAAGCTTAGGGCGGAAAGCCATAAGCGGGAGGCGTTGCATAAGAAGTGGAAGCAGGGGGGGAGTATACTGGAGGATGACGTGAAGAGCTTGAAGGGGAAGGTGCAGAAGTTGCAGGATGAGAGGATGAAGGGGGTGGCGGTGAGGGAGAAGGAGGTTTGTCAGGCGGTGATGGCTAGGAAGTGAATGAAGGGGGAGGGTTGATTCTTGTGTGTATTACTATACTTTGTGTGTTTAAATGGTTTCGGGACATTGCCGAGATGGGCTGTCCTGTTATGAGGGAGTCGGAATACCATTGGCTTTGCTGTAGCTGTTTTAGAGTTCCGTCGTGTGAGGAAGTCCCTCGGATGAAATCTATCTGTCTTGTGTGGGATTAGAGGGTATTCATACCTGACTTCCAACCTGTGAATGTTTTAAGACAAGACATGAGTTTCCAATCGACATGTTACCCGTGTTTTTGTTGAGGAGCGGCTTGTTATTAAAAGCATCGAATAGCCAAGCTTCCGCCAATGCAAGTCAGACCGTAAGAGCAAGATGTCACATTGAAGTCCACAACTCATATCATGGCTTGAACTCCACCCAACGCAGAAGGCGTGAAAATACTGCACAACAATACTTTCACAACCACTTGTCTCTCTTCCCAGGGCACACGAGGACGGGTCGATACGGGTATTCATAATGTTACAGCTGGACCAATCTATCTATCCCATCCCAGTCCTCTAATCTGTTTTTACATATCCACTCCCCTCCTCCCTTCCCCTACCCATCCCAAGCTACATCAGACCCTTACGCCTTCTTCTGAGCAGCAGCAGCAGCAGCAGGAGCCGCAGCAGCCCTCGGCTGACCAGCCGCAAGCAACTGGTTCAGCTTAGCCTTGAACTTATCCGCATCACTCGGCTTATAGCTAAACGTCGCACCCTGGTACTTCTCCACCACAGCCACCGTATCGGTAATACTCTCGACAAACCTGGGAGCTTCATACTTGCCCAGCACACTCGTCTCCAGGATCGCGCGCTTAGTCTTGCTCTTGGGGCCCTGCGACATGGCAAACTTATCCAAGCTTTCCTCCAGCCACTTCTTCTCCTCGACGCTGCTAAAGAACACGGGCTTCTTCTCGTGCAAGTACCTATGCTTCACAGCCGTGGGATCGCCAGTCACGCCAGACTGGTTGTTGAACGGCAGACCACCGCCGAGGACCCGCATCGTCCGCAGCGCGGACTCGACCTTGCCGAGCGCCACGTCCGTGGCCACGGGCGGGCCGTACCCCAGGAGCGTGTCGGGCGTGAGCTTGGGCACGTACTCGGTTACTTTGCCTTGCTCGAGGCCGCGCAGGAAGGCCAGCTCTTCTTCCGTGGGCGGCTGGTCGTAGTCTTCGCCAAACCGGGGCTTCTTCTCGCGCGGCGGTCGTGGCCCCCTCTTTACAAAGCTGCCGGGTCTGCGGCCAGGTCCACCGCCGGCACGGGAGGCACCGGCACCAGGAGCAGCGCCGAAGCGCGGACGGCCGCCGGGACCAAAACCAGCACCGGCGGATCTAGGACCACCAGCACCAGCGCCAGGGGCAGTGCCGAAACGAGGACGCAAAGCAGCGCCGGGCGCAACGGCGCCGGCAACACCACCACCAGCGCTGCCGCCGGGAGCGAAGCGGCCGCGCCCGCCGAGGGTGCCCTTGAGGGAGCGGACGTTGATGACCTTGGGAGCGCCCGAGGCACCACCGCCACCGCCGCCGCCGAGGGGAGCCATGGCACCGGTAGAGTCCCGCTTGATGGGAGCGGCGGCGAAACGGCGCAAGTCGCGGGCACCGGCGGGAGGAGCCTTGTGGAAGGAGTTGTCGCTGGTCAGGGACTGGAAGGATCCGCGGAGCTGGGTGAGCTGGCCGACGGCGGCTTCGGACTTTTGGCGGCCGGGGCTGACGGGGCCGGCGCGAGGGGCGGCGGCATCGCTGGGCTTCGAGGGCTTATCGTCTTCGGCGCATTGGGTGGTGGTGGTGGAGAAGGGACGGCTGGTGGTGGTGGTGGTGGTGGTATTGAGGAGGGTGCTGGTCGCGGCGCGGCAGCAATCGAGGCTGAGGGCAGCGCCCCGCCGGCTTAGGGTAGAGGTAACCACCTGACGGTTCATGGTCGGTGGTTTTTGGGGGGTTGTGTGTGTGGTGTAGTGTTTTGGTGGTTGGGACGACGATCGACGACGACACCACACTTTGGTCGCGGGATCGAAAAGTGGACGACGGAGCCGGCTAGGCGGGCGGGTTCCTTCGCGGGACGGACTGCGACTTGCGAAGGGTGGATGGACGGGCTCGACGGGTCGCGGTATGGAGCTCAAAAATGCCCGTCAAATCGGACGCCCCAGGGCAGAGTGGGCCGTGCGCAACCCCGGATTTTGAGGACTTTGTTTATGGGGGTTTGATTGGTGGATGGTGGACAGCCGGCTATGCTGTTAGCGCTCCAGATGCCCTACCGCCGCGGACCATATCATCTCTCGGCCAAAGTGACTCCAACCCGTCTTCATAAACATCTGCCTTGCGGCATTCCTCTTTACTAACAACTTATGAAATACGCTTTTATCTACCCACCAAAATCCCATACCTCCATCCCCACTCCCCCAACCATCACCCTCCCTTCCTTGATAACCTCCACATCCCCAGCGTCCGCCACCGAGCTATATTGATTATCCAACAGCGTCACCTTGGCCGGCTCTTCGCTTCCCTCCTTCCAAACCGCCCGCCAAAGCTTCACCCGCTGGTCATTGCTGACACTAACCACATCCACCACGGCTTCTTCCCCATCCCCATCCCCATCCCTCTCCTCCCTGACCATGCAAATCCCCGTAACACCAGCAGCATGCGCACCCTTGACTCTCGACCTGCTGCTCAACGCCTTGTACGAGTCACCGACATAGACCAGCCTCAGGCTCGTAAAGATGACGGCATTATCATCACCGCCCGTAACCACGAACCAGCTCTCCTCCATCAGCTTTGAATTGCAGCGTGCCTTGGAGACGTCCAAGCCCTTGATGCTGCTCTGGTGGACCTTGAACAGAGCCAGACACCCGTAGTCACAACTCACCCCATCGTCAGTAAAAGGCTTTGAAACAGCAGCGGCATCCCAAACAGCCAGATGACCGTCCGTCGACGCCGTCAAAACCTGGACGTGCATATCCCCAGGGGCATCTCCGGCAGGGACAGGGACGCGCAGGTGCCGGATCTGCGTCAGACAAGCACCCGTGTACCGGCCCTCAGCCAGCAACACCCACCGCTGCTCCCCGATCCAGTAGAGGTAGGTCTTGAGCGTCGAATTGCTCAGCGCCATGCTGATGAGCATCGCATCAGGTTGTTGGCTTGCGTGCCAATCCCCCCAATCTTGCACGTCAAAGTCGACGATGCGCAGGTCCCCGTCGGCGCTCCGGTCAGGGTATTGCGACTCGCAAACCACCGCCAACGCCTCATACTCCGACTGCAGCTTGGTGATCCTCCAGATATAAAACTCCTCGTTCCCCGCACTGCTCAACAAATGGGATTCGCCAAACCACTTCATAGCCTGAACACCTGCACTATGTTTCTCGAGGATCGCGAGCGGTTTGAACCCCCTCTCCGTCTCTCTTGCTGCATTAGGAGCATCACGGTACTGCCACAGCCTGATCGTAGTATCTTCAGCAGCGGTGGCTATGTACCGTCCCACTTCCCCTCCTCCTCCTGTGGATCCTGTGGAAAAAGAAACAGAAGCAGCCACGGCTCTTAGTTCCCTTCCGTGCCCACCCTCTTTCAAAGTGCGCAGAGGAGGGGATGATTGGCTGTAGAACCGCATGGCAGAGGCTTTGGTGAATACAAACCGCAAAGGCCCGGGGGGAGAGCCAGAGCCAGAGCCAGAGCCAGAGCCAGAGCCAGAGCCAGAGCCAGAAGAAAAAGAAGAAGAAGAAGAAGAGGGAAAAACAACGTCAAAAGCCCGGTGCCCGCCGCCGCATTCGACGGTTGTGAGTTCCTGCCGGGTGGACTCGCTCCAGACGACGAAATTCTTGCCGCGGAAGCCGTGGATGATCAAATCGGTTCCGTTGCCTGCGCCTGCGCCTGTGCCTGTGCCTGTGCCCGTCTTGGTAAACCGCGCGCCTTCGATCATTCCCAAAGGAGGGGAGATCTCGTGTTGAAGATGAAGGATTGTTGTTTTGTCTTCGGTAGAAGTAACAGAGTCGTAAAATTCCAGCGTCTTCTCTGTTCCTCCATTGGGAATAAAAGTGATGGTGTATATCCTGTACCGCCCATCGCGACAGCCTGTCAGGAAAGAGGTCGAGCTTTTACCCGGTAGCGGAACGATGCAGGTGATTGCGTCTTTGGTGCGCGTGTCTTTGCGGGAGTAGTCGAGGGTGTAAGCGTCGTCGTCGGTGGACTTGTACAATGCGACGGCACCGACGCGCGAGCCGAGGATCAGTTTGGAACCGCAGAAGGCGGCGGCTGTGGCGATGAAGGGGGAGACGTCGTCGCTAGACAAATAAATCTTGCGCGGATCGATGGTGACGGAGGAGGTGGAGGGGTTGAAAGACATAAGAAGGGCGTGGTCGAGGCCCAGGACCGTGATGAGTACTGTCCAGGCGCCACCGGGTTGGTCTTTGTGCAGAGTCTCTTGGGCGCCTTCGATGAGGAGGATGTCGGAGATCTTGCCGGGGAAGGTGTGGAGTTCTTTGATCTCGTGTCTGTCTTCACGGAAAAGGTAGACTTTGCCGCTGGAACTACCGAGGATGGCGGTACCCGGTACCGGGCTCTTGACGACGTAGTAGGACTTGAGGTCGGCGAGGACGGTCTCCGAAAGGTGAACATTCTTCCATGTCAGACTCTGGCCTACTGTCCCGTGCAAGAGCCTACCCGAAGAAGTCGTAGCGAGAAGCGTGTTCTCCGAGAGAAACGCGTATCTCTGGAACCCATTCTTCGTCGTGCTCTTCTTTTGCCCTTCCACGGGAGTAGTCGCCTCCTCCACCCCGTCAGCAACCTTGATAACATCCTCCACCGTAAGCGTAACGTCAATATTCCCATACGTCTCCGCCCCCTTGTTCTGATCCCCAGCCATGGTAATCTTCCCATCCGCTCCACCCGTAGCAATCAACGTCGGCAGCCCATCACCCCCCGACACGGCCGTAGACCACATATTCTTTCCATTGTGACAGCTTACAATACCGCAGTTCTTCAGCGTGCCAAACAGCCCAGCAACGTCTTGTTCACCATCAGAGTATCCCCTCTCCAGCGCCTCCTTCCACTTGTTCTGATCCAGCGTCAGATCCCACCTCTGCCTGGTGGCATCTTCACCAAACGAGTGCATCTCGATGGCACTTCCATCCCCATATTGCGTCCTCCCCGTGAACCGGACCTGCCAGATTCGTGAAACGTGACCCATAGCCACAGCGAGACATCTGGCCTTGTCATTTTGGTTTTCGACTTTGACTTCCGAGTTGTTGGTGGTGCCTCCGAAACCGGTCTCTCTGGCCTCTTCCAAGCCCGTGACCTTGACCCTGGAATGACCACCACCATCCTCACCCGAACCACCGTTCGTGAGAGTACAACCTGTGGTGACTTTCTTCTTCTTCTTCTTGGGCGAATCGGTAATATCCCACACCCGCACCGTGCGATCATCGCTGCAGCTAGCCAGCAACCTGATCTTCTCTCCTCCTCCTCCTGATGACAAAGAAATCTCGGGCGAGATGGAGACCCCAAAAATGGACCCCTCATGACCAGTAAAAACGTAGAGGACTTCGAACTCCTTCTTCTTCTTCTTCTGGCTTTCCTCCTCGGCGGCAGAGAAAAAGTACTTCCACACGACAATCTCCCCAAAGACAGTACCGCCCGCTACCAGAATCGTGTTCGTGTTCTCGTCATCATCATCATCATCATCATCATCATCCAACAAACACAGATTCGCCGAATACAGAATCGGTCGCGACGGCGAGGTTAGCTGGCCAAAAGTAATCTGAATCTGTCGTCCGTCGGTAGTACTGCTGATAGAGAGGGGAACGACCTCGTTATGAGCGGTTACCAACGCCCCTTGCACCCCTCCCTTCTTGGTGACGGAGGGGAAGAACAAAATCCCATCATAAATCCAATCTGCCGCTTTAAACTCTTTTACTTCTTTTCCGAAGACATCCACGGGGGTTGGGCCCCCCTTCAGCAGCTTGTCGATGGTGGACTGGGGAATAACAGCGACGGAGTTGGCGCCCCAGATCAGCACCCGTGGTTCATCTTCATCTTCATCTTCATCTTCCCTCTCCTCTTCTCCCGCAGTCCTTGATGTTGATGATGGTGGTGGGCGCTGGGAAACGTAAAGACCGTGAATAGGCTGCGAGTAAAAGACTTTGAGCTGCGAAACCAAGCGGGAGGTGGCGACGTCGTAGATTTTCAGATAGGTGTCTTCGGCTGCGAGGACGAAGACGCGAGAATCATCGGGAGAGTGGTAGAAGGCGAGGGCTGTGATGGGGTTTAGGACAAAGTTATGGCGGAGCTTGGTGGGAAGCTTGGTGAGATCTGGTTGTGTCTGTGAGGGCGGAGTGTTAGTATGTAAGTTGAACCGTAACTTGTGAAGACGGACGAGAGTGAGGGTGAAATTGATGTGAGTTTGTGGGCTGCCCTGGATGAAAACTCGACGCACATTTTGGGCCATATTGGGCTTTTTGATGGACTGGGCACGTCCGATATATATTAAGGAAATTTCTGTTGCGCGAATAACCTCAACTAAAATCCATCCTGGTATGGTGAACCTTGATGTCCTCGCACTTCTTGCCCAGGCCAGTCATCCATCCACTTTTCGGTTGAGGAAATTCCCAAGTGTGAAACGAGCGACTCCATTTTTTCATGTGCGCTTATAACCCTAACCCCGTGCACTTCCCTAATCGGGCGTCTTCAGTCCCAGAGGGTAAGTTCAACGTTTGATACAATCTCTCCGCTTGCACGGAGCCTGCCTTCCAACTTCTTTGATCTCGTCGTCGGACAAGACGGAAGCAATTGAATTGCAAGCCAAGGTATTACCTGTGTAACGTCTATAATATCAAACAACTTTTCTGGAAAATACTTGGCTTTTTCTCCTTCCATGGAATACTACCTCTCCTCGTCTCATTCCATCATCCTCCTCCTTCGCTCTTTGTCCGTAACAGAGATGTAGAATTTTCGACCGGCGGACCAAATCCTCCGGGAAGGCGTTTTATGCCAAGCCAAGGCGAGATCCTCAAGATGCGCATTGCCGTTGCAAACCGAACGGATATGTGCTGATGGAAATGCATTTCTTGCTCACATGTTTGGGTCTGAGTTATGCAGGGCGGATGTAGTGTACCTATGTTGGGGCAGGTGATGGTGGTACCGGACGTGTCACCTGTTGTCACGCGGACAGTCTCAAGCGAGATGTTTGCAAAGTATTGTACGAGATATATCTCCATTTGGCTACATCTCGAAACTAAATAACGATGGAAAAAGAAAAATAGGTATCATCATCCACACATTGAACATACAAACAACCAATTGTCCTGTATATCCAGAGCCCGCCCAGTCTTCCTTCACTTTTCCCGTAAAGAAAATGACGCCGTTAAATGCATCCGTAAATAATATCCCGAGGTCATAAAGCGAGCAAAGCAAGAAACCCTCGCTCGCTAAGAGAGTCATAACAGCACCCAAGGTGTTCTTCCATCACAACCACTTCCTTTCCCTTCCCCTCAGTCAACACCCCCTTAGTCTAGATCCTCTGATGGGAATAAGGCTCATAAGCCATATCGCGTTTCCCACTCTGCTGCTGCTGCGGCTGGCTAGGATACCCACCACCAAACCCACCAAAGCCCTGGCTCGGCTTCCCATACCCATTGCCATTAGCACCAGGGAACCCACCAACCGGCTGATACGGGCTCCCAATAAGCTTCTCATTCTCCATGTTGATGCTCCTCTTGCTGCTCCTGCTTGACCCGCCACCACCAGACTTGGACGCACAGCAGCAAATAGTGAACATCCAAAAGAAAGCAGACGCCAGCGCAAACGCCACAGCGATCCAAATCGCCGCCATGAACCGCTTATTGAAGTCGCCCTCGGCGCTGTACTTGCCAGCAACACTCTCGACGGCTCCCACCACAATGACCGAGATCCCCGTCGCCAGGGCGGCGAAACCGCACACGGCTGCGGCCGCGATGCCGGCGATCAGCCAGGTGAGACAGGAGACGACGCGCGAACAGTTGGCGAAGACGCCGAAGACGATTTCGACGACGAGGGCGACGAGGGCGATGATAAACACGATTTGCGCCCACTTGCTCGCTTTCACGTACGTCTTGAGCGCGTCGGTGACGTCCTTTGGCAAAGTGATGTTCTGGCCGGTCAGGGTGAGCAGGGAGTTGATGTCATTGGCTGTTCCGTTGAGGGCGTCCTCGGCCCAGTTGAACTTGGCTTTGGTGCACGAGTGCGTGCCGTTGTGGGCGGTGTAGCAGTAGCCCCAGAGGGAGATCTGGTAGATGTCGTAGAATCCCAGGAGAGGCGCCGTCAGGTTGGTGATTCCTCCGTCTTCGCGCTTGTGGATCATGTCGTTGATGGTGGAGGCGCCGTCGCTGCCGAGAAGCTGCTGTGCGCCGGCGTCGAGGATGGCGGACTCGTTGATATTCAACAGACTGGCGGCGTCGGCGAGCGAGATGGAGAAGTTGGAGAGGTTGACGTCGAACATGTACATGGACTTGTCGGCGACGCCGCCTAGGCCGCCTACTAGGAGGGCCACTAGCGATGCTACTGTGAGCAGGAATGGCAGGGCCACACAGACTACGCGACCGACACCCATCTTGGTGGTGTTGTTATCGGTCCGCTTTGTAAGGTAGGTAGCTGTGTTCCGGATCGTGTGACGTTGTATGATTTGTTCAGGTCAGGTCGTGCGGGGGAGGGGAAACGCGCGCCAGGGCTGGGTTAGGTGTCGTGCGTTGGGCTGTTGGCGGGGTGTTTTTTTGGTGATGTTCTAGACCGTGTGTTGTCGTGTGTTGTGGTGTTGATAGGTATCGGCTCGAGTTGAGATATTCGAGGAAAAATCGTGGATACACAGGAAAGATGATGAGAGAAGAGAACAGGCAGTCCAAAGCAAAAGAATGGAAGGGCGATCAAAACATCAAATACCTCTATGCTTTCGGGTTTTGTTTGTCAGTCGGGTGCTGACGAGTGGGATGGCTGAGATGGGCCGAGATGGTTGGCCAGAAAGCTGGAAGGATCTTCAGCTGGTGGGCAATTGTGGGCACTCAGGACCACCAAGCAACTGGGCTGTGTCGGCCGCTGGTGGCGCAGTAACAAGTTGAACCTGTGTCGCTCACAGTTCCCGGGCCGTGTGAGATTGAAGGGCACTTTGGCTGTCATCACCGCAAACAGATGCCTTGTTACAAGAGCATTAATCGCACTGTCATTAAGCTGGCATTACGAATGTGTCTTGAGAAGCCACCGTCCCTTGATGATTTACTGACGCGTCAACGTATCAGGTTTTGTTCCGCGGATTGGTGTTTATCAATGTCGGTACCCTTTTTTAGAGAGGCAAGCAACCAAGGCCGCAATGAGGGGACACTCGTGGTGAGGTAACTTTGTTAGTGCAGTAAAGTGTCCAGAGGCAGTGGTGAACCCTTTCGGCCTTGTCTTGTTTTTACCCCGCCCCTGCACCTTTTCTTCCAGTTTGCCGGGACGAGACAGAGGTTCTCAACTTCGTATTCCCGTCTTGCACCACTCATCACCCGCGACCTCGCTTCGAGAACACTGTAGTAACAGCCGCAACGATACCGGCCTCCCAATACGATGGCAAAGCTTGGAAGCACCTACACGTGTTCGGGGAAACATGTGCCAAGTCGTTATATACAACCCCAATGCCTTTGCACAAGGAACACAAACAGCGAAACTGTGACGGCCGGCAAGGTGTTTTCCTTTCACCAAAGTCAACGAACGACCTGCCACCAATCCACATTCGTGATCCTTCGTAACAGAACATCGAACCGTTTTTGGCAACATGGTGGAGTACTTGTGGAAGTTGTAACCTTCGGAGGAACGGGTGTCGAACTGTGGTGGACATGATACGTACGACGTCGAAGCGAGAGGCTGGGTAGGTAGGGCTGTTCAAGTCCTTTTTGATAATTTGATCCTAGGGCTTGGGAAATGGGATCTCGCTGTTGTTTCAGGTTTATCAACCCTCCATCCCATCAGGCACCCAAGATGCTGGGTCCCGTCAATGTGGAAGACGACGACGACGCTGTCAGCCTGCATTATCCCCGCCTGTTGTTGGTGTTGGTGTTCCATCCATCACATTCTCGTCACTGTCGTTTGTATGTGTATATTCGTATGGTATGGGGCTGAGATCTGGTGTGCTTCCCTTTCGTCAGATAGAATGGGTTAGGTTGATAAAGTTCCTTGTGCAGTATCTTGCATTTGTGACGGGGACGGGATGAGAACCACCACCCTTTTCCCGTCTCTTTCATTCGTTCGCACGTAGGTATCATACGTCAGCCCGTCTTGCCCGCCCGTCTCTGGGCAGTCATCGATCATCCGTCAAGGTCTGGGCCTTTCCAAATCCTAGCCTGACCAAGCCCACGGCCAAGGCGGCCATTGGGTCCCATTTAAGCCAAGGGCAAGTGGGCAACGGATGAGTGTTCTCAAATTCCATGGGGATAAACGGGAAGGCTGAGCTTCGCATGTTCGTCCATGTCGTGCCTCGCGTGTGTAACAAGAGAAGCTTTTTGGTGGTTGGGCCCTTGGGGCTTTGGGGCGCAGCAGCACTATATTTAGAGCTTAGACTTAGTGCTCCGTAATGTGTACGCAGTACGTAGTATTTTTCGGCCGAGCCCCACTATCTGACGCGGCGGGAAAGAATGGAAGTGGGCCTTTTCACGGCCAGCCACCGCTGTTCAATTGTTTTCTGGATTTCAATTTTCAATATTTCCGAAATGTTCATTCATCCGTCGTCTGTCTGCCGAACCCGTCAGTCGGCGCGTCGATGGCACCCGCACCGCAAATCTTCAACCATATCGGATTCGGGATCGCCACCCCCTGTCTATCGGCGTGTCGGCTAAGATGTGGAGGTGAAACGTGGGAATGCCTCGGCGCCGTTGCCAGCTTGCTCGGCCGAAGCTGCCCGGAATCGCGTGGCTATAAAGGTTCGCTGGGTCCCACACTTGTCATGGCCGTTCCGTGTCGGCTTTTGGTGCGTCACTTAGACGCCGATCCGATCCAGTCCGTCTCCGTCTTCGTCTCTTCCGTGCTCCGGCTGTAATTTCCGACGGCATCGCGCGAGTGTCCGAAGGGGTTGGGGTTCCTCACCCATGGCCTTCCCAAACCTGAAACACTCCGCTATCGGACGTGCCTTGCATGTCACAGGAAGACCGTCGTCCAATTCGAGTTCACGCACATATCGCATCCTGACCGTCAACAACAAAACACATCACGAGATGGTCTTTTTCATGCATGTCTGACTACTACCGCCTTTCCGGCGTCGCCGTTTCCTTATCTCCTTTGTTCGTGTTGGGAACAAAAAAAGGACTTTCTCGTCGAGAGAGAGACTCGTCGTCGGCCAGCTCGGCGAACTACCGTACCTACCCTACGAGCCAACCTCCACAGAAGAAGCTATCGTCGTCCGAAACATGGGCAATAACCTGAGGAGCCACGTTACCGACTGCTCTGGCCCGTCAACTAAAGGCAGCACGTACAGCGAAGCACCCACCGGCCACCGCGGCCACCGCCACTACGTATGTAGACTCCTCAAATTTGGATCCGCGCGCCGGCCGCTCAGGTACCGAGAAATAGTTCAGCCAGGCGGAGCTGAAAGAATCAGAAGTCAAAAAAAAAAAAAAAAAAAAAAAATGTTGAGATGCCAACCTACCTACCCACGTCGCAGACCCATGTGGCCATGTCCACTCAAAGTAAACACGTTTTCTCTCCCTCTCCCTCTCTTTGCCCAAAATAGGAAAACGCATGGAAGAAAAACCTTGACGTGCCGAGTGACCACGTCTTCCACCCTTCCTTTCCTTCGAACCCATCCGCATCTCTATCGGATTCCCTGCACACGTAGACTAAAATTCCTGCGCACGTAGACTAAACCCACCCGCAGTATGAGCAGCGAGCCCCAGCTCCCATGGCACCGCCTCCAGTGCCTTACTCTTACTCACAGGGATTTAATATAGGGGCTCCCCAGCACCCTCCCCAGCACTCTAGGCGTGGCCAGCACTTACACGGCGGGCAGCAAATCCAGCAAATACAGCAAATGCAGCAAGTACAGCAAGTGCAGCAAGTGCAGCCTCAACAGGGACAGCGGGCAGTTGCAGTAGCAGGAACCGTATCAACCCTCTCAGCAGTAGATAATTGACTGGATTGATGACTCTGAATAGCTTCACGTGAAAGAGCGACGTAGATTTGGTGATGTGCACGGTGTGCTGGCGCGGCTGGACGGCTGGGCAGCTTACCTCTACTCAGCGATAAAAGTGGGTTTAGTCTACGTGCGCAGGAATTTTAGTCTACGTGTGCAGCCTTTCCGCATCTCTATCCCCCATGCAACCATCACGAACCGTCTGGAGAAGCTAGAATGTGGACAGCCCTGGTCGCTTTCACCGCCAAGGTTAGTGCAGGTCATGCACTCGGTCATGTGGACTGCCAGGAACTTTACTTTGTCTCAAACTCTCAACCCAGGAACCTAGAATTCCAGCCGCAAGCGTTCGGTGATACAAGCGAGAATCCCATTCCCCTGTTCTTGATCCTGTTCCTGTTCCTGTTCTTTTGAAATCTGGTTCCACTTTGAATTTATGTTTCCGTGGAACTCCACCGGTTGGGTTCAGTTGTTGGAGTTCACAACTTCTTCTTCTTCGTCGACGTTTTCTGTCTTGGTCACTAGGCTCAGTGGGCTGTGACGACGATGACAGTTGCATGGTGCAGTGGTGGAAGCTGAAGGGAAAAAAAAATGGGCTGGAACGTCGTCGGGTTTGAATCAGATGCCGCAAATCGTAATGGAAAATGTAGGTATGGTCGCATCGCAGAGCTCCATTCAGCAGCCGTAGCGGCGGCGCGGCATCGGCAACGTTCCGCTATCACATTCACATTCAACCACGCATGGAGGGGATACCCTCCAAAGCAAACCGGGGCGGCCTCACCTCCGATCTCAGGAATGGGATGGCAGCCAGCGGGCGGGAGGCTCTAGTTCTACTGTATTGTTCTTTTGTCTTGAAGGTTGGAGAAGCGACTACAGATCATCTTCCCTTTCCCTGGACATATGCATATGCGATATATATGCTGGATGCCGATTCCCCCATTCTTTTTCCCCTCTTCCGCAAACAATTGATATCTCGTGAGCATGTTGCAACTCAACCGCTGGATGTAGTCATTCCAGACTTTTTATCTTGATAAAAAGAAAACTTGAACTACCTTCCCCTGGCATATTCCGCCTGGGCAAGTTCTTAGGTTCTTGGAGTCTCCATAGCATCAAGCATTTCCCAGTCCACTATCAACCTTGGCAAATTAGTATTGCGACCATCTCTTTCGCTTTTTTTTTAAATCCATACATATCACACGCATGAACCAAGAAAGTCGCATTCGCGACGACGACGGGACCTGACGAACCCAACCATTTACCAGGGGCCCCGCCGTTAGGCACCCGTGATCATATGTACTTGCCGGCGAGCGTGCCCCGGTCCCCCCGGCGGCCCGGGCCCTACTAGACTACCTACTGTATCAACATGGGAAAGAATTTTGATTATCATGTGTCTGAGACTTTGACTCCCTGTCTCCGCGGACTCCCAGGACCCACCCTGACTCAAAACTTCCATCTTCCATCTCGGTCGACTAGCTTCCGGTGACCGGTGACCAGTGATCCCGGGCATGCATCACGGTGCCTGACTGTCTGGTGGTTAGTCCTTTTTGCAGTACGTCGGGTCTGTTGGTGATTTGTTACCAGATGGATGGGCGCTTAATGAAAGTTTGAAAGAGAAACAAGCCGAGCGTAAGATACGGGTGAAAGATAACGCTAGCAGGTAAGAAAGTAATCTGAAACGGGAAAGAAACAAAACAATAACCAGGAGTAAAAGAAGGAAATAAAGAAACGGATTGGGCGGTTCACGTCACAGTTAACATCCCATTTTGGCCGCGGCTCCAGTCTATCTATCTCTCTGTTATCAAGAAGAACGAGACATCGTTATCGAGGGAAGAGAAACCCCAAACGACGACTCCTCGTTTCAGCGGTAACCGTGCACAACTTGCACAGACGAAGAGCCTCAAGGGAAAGTCCTTTGTCCTCTTTTCGGCTTCGTATCACCATTGCATGAGATTTGGAAAATTCCCGTCGTGTCTGCCAAGATTGTGTCCTGGAACTACCTTACTGTGCAGAAAGACTTACTTTCACAACATTCACAATTCATTTACGACGAAACAGTGAACATTTTCACAAGTGCCATTGACATTCTGACATTGCAACTAAGAGAATTGCCCCACCTCCCTCTCCACCATTGGGCTCCTTAGCTCCTCACCAAACGGGCAAGGCCGGGCGTGATCACCAAAGCAGCAAAGCACGTGCTCTTTGTGCCTTCCCGTCTTCAGCCTCTCATGTCAGCCCACGAGCTTTATCACGTCGTGGATCCCTATCCCAAAACTCAAATGCATTGTAGAAACTTGAGGCTTGTTTCGTTTTCGGCATTGAAACATTTGTGGATCGGCTAGTATCATTTCTCGAGAAAGGTCTGGCCAGGCCATCCATGATCCGACGGGCTTTTTGTGCAGTCATCATTGTTCCCCGTCACAACGGGCAGTCGCTATCGCTACATACAACACCCGACGCCTTGCGCTTCCCCTTCTCCATACCTACCACCCGCCCGCTGGTGAGTGGTGACTGCAACTCTGCTGCGGGCGTACCTGAATGACAGAGGGGACAACGTGACAACCCTTTCACATTCACCCTTTCCACTTTTGGATATAACTGTACACTACCTTCTCTGGGAAGGTTATGCCATAGCAAGCCGAATTGCCCAATTGCTTCCTTTTTTTTGGAAAAAGAGAAAAGAGAGAAAAGAGAGAGAGAGAGAGAGAGCAGAATCCCATCCCACTTTCTCCCCATCAACCCATCACTTATATCCGGTCCCGAAAGAGACACCTTATACCCTTACCTACACTACAGGCCTCGAGGTCACCCGGTCCCCGATACGCACATACGCCCGCATTACAATACATTACACGTCTAGCGCCGGCCAGCATCTAACCGCTGATCCTCCTTCTCCGCCGACTTGCTGACCCGCCGACCCGCTATCGTCATACAGTCTTTTTCAAAGAGTCTTTCCACTCCTTCCACCCTTTCCACATCTGCTCTCTGCACTTCCTCCCATTCCACGTTGCCGGGAATCTGGACGCCGACAGACAAGAAAAAACTTGAAAAAAAGAAGGGCATCCAATCAGCCTCCGAGTCAGTCGTGCAGGTTTCTGACCCAACCAATTATCCGTTCGGGTCAAGCCTTTAATCGACCATCATCTCATCGTCGTCGTTGTCGTCGTCGTCGCCGTCGTCACCTACTCTACCTAGTCTAGGAATTGGAACACACAAGTCGGAACACGTTGCGCGCCACCATCGTCGCTGGTCTCCCTCCCTTCCACCTCCACCGTTATCCAAGAAGTCCAGGTTCGCCCCCAGACCCAACGAATCCAGGACCCCAGGCACACCGTCGACTATAATTCGCCATTCGCCTGCATCCGCTGCCTAGTCGAGCCAGGCTGTGCCAACTCGATCCCACTTCGGTCGATTCAGCACTCGAACCCCCGACCACAACACACGAACCACACGACCGAACGCACCCACGAACGCTGTCGCGCTGCACACTTCCCCATCCTAACAAGACTCGGCCTCGATTCCGACTTCCGCATCGCCAAGTTCTTTCCCAACAAGAACCACAACAATCAAAAGCGATAGCGACGACTCCTCTCAAGGCCATCTGCCAATCCAATCTCCAGCCTTGGCAGATTCTTAGACTAGGTAGGCACTGTTGCTCGGCCTTGTCTCCTTGTCCGTCGTACGTTTCCTTAGGACTGACAAAAAGTCCCCTTTCCCTTCCTTCCCTTTCATCCCACCCCCGCATTCATTGTTTCCCCTCTTCTCCCCTATCATCACTTCATCATTCATTTTCTTCCTCCATCGCCGCGCCTTCGTTTACCTCAACCTACATTTACGACGCCCACCTACGCAATACTCTCGCTTCGCTTGTATGACATCAACGCCTTCCTGGTAATATGCAATGCTGACCTTCTAACCCTATCATCGTTCCCAGACCTTCCGACTCTTCCGCTCTCTCCTCCGTGTCCTATCATTGCGGACGACTCCCCCGATATATCCTAACGCCGAGACCGTTCGCAAGTTGGGGCGACTCGCTTTGGCTCAACAGCCAAAATCACGTCTCGACGATTACCGCACCCGTTCCGAGTCCCGCTAGTCTCAACAAAAACGGAGAAATCATCAGGACGTTGTTCTTCCACCGCCGCCCATCTGCTTTCTTGTCTCGATAGACTCTATCACCCTCCCTAGTACTCTGGGGCGCCCACGAAAACAACTCCATCGATTCTAGACGGGTGCAGCGGTAGGCTGTGTGGGCATTCAAAGGCGACTCTGCCGGAACCACAAACCTGACACGCGCACACCGTCCAGCCCCTATACTTTCTCCTTTCCAGAGCTAACACCAACGTTCTGACACTGAGAAACCATGGGCAACACATCCTCCAAAGACGCGGGGGCATCTTCCAAGAACAGAGGCGATGACGACCTCAAGTCCTACCCGTCTTTTAGCAAATCCGACACCAAGGACTCCTCGCGCTCTTTTCGCGGACTCCGCTCAAAAATTCCCGGCGGAAGCAAGACTGACAGCCCCCGGAACTCAACCATTCTCTCCAGCGAGGAACTCGCCGAGAAAACGAACGCTTTGAATGGAAAGAATGCAAGGCCTTCGGTAAACACGCGGCCAAGCCGCCGAGACATGTCGCCTTCGCCTGTCTCTCCCTCGCCATCGTCTCCCTCTTCACCTTCGCTCGATACCGCAACGCTAGCGTCTCCGACTGGTGAACCCCAACCTCCCCCGTCACCGGTTCACGGTGCTACCACGGGCCGCCACGATGTCCGCGCGGCTCAAGAAAGTGGAGAAGTCGACCACATTTCCGACCAACCGCCCTCTGGTGGTGGCGGAGCCAACCCCAACCAACAGCCCGGCCAGTCCATCCTCGTGAAGCGCGAGAACACCATCAACCCAGTCTACGACACCCCGAACCAGGACCCTCAGAATGAGCAGTCGGTTTCGGGTGTCGCCATGAGCGAAATCAAGGATATTGATCTCGATGATTTCATCAAGCGACTGCTGGATGCCGCCTATGCTGGAAAGGTCACCAAGAGCGTCTGCCTCAAGAATGCCGAGATTGTGGCCATTTGCCACCGCGCTCGGGAGTTGTTCCTTTCTCAGCCGGCCCTCCTGGAACTGGATGCGCCCGTCAAGATTGTCGGCGATGTCCATGGCCAGTACACTGATTTGATTCGCATGTTCGAGATGTGCGGTTTCCCTCCGCACTCCAACTACCTGTTCCTTGGCGACTACGTCGATCGTGGAAAGCAGTCCCTCGAGACCATCCTGCTTCTGATGTGCTACAAGCTCAAGTATCCTGAGAACTTCTTTTTGCTCCGCGGCAACCACGAATGCGCCAACGTTACCAGGGTCTACGGTTTCTACGATGAGTGCAAGCGCAGATGCAATGTCAAGATCTGGAAGACTTTCGTTGATACCTTCAACTGTCTCCCTATCGCTGCTATTGTTGCCGGTAAGATCTTTTGCGTTCACGGCGGTCTTTCGCCTGCTCTTGGCCACATGGACGATATCCGCAACATTGCTCGTCCCACCGATGTTCCTGACTACGGACTGCTCAACGATCTTCTCTGGTCTGATCCAGCCGACATGGATCAAGACTGGGAAGCGAACGAACGAGGTGTCAGTTACTGTTTCGGAAAGAAGGTTATCTCGGACTTCCTCGCCACTCACGATTTCGATCTGGTTTGCCGTGCGCACATGGTTGTTGAGGATGGTTATGAGTTCTACACCGATCGCGTTCTTGTCACTATTTTCAGTGCTCCTAACGTAAGTTGTGTCCCTTTTAAGGTTCGATGTAACATGTCACTAACTTGGTAATAGTACTGCGGCGAGTTTGATAACTGGGGAGCTGTCATGGCTGTGTCTACTGAGCTTCTGTGCAGCTTCGAACTGCTTAAGCCACTTGACTCTGCTGCCCTCAAGACGCATATCAAGAAGGGTAGACACCGTCGCAACAACATGCTCAACAGTCCTGTAAGTTTATCCAACAACTGGGTCTCGTGATTGCTTTTACTGATAGTTTTGCAGCCCGCCCACTTCAACCCCCAGAGTGTCTGATTGATACTCGCACTGCTTCCGTACGCTAGCCAAAGCCATGTGCCGCTCAGCTGTACAGAAGATTTTCCTTTCCCTCACCGGTCGACGGTTTCTCACAAGATTGCATACCGGTCGGACGGAATTCCGATCCAGGTTCATCTGCTGTCGAGCAAATAAGCATTTGCCAAGTCTTGGGTGACGGTTCCACAAAGCGCAAATACGCATAACAAGTCGATGAATCGCCGCGACCACTCAGAAAAGAGACGTACGAACGGGGAGCACTATGCAATACATAGTCGTGTCGAGCACCGTAACACAGCACGGTTCTTTTGCTTGCGGGGTACATGGGAGAAGCCGGACCAGCCAGCCACTTGGGTTGTGAGACGACGTGGACTCGGACCGGATCGGAGTTTTCACTGAACTTATGCATTACGAAGTACGCGATATATCTCTGCCCATATTTTGTCCGCGAAAGCGAATATCTCCGCTCCGTTATAACTTGCGCTTTGTTTGAGAAAGCCATGGCGAAAAAACAACCGACGCCGAGTCAGGCTGTTGCAGTCTTTCTCAGAGTCTCGCCAAACTTTGGCACTGTCAATGGCAAGAGGGGGAATGTCGCAATGGGGTCAACCGTGTTGCTTTTGCGCTGTGCTGATATGATGGTCACGGCTCTGGGTGACAGCCATACGAAATCTACCCACAAGCTTTCCTTCATGGGCAAGGGCAAGGTCAGGTTGAGGGTGTTAGAAAGCTCAGGCTTGCTGTGCCGGTTTTGTACGATGGGACATTTTCGTTTCTGGCTTGAATGCTTGATTTGCGTTTCGTTTCTCTCATGTCGTTGTTGTTGTTGTTGTTGTCGAGGCAGGAGTTTGTTGTTCTTGTCGTATTTCTCCTGTTTTTCGCATATATGCTTTTGTTTTTGTTCCTTTGATGATGGGTGGTTGGGTCGTTGTTGGGCTGAGCAGCCATGAGTCTGTCACAGGGCCCATGGAAGACGGATGGGATGAAAGGATGACGGTCAGGTTCCAAGGTGGGAGTCACTTGCGGAGACATCATGAATGGAGACTGGGTCGACACATTCTATGGTCGATGGAGGCGATGGACCTAGATGCACGAAGGAGATGCCTGACTTGCGTACTGTCGAGTCGTGGATATGGATAGCGACGTGCCGCAACATGATGGGATCGGAGTAGCGAGGAGGATGGGATCAAATATAAAAAAGACATTCCACTCTGCAAGACGCAGCACTCTCTGGACTGATCACTGTTGTAAACGCCGATTCGTGACAGATGAGAATACTTACTTACCCAGTGCCGTGACACTGGACGGACATATTGATAGGTGCATTTACCGGACACCCCCAATCATCACTTTCCACCATGACTATCACACGATCTTACACCCGCCGGGTCTACTCGTCCAACTCCTCCACCTCAACCACCAACTACATAACCTCTCCTACGTATTCACTAGGCGTCATCGACACCTCCACTCCATTTACCCGACAGAATATCTCGGCAGGAGGAGAAGGAGCGGCCATTTCGTGACCGCCCGCCCCATACGGTGTCGTCCTCCGCGGCGGGACTAAGCGAGATACCGCACGCAGATGGGGGTCTTCAGAATACGCCAAAGTCTGGAGGTAAGTAAATAGAAACAAACAAACAATACCTTTCTCCGCCTGGGGATTGTATTTGTCGGGCGGGTAGGGTAGGGTGTACGGTGGGTCGGTGTATAAAAACTTGACCCTCCCAAATAAAGGGAAAAAAAAAAAAAAAAAGAAAAAAAAAAAAAAAAAAAAAAAAAGGAAATATGTAGACTTCATGAGTGAACGAAGCAGAAAAAAACTCAAAAAAAAAAAAAAAAAAGAAGAAGCGATCCACCCAGGGGTCGAACCTGGAACCTCCTGATTCGTAGTCAGACGCTCTGCCATTGAGCCAGCGGACCTTGTAGAATTATTACTAGCTTGTCTTAAAATTTACCTTCTATATAGATCAGCCCAGTTCAACTAGTCAATCACTACTTCTTCGGTGCAGGTGTCCATCCATAGCTAGCTCTATTATTATCACTTCTTGACGTAGCTAGAAGTAGGTAACCTATATTCTTATTACCCCATCTATCTATTTATTTGTATGTATGTACCTACTACCACAAACAACCTTTAGAATACTTAAAACAAATCAAAACAAAGTGACTATTCTAGAGACATATTGTTTTCCGAATACCCGACACTCCAAAATAAGCGTCAAGACTGGCTGACTGACATTTGCTAAGCTATAGGTACCTGTAACTAATTACCTCCCACAAGCCAAGCCAAGCCAAGCCAATACTGACTGACTGACTGACTGGGTGGCCGTTATCAGCTGAAGCTTGCATGCATGCATGTCTGCCGCGAAGGTTAGACTAGTTTCCATCTTTTTTTTTTTCTGTTGACTTCAATTGGCAAGCGAGGGAGAGCAGGAGAGCGTGGTTGCCATGGTCATGAATTGCTTACCTCACTCTATAATATACTATTCTTCTCCTCGCTATGTACCAGGCAGGGACTTGAAGGGCTGGCTGGGGCAATTGGGTGATGAACATCGGGAGGGGAGGTAAATGTAGTCAAGGAAGGGTGTGACAAGCTGTAGGTAATACGTTGTGATGTGATGGTAGGTATCTTGTATGTATGCAGGGAGGCTTTCAATGTCAACGCTGGTCGCTGGTCGTTATGGTATACCAGTTCAGAGCTCAGAGAAGGCGACGAGTAAGGGTAGGTAGGTGACAGATTTGCTTGGGACTCATCATTGTATTCTAGACTACTATCTTCTGCCACAGTGTCTATTCTACTAGCTAGAATAAAGTCTTACTGCTCAACATCGATTTATCATTCATTGATGTACTGACGCTGATTGACTGATCATCAGCTACCTTACCTGATAACATCTTCATCGAGATCCTTAGTTCGTGGATAAGCAGTGACAACTGATGCGATGGCTGTCAACCTCGAAAGAAGAAAAACAACAGCTTCTGCCTGGTATTGGTATATCTCTAACAACAACTCCCGCGCTGCCACAAAATAGAAGAAGACAAGAAAACAAGGAGGCTAAAACCTCACAGCTTTAAAAAAGAGAAACTCTATTTGCACCGTAGCCAAACTCTATTTGCACTGTAGTCCAAAACTTTAATAAGGTATAACTTGGCCAAATAATAAGCTCTAAGAATAAAAATTGTATTTTCAGATTCCCTTAGTTTTTCTCTATTATAGTTCACTTACTAACTTACTTACCGCCTCTCCTACCAAATGTTTTAAGAGATATAAGGAATTCCAAAGTATATTTTTAGGTTTATAAAACCCTTAGTATATTTAAGGCCTGGGGTAATATCTAGGAGCAAACTTGAGATTTATTAGATAGGGTAGAAAATTATGAAAATTCTAAGCCTACTTTGAGGCTATAGGCCCTTATTTTCGTAGAGTAACTTTGAATTTTCGTTTTGGACTACGGTGCAAATAGAGTTTCTCTTAAAAAACAAGCTGAGAATAGACACAACTAACCTCATTCCATATGAAGCATCCACTGACCACCACCAACCGAACAAGCCATGATTGACAAAAAAAAAGAAGAGAAAATGATATTTTTCGTTCACCCGCCACCCTGCCTACCAAACTGCCCCCAACGCGCCGCCCAGCGTCCGTCCGTTTCCCGCTTCCCAAACGACATTGAGAAAGAAGGAGACAAAATATCAGAATGAAGAAGTGAGGGAGCAAAAGCCCAAAAACAAAGAGAAAAACGAAATTGAGTACAAAGAGAATTGAAATAAAAACAAGGTTGTTATATAGGAAGCCAGCCGATATAGATAGATCAAGAATTAGAGTTTAAGAATTTCACTTGTGCTTGGGGGTATTTTGCTTGGGGTATTTCTTCAACGTTTTCCTTTTCCTCTCCTTTTCCAACAAATTGAACCAGCCAGCGTGTGAGTTTCGCCAGCGACGTACAAACCACTCACTAATCACTTTCTTCGTCACCACCACGGTCATCCCTTGCGGCACCTCCGCTGCAATCAATGCACTGCTGAAAAGGCCGCAACTAGCGACGAGTGTAGACGGGGATGTTCCGACGAGGAGGGGGCCCGCCGCCGTTCTGCTCGGCGTTGTTGGTGAGCTCGGCGACGCGGGCCTTGATGCGGGCTACGCGGGATTCGATGGCTATTTAACTGATCAGCTTTCATTCACCAATCATGGTAATTAAACGGGCGTAACTCACTCTCCTCAGTACTGCTGTACCCGTCCAACTCAAGCCTCGCTCTAGGCGGCTGAAGACTCTTGGCTCCATCCAGCGGCTGTCCATTGCCATTCAACTTCTCCTCCTTCAACCTTTGCGCAGCGCGCTCGGCAGCGTTCTTGCGAATCTGAGCCCAGCGGTCCTGGGGGTTGGAAGACGCGGGGCTGAGAGGGACGGGCTCAGGGCTGTTGGGGATGGACGAGGCCGAGTCGGTGGCGGTCACCTGGGAGATGGGGCGCTCCCTCCTCATGGGCTTCTGCTCCTGAATGTGGACGGGAGTAGGGGCAGGAACAGAAATGGGGGCGGGGACGGCAGCGGCCTGCTGTTCCTCGCCGGTTTCATCCGAGGCAGAATCATCGGGCATGAAGGCGGGTTGGTCGAGCAGAGGACCTTGGTCGAACTGGCGGACGTGTTCCTGAGGCGGGGTGACTTCGGTGGAATCAACCTGGGAAGTCTCCTCGACTTCCTCCAGAGGCTGTTCGTAGGTAGGCTCAGCCTGAACAGGCTCAGCGGCAGGAGTGGCAGGCATAGGATCAGTGGCCTCCTCCCGGGGAGTCACAAACTGAGTCTCCTCTCGCTGCATGGGCGGCTTCTCAGGGGTAGCCGGCTTGGGCTGCACTGGGACCGGCTTTCTAGTCTGGGCCTTTTCGTTGTTCGCGGCAAGCATGGCGTTGAGTTGATCAGGCGTATTGTCGGCAATCTTGGACGACCTCTTAGCACGGCCAAAGAGCTTTCTGAAACCGCCTCCACTGGTCTTGGCCTCCTTATGAAGCTTCTTGGACTTCTTATCATCCACGGCCTCTGGAGATGCCATGGTTTCACGGATATAGTCGACGCTCTTGCGGACCAGGTCCATGCTCTTAGACTCCCTGGTTGGCGTAGCGAGCGGAGTCTCGCGGCTGGCGTTCGACTGGCGTTCAGCAGGATGGACCTCCTGAGGTGCCTCCACCGCTCTCTCCGTCGCCTGCGCCTGACGCTTTCCAGAGCTGACAGTGTTCGGCGTTCCGGGGTGCTCTGGCTGTGAATCTGACCTCGGGGACTGGACAGCCATCTGAGCTGCCGACTTCGGTGGCAGTTCGGGTGCTGCGCTCTGAGAGATGTCGAGCATCGAACTGTAGCGATGGCTAGGAGTGTAAGAAGAGTCGTTGACACCGCGGCCTGCGCTCGAGTCGGCCAAGTAGGCCTCACGGATCGCGTCACGGTCCTGGTCGTACTTATTGGCCCACTGGACAGCTGGCGATGCGGCGTTCAGGATGCTTGGTTGAAGGGTAAAGACACTGCTCGTCTTCTCGGCCATGACTTCCGCATCATTGCGTCCCCGTCTTTGGGCAATCTGAGGTTGCGACTTCTGCTTCTCCTGCATCTGAAGTTGGTAGGCAGCAGCCTGGATCTTGGCCTGCTGATCCGGACCAATGCTCGTCTTGCTGACACCAATAGAACCAGTGGTGTGGCTTGCCTTCAGGTTTCCATCAGGCTTTTCGAGAGCGTTCTTTCCAGATGTCGATTTTCTCCTACTCAGATTCTTCCCGCGACGTGTCCAACTAAAGAGGCCCTTCTTCTCTGCGATATACGCACCCTCAACAACCTCAGGCGCAGCCCCTCTGACAATCTCCTCCATGACAAGCCAGCGCCCAGCGCGGATAAGAGTCTCGATAACTGCGCAACGGCCAAAGGCTGCTTTCCTCTCGGGAGTCTCCTCAGGTGCCAAACTGCTCATCCATACCCACCAGAAGGCATCATCAAGGTCGAATCTTGTGATGCTGGCAAGCTCACCAGGCTGCAGAACGTCGTCGAACCTGGTCTGATGAGATTGAGAGCTCTTTTGACGGACAGTCCCTTCAATGGGCGGGAGAATCTTGTCAGGCGGAAGCAGAATGTTGTGAGAGCTCGGGTTCTTGTCTTCGAATCCTGAAGACAGGAAGTCGGCCCATGAGGGGGTTGTTGGCCGTCCGAAATCGGCGTTAGCTGCAACCTGCGCCTTGATGGCCTTTTCGCGCCTAGCAGCCAGGGTAGCTTCATCATCGGTTGAATCCTCCTCAATGGTGCCTGAGAAACCCATGTCCTCGAACCTCGACCACGAAGCATCCCGTAGACTAGTCGAGTGCTTTGAGCTTGAGACGGCCTGGGACTGATTCGCGGCAGAGACCGCTCTAAGGACTCTGCGACACTCCTCAGTTAAGGCCTGAACTGGGTCGTCGAACTCGGAATATTCTCTCAGCGCCTTGTCCTCCTCGCGGTACTGGAAGTGATTTGCTCGTCGGAGAAGGGCGAAAGGTGTTGGTGATACAGTCTCGACAATCATGGCAACCCTGTGAGTCGATGATTGCAACAACGCCGGTCGCTGTGGTGGGTATTCGGTTTCCTGCAAAAGCTTCTGTAACGATAAGGGGAGGGTCGAGATGGCGCCTAGAGCCGGAAGGGGTGCTAAGCAACGGAGATAGGCAAAGAATAGATGACTTGTCGCATCAGCCGCCTTTAGCCACGACTTGTAACCTCCTTCGAAGCCCTGACCACCGTCATCGTGTTCAAATGCCCACCAAGCTGCCATGCGGGAGAGCTTTCGCCCTCCGAAACCGTTCATTTTACCATGTGCCGCAACCGCCGAAAGTAAATCGAAGAATTGGAAGATGATTTCGGTTCGGGCCCTATTGTCGATGCTCAAGGGAATAAACGTTTTGAACGAGTCTCTGGCCATGTTGGAATCTTGTTCGCCGACCTTGAACATATCGTATGCATCCCAACCGACAACACCTCCTTGCAATCGACTCCAGCACCACTTGATTACTCCCGAAATAACCTGTACCACCATCGTCAGCATGTATCATTCGTGATGACCTGGCCTGTCGGGAAAGCGCACCATGGGCTCGGTCATGCGCAGCTCCTGCTGGAGTGCCTCTCCGCGGATAGCTGGTCCGCCATTTTGTTTGTCGAAAAAGTGTCGCACAAAAGTGCGAACGGCGCTGGGGTCGGAGGTCGGTCGGAAGGGGAGAAGCAAAAATGGAATATCGAGAGCTGGAGATATAGCGAGTTAGCAATTGATCGGACAACAGTCGGGATGCACAAGAAATGCACAAGCCACACCAGATGCGATGGCATGCACGGGCGCAAAGGGTAGGTGCAGCATAAGCCAGGCAGTGAACCCCAGCTGGGGGTCCAAATTGATGTCATACCTCGCGACTTGAGCTCCTCGGTAGAGAGGGTGATCAGCTCAACCACCTCTTCAGGTTCAACGGTTGTGCGAGTCCAAGCGTCAGTCCATTGGGGTCCCTTGGGCAGTTGCTCGGCAAAAGAGTCCACGTCGACGCCCTTTTTCTTGGACTTGGAGCCGTCCTTGTGCTTGAGGCGGGAGAACAAGCTGGGCATTGTCGTTTACTTTTTGGGGTTTGTTGTGTGTGTAATTGGTTTGCTAGTCGAGGATTGCAGGGCGAGACATTCGATGTAAGAGAAGAAGAATAGCCGAATGCGCGAGCGTATCAGGGGCGTATGGGTTCCTCGACGAGGGTATTGCTGCACCAGCGCAATTGGATGAAAGAATAACAAGATCCAAGACAAAACCGACTGGCGATGATGAAATGGAGAAAAAAAGGTGGGAAAAAAGTAGAGTGGTATCAGATTTCTCCTCGGGCGCGAAAGTCGAGGTGAGAGATTGGCTGGCCTCGGAGTTTGGGAGTTGAAGGCAAGCGGTCAAGGTGGGATATGGGGACCTATGATGGATCCTCCTGGTCTTGGATCCGAGTGTCTATAAAGTCTCGAGAGGAGCTCCGCCGATGTGCAGGAGAGATACTGACAACCTGACCTTCGAGGACTGAGGTTGAGAATGGGAGAGTGAGAAAAAAAAGAGAGGGAAAAGGTGATTGGGAAGAGACTGGAGAAAAAAGTTCAATGGATGGATGGATGGGTGACGAGTGGTGGCAGAGGGACGAGACCGAGACGGGAGCGAGTCTAACGAAGAGGTAGACAGAATGGAAGAAGCTCTTCAGGGGTTCCCATGCAAATGGCTTTTTGTGATGCCTGCAGGAAATTGGTCGTGACGGTAATTAACACCTATGTCAGGTACTTGCACCCTATCAAGCATTCACCTTGCCTTACCTTTCCGAGGTTCACAAAGTTGCTCTCCAGCTCTGGTGGATATCCAAAAAGGAACCGGCTTCAACAAAAACAAGTCTTGAGGTGCCGAACGGTGATATGCCTGACGAGGATGGCAAAAGGCAGAGAGAGGCCTGTGTGCTTTTGCGGTGTCCACTGCGATGACATGTATCCGCTGTCCGTACCTGAATGATTAGGCTGGATTGGGCCTGGTTCCTGCGTCCAAGTAAAATGGTCTGTGCGCGGTGGGTTCTCTTCGGTGCATGCCGTCTTGAACGTCTCTTTTCAGGAACGCCGTTTCCTCAAAGGGGTCACAAAAAGAGACAAGAGGCTGCACAATTGCAATAATTCGATATGCAGAGTGTCTTGATTTTCCAAGGCATGGGCCCCCCTCTGGCATCCTAAAATGAAGTCTGGTTTGGGTGTAGTCTGATCCGGGGCTGAAATGGGCTTCCTGAAATGACAGCCCAACTCCGAACTGGGCGCCCATGTTCTGAAGAGTCTGGAGGAGGCTTTGAGCTGATATCACCAACAACCAGTAATAAGATGAAGTATGGCGGATGGTGCACCGTGGGGGAAATTGACACGGGGGTGCCTGGGCATGTTCTCCACTTGGTGCCTTCTGCAGCCCAGTTTGTCTCTGGAGTGCAGATTGTGCACAAGGCAGTGACGATGGCGGGGTTTATTTACAGCGCTGTTTCGGACCAAGGCCCCAGCTCCACAGCGAGCTTCAAGACATCAATCAATCAATTCCTCGCTTCCACCTGCTGAGGTTCAACTCGACTGCCGGGACCGCCCTTCTCCGGAAATATAATTCTCGGCAACCACCCGGGTCAGTCACAGATGAAAGCCGAAGCCACAGCATTCATATTTTAACAAAGGTGCATGGATGGCGGTTATCGTCTTTCTTGCTTTTCAGACAACATTATCAGCCCATCCGATCCTCCAGACTCTTGTCCCCATCCCCTCTCTCCTCCATCTCCCACGCAGTACAACAACAGAATCAGGAACCACGCCGTACAGCATCCAGCAGTACTACATTCAAGTCACAGCATGGGGCGTACCATCGTCCTGTCGTGCTACTGGGCAAACCAAGCGGTTCGCAAATGCTTGAACGCTGCTGACTCGCAAGATGTAACAGAGACCTGTCAAAACTGTCATCCCATCAGTCATCAGGCCAGTTACAAGTTTCGCCTTTCTTGTTTCTTCCCCCTTTCTCCTCTCTTTTTTTTTTGCTCATCCGATTATGCCGTTGGCGACGGACGACATGACACCGATCCTTGGTCTCCCGCTCGCCCCGGATACTTGAAAATGCATGAATGAGAAGCTGCCACCTCATCCGTCACAGGAAACCATTGATTTCGCGCTGCCAGTGGTCTGCGAGTGTCGACGATGGACGGTCAGCTTTGAAGACCTCATTGGTCGTTTGGGTTTCTAAGACTTTGCCGTCCCCAAGGTTCTCTGCGTTGGCATGGTTTTCCTTGTCAAGCCTGTTAATGGTAATCCTTGTTCAGCCGACCAATACAGTCAGATACCAATGGGTTGTACATAGCTGTTGTGTTGCATGCGGGAAGACTTCACACATCTTTTTCATTCCCGGAGGAAACATTGGAAAAAGGAGCTTATTTTTGACTGAGCTTTGAGAGCTGTCTTTTTTTCCATTTCTTCTCCCTTGTCTCCCACGTTTTCAACTCTTCCCAAAAGCTTCCACCTTCTATGGAGAAGAATATGCAACGACAATCACATTCTCCAGCACTAAAAATGCAGGTCTTCGTGCCGCTAGAAGAAGAAGAGCAGCGCTGTCTGGGATTGATTAGCGTTCGCCCGTCCGGCCCCGTAGCCGTGCTGCACGCCATTCCATGGAACCTCACAAGTTCCTGACCGTCCCCGGGCCCCCGGCAATACACCACTCGTTCGTTCTCCTTTCTTCCCGTCGATCCCGGGTGTCCGTTCGGAATTGAACCGCTGCGCTGGTAATTAATCTCTGCGTTTACTGAAACACGTTATCGATTGTGTCTTCAATAATGTTATCTTTCTTACTCCACCAAAGATTCCTGTTTTCCTCGCAACGCTTTCCCTCCAATCTCTTGTCTGTCGTTGATTCAATGAGCTCCAAAAGGAAAAAGAAACGCCGACCAATCAAACATCAGGACTGGGCGGGTGACTTACCACTTAGAGGAACTCCACTGGTTCCTGAGCTTAGAGGATCCACGGCCTAATAACCGAGGCGTCTAGGTGTGTGCCTTGTTTCCTTACCCATATGCGCTGTTGATCATGAACAACATTGAGCCGTGGCTCCATAGCCTCCATGGATATGTATGTTGGAAAGAGAACATTCCATATATTTTCTGCCGATTCTCGTGAGCATTGATCTCAGCTGTCAAACGCCCAGATTTTCAACGGTCGAGTTACCCACTTCTTTTGTACCAGCACCTGGTCCTACGATGGATGCACTTCAAGATCGGTCTCGCGCCGAAACCAGATTTCGTACACAGGAACGAACAGAAGCCAACTCTTTTCATTCATTGTAGTTTCGAGGTCACACTTCAGCGGCAGCCGCTCGAATAAAGTATCTCTTTGGAATATTCGTAGCAGCGTTATTTGTAACATCACAAGGTCCGTTGTATTCCTTAAAGAAGAGCTGCCTTTTTATCTCTATATGTACATGTGATTTATACGAAGCAGACAAATGTACTGAGGGAAAGAGAAAGAGTGAAATGAAGCAGAGAAAACAGAAATATTAAAAAAAAAAAAAAAAAACCAGAGAAAAAGAATCGGGGGAATGGAGAAGAGACTAGGTTGAGAACAACAGCAGGAAACTCGTCAAAGGCTGCCATCAAACCTCTTCTGCGGTAGTCCATCACTCCATCCTCGCGACCCCGGCCCAAACACCTTTGTCGAGACCATGGGGAACCTTGGAGAGAGTTTGGTATTCACTTACGATCTAAGACACCACAAGCAAACATGCGTCCCCGTCCGTACGACTCGGTCGCCTCTTCCTTCTCGTCCAGATGACGCGCGTTGTATGACTTTTTGTGATACAGCCAGATATACGAGGACGGATGATTTGAGATTGACATGCAAGCAAACGCTATTCTTCCCATACTTTGTTTAAAAGGAAAAATGGATGAGCGCCGTGGTCGCGCTTATGCCGATCATTCCATGACAGCATTTTCTTGTCGAGAACTGGTTATTTCTATATAAACAAGAACTTAAGTTCAGTACTTACCAGACACAAAACTCCAAACTCCAAACCTATATCAACCCCACGAATTACCATTCATTATCCAGTCCCTCTTCCCAGGCATAGATTGGCTCTGATGCCCAAGACCCGGAGGCATCAAAGTGCGTCTGCTCATGAAATCGCTGAAACCCTCTTTATATAGTCTTGAAAAAACCCGGCCGCAGGTGTCAAGTCAAGCATCTGTCATGTCCTTATCCCCCTTCTCATCCGCCTCCTGCTTAGTTAGGAACGGCATTCTCATCACCGTCCTCCACCTTCTCCCCCGTCTTCCGCTTGACCACCACATCTGTCTCTGTCTTCTCCTCCTCCTCCGTCTTCGTCTCAGCCTTTTCAACAACAGCCTCAACCTCCTTCAACCCCTCCTCCTCATCAAAGATTTCCCCACCTTCAAACTCGTCATCCTCCTCCTTAACTTGCTTCTCCTCCGTCCCATTAACTTTCTTCTTCTCCTCATCATCATCATCATCATCATCCCCAAAAACACTCCCCCCCTCCACCACAGCCCCCCAATCCACCCTCCCCTCCTCCCTCCCATATCTCTCAGCCAACCAGTCATTCGCCTTCCTGAAATGCCCCGCCTCAAAAAACCCCCTGTGCGCACTCAGCGGACTGGGATGCACAGCTCTCAACACCAAATGTCTCTTCTCATCCACCTTGCTCATCCTTTTCCCCGCCGGCGTCCCCCACGCCATGAACACCACACCCCGTTTCTGCCGCTCGCTGACAAGATCGATGACGCGTTGGGTTAGCCGTTCCCAGCCCCTGTTGGCATGGGAGTTGGCTTCGTGCGCGCGCACGGTCAGGCACGTGTTGAGCATCAGGACGCCGCGGTCGGCCCAGGGGGTGAGCAGCCCTCCTCTGTTGGGAGGGGGCCGGAAGGAGGGGTAATCTTTGGCTAGGGCGGTGAAGATGTTCCGCAAAGATGGGGGCGCGGGCGTGGGAGGCCGCACCGAGAAGGACAGCCCGTGGGCTTGGTTGTGGTTGTGGTAGGGGTCTTGGCCGAGGATGAGGATGCGGACGGAGGGGAGCGGGGTGTGGCGGGACCTGTTTTGTGTGTGTTGTGTTTAGTGTTTGTTGCACACGGTTAGATGGTTGGTTGAACGAGATGGATGGTAGGTAAGGGGAATATATATAGATATGGGAAGAGCGGAAATAGGAGGAGGAAAAAAAAAAAAAAGAACATACCAACTGTACACATCCTCCTTGGGCGGGAACACAGTCTTGGTCTCCCACTCTTTCTTCAGGAACCTCTTCAGGTCCAAAAACTCCTTGGTGACAATCTCCCCTTTAAGGTGCGCCAGCCAGCTCTCATCCAGCGTGTCGATCTCCAGCTGCAAGAGCTCGCGTTGTTCGGGCGTTAGAGTCGCTACCCATTTCTCCTTGTCGAAGTTCTTGGTTATTACTGTCTCTGGTGTAGTGGCGCTTTGACTTTGACCTTGACTTTGGCTGCGGGCCGTGGTGGCTATGCCGTTACTAATTGAGGCTGGAGGTCCTGGCTTGGGAGCGCCGAAGAAGGACATGATGTTGGCGTTGGTTTGTTTGGGCTTTTTGGCGTCTGCGCTGCTGCCGGCTTGGTGGGCGCCGGCTTTGCGCTTGAGCTTGAGGGAGGAGGACATTGTTCTGGTTGTTTGGGGTGGCGGTCTGTGAGTAATGGTCTTGTGAGTTCGGATTCCAAGGAGGAGGAGTGGTAAAAGACGTCGGCGGGGAAGAGTAACGGAAGAGGCCGTAGTATTGCGACACAACAACGTGGTTGATCTTGGTGACAAGTTGCTAGAATAATAGCCAATAATCCTCGGATTCGAAATTGACCAACATGAACGCTCGAGGTTGGCCTTCTCAACTGGAAATTCCGTCAATTGAAATCTCGGCCAAATTTAAGGTAATCAGCTTGTAGAAGAGAAAATTTCCCGTCTCCGTTTGTCTTGGAGTGTTGTTTAATCCCAATTCCCAAAGATTACGCTACCTAAAAAGCGCGTCTCGTTAGCCCTGTAAGGCGCGACTTTTGGCGTCATCGAATCAATTTAAGACCCTTGCTTGACCCCACCTTGCGGGACGGGGTCCCGAAAAGCGGAGCAGCTCCGCACCTTTCAAGGATCCATTTTCGGCCGGGGTAAGCGTAGTGGAGAACGCCGAAGTCGCTGTGAACCGGTGGAGGCCGAACCAGTGGATGAGGACGGACCGTGCTGGACGCTGGCCTGTGCCCGCCTTTTTTGTGAGCACTAGAATACTCTTGGTCGTCAGAATAAGATCAATCTTCCAAGATTAGGTTTTATAAATGTTAGCTGGAACTTCCAAGTTGGTCATGACAGACGGGATGGAATAGGTATCCGCACAAAACTATCGCAACGCGAACTCACCGCGTGGTCACGTCCCCGTCCGGTGTAACAGTCTCATTGATCTTTGAATCACATGGAGTGCTACGAGTACCATGTTCCAAGATGATACTGCCAACTCGACAAGTTATATATATATATACCTGCGGCGCCCTTCTCCAAGCAATTCTTACCATCCGCAGGAAGTCTATCATTGATGTCCATGACAAATAAACACCCACTGCTTCCTTATCCCTACCTCTTTTCACACCGCTGCAATCAAAACGTTCATCCACACTTTCACAACCTCCCCCTTACCTTCCCTTCCCTCCCCTCCCCCATACACAGTGAGGAACTCACCCCTTCCAAGCCAACCACCCAAAAACAGTCACAACCATCCACGCCACCCTCCAAACCGTAGTCCACAACTCTGTAACCACCACGCCCATGGCCGTCTTCGGCTTCGGCTTTTTCCTCCTGCTTTGCTTCGCCCTCCATTTTGAACCTGTGGATGCACCATAATACATATCCTCCTCTTCCTCTCCCGTAATCTGTATCCTCGGCTCATGATGATGATGCTTCCCTCCCCATGACCATCCTTTAGTCCCTGATGATTTATTACTATTACTGTAAACGCTCGATTTTCTACTCCTTCCCTTCTCGTTGTGACCACCGTTTCTGGGACTGGTTTTTCGTTGTGAAGAAGAACTGACTGACCCAGTACGTGTTCTTCGCTCTCCCGAAGTACCTGAGGAGCCGTACTTGGATGAGGAGGCCGAGTATCCGGCCGAAGGGAGGTTGTATTCGTCGTAATCTTCCTGTTTCGCTTTGAAGACGGGGAGGATGGAGATGCCACTAGCCGCCGAGTGGCTGTCGGCATCGAGATCGAGGGCGAATTTAGGTAGGTTGAGGACGGGGACCAAGAAAGCGCGAATGGCGAGGAGGATTACACAAAAAATTCCCAAGCCGACGTAGTGCAGGTAGGTGCTGATTTGGTTCGGGAGGAGACAGAGGTGGGTTTGGATTGTCGGTTGGCCGTCGCTCGCGAGAGGTTTGCCCGTGACTGGGTCGAGCGGGTTGTATAAGCTGACCATTTGGAAACCGGGAGTAGGGACGCCCATGGCCATGCTGATGGATTTGACCGTGATTTCGCGGACGGAGCCTTGGTTGGGCGCGTGCACTACTTCGCAGTAGTCGTGGTCGTCGCCGGAGAAGGCGTGGATGACGTTGCCGATTTTCTCCATCAGGCTTACGGACTGCTTCTCGTCGAGGACGTTCTGGTATTGGTAGCCACGATACACGGAGATGGCGTTACGGTGATCGGGGAACACGGGCTCGGTCTGACCCTTTGGCGGTGGCGTAGGGGGCCAGTGTTCACGCTTCGGGCCGCATGGGGTGCCGGGTGGTCGGTAGAGCGGGACGTGAGTGAGGAGGATTGTCGGGAGGTCGGGGATCTTCTTGTTATTGTCTTCGTTGACAAGACGCGGTTGATCCTTGAAGTTGGCCTTGTTTAGCTCTTCGATTCGGTGGTGCAGCTTAACCTCGGGAACCTCTCCCCTCAGATACCGTAGCTCCTTCTCCACAGCCTTCTGCTTCGTCCACTTCACCTGATTGATAAAGTGTTCCGTCGGTTTGTAGATAGGCTGTACATCCTGCCTGGCGACCTCCGACAAGCTAGCAGCGCTCATCGACACCGTGTCCACCGAAACAAAGGTATGGTTTCCAACAACATCCACGCGGTTTCCTTCTCCAAAGTACGCCTCGAACCTGTTCCTCACAGGAAGCTTTATCTCCGCCCCAAATCCCAAGTCGTGGTTCCCGGGTAAGCTGGCAATTAGTTTCCTCCTCTTATGCTCGTTCTCCGGCTTCTGCCCCGCCTCCAGCCACGGGCTAAAGAAGATCTCGCCGAACCTGGCATACTCCTTCAACCAGTAAAACTCGTTATACTTCTTATTCCAGCTCTTCAAGTATTTCTGCTCGTTTTTCGGATGCGGACCCCACTCCGGGTCTCGAAAGTCTCCATGTGCCGTCTTCCACTCCCGTCCGCCGTCGAAGAGGTCGCCCAGGAAGAATATCGTATCGGGGTCAAGCTGCGCCTGCATCTGCGTGTAGGATCGGCGGATGTAGTTATCGACAATCGTCATCGTCAACGAGTTCAGCGGCCACGGTCGGCCGGGGTACGAATGGGGGTCGATGAGCTGGGGATCGGCCACCAGGACGAGGTGGTGAGGTTTCGCGCCGGCGGGCTGTTTTTTTTTGGCACTGTTGTATTAGCCTCCTACTTCTTCCACGGTCCGAAAAAAGAAAGGTCTTACCCATTTCTCCCACTTTTCCCACTCACACTCCTCCACCGCCGAATGAAACACCCATCTCTCGCCCCAAAGCAGAACCACAATCCATGCAGCCACCAGTAAATGCGGGAAGCTGAACAAGCGGTTATACGTCAGATTCAAGCGCAGCCTCCGCCCGGCATTGACGATGGCCGCCCAAGCCAGGAAGCGGCCGCGTTCCCTCCAGAAGCGCCAGGCGGAGCGGGACGAGTGGGCGAGAAAAGCGCGAATGTCGTCGAGAACCGAGGTCGAGTCGGAGCGGCGGTGTTTGGGTTGGAATGATGAGCTGCTGTAGCCGTAGCCCCCGTTGCTACTATACGATGGCGCCATGATGGGGTGTCTGTGTGGCCATTCCCGGACGGTTTGTGAAGTTGGTTTTGGGAAAGGTTTGGAGGAGATCGGATTTGAATGTCGGGAAAACCGAACGGAACGAAACGAAACGTGGCGCTGTGCTGTTGATGTGCGCAATTCAGGGGTGCGGTGTCCCACTTCCAGTGGAAATGGAGCTGCCGTTCTAGAGCCGCGGGGAGTGGAATGAATGGTGGATTCCTTTGCTGTGGTGGAGTAGTCGTGTTAAGGCTTCCTCAGATCAGTGGGTATTGACACCCCACTATCTATTTGCAATGACGATGTGGGAATGGAATTGGAATCACGAAATCACAACATTGAACAGCGGAAAAAGGATTGTTGTTGTTATTGTTTATGGAGACATTGACACTTCAGCCGTCGCCAACAAGGCAAAAGGTCCCCCACACCCTCCAGCCTCCAGCCTCCAGCCTCCAGCCTCTCGGCTTAAGCGGGGCCGCCAGAATGACCACTCAGGAGTCGGGGAACGACGACGCCAACAAAAACCACCCGACTGCGGCGTCCGGAGCATAGAAGGATGAACGCAACCGACGACGACGCTGAAGATGAATTAAAACAAAACGCCAAAAAAAAAAAAAAAAAAAAAAAAAAAAAATAAGAAAAGCAAAAAGCTCAGCCGACCATGATCGGAGTCGGACTCATGCGTTTACCCGGAGCAAGGCAGAGAGAGGCCTACGAAACTACCACGCAGTTTCTGAATGGATCCAACGCACTAACTAGGTAAACAGGCTACTGGAACCGTGGTAGGAGAGGTCTACAATTTGGTGCTTGTATGGTCCTCAGGTCACGCACACTGCTCAACTAACTCCGCGCTGTCGACACATCACTTCCAGGTCGTGGATTACATACAAACGATCTCGGCGTCCTTTTAAAAAGTGGCGGGTTATGTAGTTCGATTAGAGGTGGTGCAAGTGTTAGTGCTTCACTACTTCCCGTCTTTTATCATCCATGACACATTTCCAGCTCACGCCTTGCGGCCTTAAATTGAGAGACCGGCTTCTCTTGTGGACTTCGTCTTTTTATGGATGCAAAAGGATTATGTCTTTTTTTTTCTTTCCTCACTACGCCCTCCCCCGACAACAAGAGAACCGTAAGCATTGAGAAAAACAATCAAATATCAATAATCTTTGATCAGGCGAGAGTGGTCATAATAAGTATTTAGTTTTCAAAAAGCAAAAAATACGATCCTGGACGAATCCCCTTTTATAACGTGAAAAATCCCCTGCACTTGGATGTAGAGAAGAAAAGAGAAGAGCAAGGACAGGAAGAGAGGAGATTCCGTTCGAGGGTGGGGGATTATATAAGGCGAAGGGCTTGCTTGTATGGGAAAGTAAATTGCAATACAACAAAAAGGAAGAACTACTACAGCAAGCCCGTTGCATTTTTACTCTCGTATACAGCATTTCCAGAAGGCAAACGGTGGCTACCTAGGTAAGGTTCGAACAGCATCGAGAGCACGGGCGGGCACCTCGACGGCTCTGTTAATGGTTTGCTGCGGGTTGTGTTGGGACACTAACACTTGCACCCAAGCAACCAACCTCCAACCGAACCACCTGCATAACCCACGGTGTAAGTAAGACAAGCAAGCGATAGAAGCAAATAGAAGTTGAAATACTCTTCGCTCAACCAAACCCCTAAAACAATACGTATGTATCGTTTTGCATAATAGTTCTCAGGGTCCTTCACTTGTCAATGTCTCTCATAAAAAAACCCAAAAAAAATACCATTTTTTTTATATTTTTTTTTTCAACTATTCTCTCTCTTTCTTCCTGTTCCAAAACAGTCTGTCGCAATGTGATGCAACCTCCACTGCTTCCCATCCCCACATACACCTACCTGTTGTCAAAATAAACGACACCCGACATGACACCGGACACGCGATACCAACGGCCCCTATGATTCACCATTTCTCCTATACGTTCGTTCGGCCATCCGGTACGTCTTCCCAAGAGGGAAAGCGAATACGCCGATTTGCATATTCACATTTTCACCCTCTTCATTTTTTTTTCCTTTTTTTTTCTCCACATTTTTAACATTCCGACGTTCCTAACCCCCGACTCCCCCCAACTATGTAGAGGTACGTACGTACGTACCCTACTACTCAGCTGAACTTTCAATGAGAAGAGATCCGAACGGACGGACGGACGGACGGACGGTTAGATCTTAGTCGAAAGTCTAGTTGCCTAGATACGTACCACACACTACCACACCTATATATGTATATACCACACCATTGGATCACGGAAGGACGCTCCCGAAGAAGGTGGTCATGGGGTTGGTTACCCTGCCTGTGCCTGCCTGTATTTAACGGTGGTGTGGGTAGGTACCTACTTCTGGTCAAGGTACTTCTGGTCAAGGTACCTTGGGGCAAAGTGGTAATGTAAAGTGGCAAGTGTAAAGTATGTTCAGATTTTTGGTCGAGCTAATATGTACAAATGTGCTCATCCCAAGTTAGGGTAAGCACTCGAGGGAACTAACTATACAAGTATGGACAATGAAGATGTGAAGAGGTGAAGTGACGACACAATCAGAAAAGCAGGCAACAGAGAGAGATGAGAGACGAGAGACGAGAGAAAACAAAACATCGCGATTGACGATGTCGGCGAAGAAAAGAGAAAGAGGAAAAAACGAAACGCAATGGGGATATCCATCCCCATCCCCATTCAAGTACGTATCGTACAAATGCCTGGTTCCAGGTAAGGGCGACTTGTTGCACTTATTAGACCTAAAAGATCCAAGTAAAAGTCTGCTTAACCTCGAAAGGAACCGAATACCTATTATCACCAAGTTAGCAATCATTCATCATCATCATCATCATCATCAGAATATCCATCAAAGGACAAAAAAAAACTCACTTAATATCCCCCGCCGAACTCCCCACCAAAACCAAAAACCTCCCCTCCTCCGCCACCCACCCCTTTCTCTCCGTATCATAATACCCCACCGCGTACTTATCCAGTTCAATCCTCAAATGCCTCGTCTCGCCCTTTTCCAATTGCACCTTCTCAAACGCCACCAACTCCTTCTCCGGCCTGGGCAATCTCGACTTTTCATCCCGGACATACACCTGCACCGTCTCTGCGCCGTCGTATTCGCCCACATTACTAACAGCCACGCACAGCTCGATTACTCCATTCTGCGTGAGCACGCGGCTGGACAGCGAAGGCCGGCCGTACTCGAACAAAGTATACGACAGACCATGGCCGAAGGGGAACAGCGGCGCGATTTTAGAGCGGTCGTAGTGTCTGTAGCCGATGTAGAGACCCTCGCCGTAGATAACCTCTAGGTTCTCGCCCGGCCAGTTATGGTACGCGGGCGTGTCTTCCAGACGCTTGGGGAACGTGCAGGGGAGTTTACCGCTGGGGTTACGCAGACCGAAGAGCACATCGGCCAGGGCGTTACCCGCTTCTTGGCCTTGGTACCACGCCTGCAAGATGGCTGGTACACGATCAGCCCAGGGCATGGTGACTGGTGAGCCGGACTGGTTGACGACGACGGTGTTGGGGTTCGCGTTGACGACGGCTTCGACGAGCCGGTCTTGCGAGCCGTTGTAGGGCAGGTCCATGGTTGGGCGGTCGTACCCCTCGGATTCCCACTCGGCGTCGAGGCCGACGACCATGATGGCCACGTCGGCGGCGGAGGCGGCGTCGATGGCTTCCTGCAGGTAGTCGACCTGGTCGGCTTCCTTGAAGCCAATGCGGCAGCCGCCGTAGCGGTGCGTCATGCCCATTTGCTTTTGCTTGGTGACGGGCCGTAGCTCGTTGGTCATTTCGACGCGCAGCTCGACGGGCCGGTTGGCGTCCATTTCGACCTCGACGAGGTAGTCGACCGAGCCGTCGAACATGGCTTCGCCTTCTTCGGTCCAGTCCCACAGGTCGAGGGAGAGCTTGCCGTTGATGTAGAGCTTACCCGGGCCGACGGACATGTAGGAGATGGTGTGCTTGCCCGAGTGCTTGGGGGTGAGGTAGGTGGTGGCGACGGCGGACCATTCGGGGCCGGTCTGGGCGAGGGGTGCCGAGTCCCAGAGGAAGAGGTCGGTGTTGGTCCGCCGTTGGATGGCAACGGGTTCGCCCTTGAACTTGTCACCCTTGAACCACTCGATGGTGACGCCGGGCTTGCCAGTTTTGTCGGAGCAGTAAGGAGAGGCGACGGGGAGCCACTTGTAGATGTGGCAGCCTTGGGCATAGGTGACAGGCTTCTCGGCGACCTTGCGGATGCTCTCAAGAGGAAGGGTGGTGTAGTAGGGGTTCAAGCTGGCACTTCCGCCACCTCCAGCAATGGCTCGGTTGGCGTTGGGTCCGATGACGGCGACCTTGGTGATCTTGGGGTTGATGGGCAGAATCGAGCCTTCATTTTTCAGAAGGGTGAGACCCTGGATACCGGCCTCACGGATCAACTCCCGGGTTTCCTCTCTGTCGTCTTCTTTCTCCGCAGTTTCGGGTGTCAGATCGCTTCCCTTTGTTCGCTCGACAAGAGTGAGGACGTTCTCAGCCGCTCTGTCAATGTCAGCCTGTGAGAGTTCGCCCTTGTTCAGGGCCTCCATGACCTTTTCATAACGCCATTTCTTGGAGTGGGGGAACTCGATATCGCAACCTGCCTTGATGGACTCGGCGGTAGAGTTGACACCGCCCCAGTCGGAGATGACAGCACTGTGTCGGTGTTAGTGATTTCTAGAGCACCGGGGGAAAGGGGTGGTCACTCACCCATCAAAGTTCCACTCATCCCGAAGAACCTCCTTCAAGGTGTGAGTGTTCATGTCAGCGTGAACCCCATTTACGAGGTTATACGAAGACATGACAGCCCATGGCTTGGCCTCACGAACAGCAATCTCAAACGGACGCAGGTAAATCTCACGGAGTGGCCTTTCGGCAATCACGGAGTTGACCGTCAACCTGTTTGTTTCTTGCTCGTTTCCGACAAAATCTGGTTGATGTCAGCTTTGTGTCTTTGCGGGTTCAGCGACAGTGGGAACTCACGCTTCATGGTAGCAGCCACACCATTCTCCTGAAGACCCTTGATATACTGAGCGGCAAGCTTGCCAGTAAGAAGAGGGTCCTCAGAGAAAGACTCAAAGTTCCTTCCTCCCAGAGGATGTCTGTGCATGCAGACCGTGGGCGCGAGGAGAATGTTGGCCTGGCGAGCCTTTGCTTCCTCGGCCAAATGACGGCCTACTTGGCGGAGGAGGGCCTTGTTCCAGGTGGCGGCCAACGAGATACCGCAGGGAAATAACGCAGCCTGTTTTTGATGGTTAGCACAAGGTCAAAATTGGCCAACTTGATGCTTGTTAACTCACCTTGGTACCACCAACAAAGATACCGCCTCGAGCACCATTGGGTCCATCGCTCGTTTTGACGGCAGGAATACCCTTCTCGGGTATCGACTTTGTCCTCCAGAAGTCTGCGGCAGTTAGGAGAGAAATCTGTATAGATCAGCTTCCTGCTCGTCTTTCTCCCGAGAATATGTCGAATGTCGTACCTTCTCCTCCTGTGTTAGGCTTGCCAGCTTCTTCTTAGCCAGGAACCTCTTGTTCTTCGGCACAGCTACCTGCTGGAACGGGCTTCCCATGGGGGAGAACTCGGTATCAGGCGTGGTGTTGCTGTCGATGCTCTCAGAAGGGGAGGCATTGGGATCGATATCCCGCTCGAAGGGGCCTCCCCCAACGGCGATGGAGGAAAGTGAAGTCATGCTGGCTGAGCTTGGAGTCCGCGGTTGAGAGCTCGGTGTGAGAAGTCTCAAGGGATAAAGCGACCAGTGAGTCGTCGAGGGTGGTCTATCGTCGAGCAAACGTTGTTCCAGCACGGGGAAACAACGGGACTGGTGAAATGGGTGGGATTCTCGGAGTACACTACATGAATTCGAACTGGGAAGAGGCGGGTAGTTTATACAACTGCCCGGGACTCTTAACCGGGGAACAGGTGGAGAGACTCTCCATTCTGGCTTCCGAGAATTAACCGCTCTTTATGTGAGCTTGCCCGGTGAGAGCATGGGAAGGAGTGTCATTAGGATTTTTTAAGGCGTCCAGGGTAGCTCGGGTGGTGGGAGCTCAAGATGTACCAAGTCAACTTGTACCAGGCCAGGGGCTTTCAGAAAACAAGGCAACTTTGTCTAGGGCGTGATTTGGAGGGAATAGTCTAGTAGATGGGCCGAGAGGTGTTGAGGGCTTTGCTCTGGTGACCTTGATGGGCAGTAGATTATTGCTCTCGGGTGGATGTAGCCATATCGGTAGGGACGGACCGTATGAGCGGGTGGTATCAGCCCAGGGAGAGGCACTGTCTGTCGGTCTGTCTCCACGGTTATATTGCATAGCTGCATCCATTGCCGTTGGCCGCAATGATGGTCATTCAACGGGGTTGAAAGACCAGGAGGAGTAAAAACACATGATCTCCAAGGTTTCCTAGGTGGTATCCGCATTCTTGTTTGCATCACTTGATGCCAAGAAAGAGCTTGAAGGTCGAGACGGCTTCATATTGCTCGATTTTCTCATATGGTCCTTTGGTGGTTGGATCTAGACCGGGGCTATACTCTTCGCTGCCGGCACTTGAGCAGAAATTTTCTCTGTTTGTCAAGTTGCTCGATATTGATCCTGGAAATGGTCGGCGACTTGGACGAGGTGCGTGTGTCTCTTGACCAACAGGTTTTGTATGCGGTTTGCAGATCGGTAAGATTTTGGTTTGGCGTGGCAATATCTCGGTCTCGTTCGACGGCGTTTTCCGTTGCCCGTTGCTACAGCGTTGAGAGGCGTTGAAGTCCTGTCGTTAGGTCTTTACATACAACCCGAGCTAGTTGTAGCGTTGTATCGACTGGCAACCCTTGTCGATGCGGAGGCAGGGCTATTGTAGTCTTGTAGATGTCGACCTGGCTTGATGTTGATGTTGAATTGACGATGGAGGTTGACGAAACAAAGCCGGACTGAGATCCACAAGGCGACGAAGTGTGGAGATGGGGTTTTCGCTTTTGTGGGGAAATTGGAGAAGACTATTAACATGCCAAGGAACATGGCGTCAAGCGGGGAGATGCAAGTAAACATAAAATAGCCTCGGGAGGCTTATCGCCCGTCCGGCAACCCGTTCCGTGACTATGAGTCGGCTTCCCGGGCCGTCTTCCTCCAACACCGCCGTTTTCGACTCCATCGGATCCCATTCGACAGTGTCAATTCCGGGCACCCAAGCATTACCGGTGTTTTCCATCTCCACGCCGAGCAGTATTGTCGTTGCCCATCAATGGAGCAGACATTTCCTGTTATCAGTACACTGTTGCTGGTGGTTTGTTTTAAGAAATGAAGAGGTCGACGAGTCGTACCATGCATGCCTCCTTGGCTGTTGTTGACCGGAGCTGATGCTAGGGTTCGTACGTTTCCATGTTGGGATACCACTCATCACTCACTCTTTGGGAAATTCAACCTTCAATCTCAAAACGAAAAAGGGGCACTTCACATGTGTCCAAAGGACCGTTACACCGCCCACCAAACTTCCTCGAGCCTCATCAACACTGTTGCTTGTCTCGAGACGTCGTCTAATGTGGAGGTGTACATCGAGATTCCTGTTTTCTCTTCCATCGCTTGAAGACGCGCTTAGATCCTTCTCTTGCAGATGCTCAAAGATTGGCGTGTATCTCTCGCGCGTACCCATACTTTCGCTTTTACTGGTTCCGACTCACCCTCCACTTGGACTCCTCCCTATCACGCCGAACTGGTTTCCCATTCGTGACCGGAATCATATCTCTTCCCTTCTTCACAGATTCCATGCGTATAAGAGCTCGGCAACGAGTAACCAAAGTGTTCCAGGCAAAACATAGCCGCTAGCTTGGGCCAAACTGGTACTGAAAACGACACCTCGCGGAGAGTCCTCGACGAGAGCCTCACTCTTGGTTCCCATCCTTTGCCGAATCACACGGACGCTACAACTCCACCAGCCAACACAACCAGAACCTTCACTACTGCAAGGGAAGCCTTCCATGTCGGATTCGCTGCATAGGGCCAAAGCTGGCTTCGGAAATGCCCCTTCCACCCTCTTGCATGCTCATCACCCGGCCTTAGTTTCCGCCTGTCACTTATCCCATGCACCTTAATGACGGCGGCACCATGAAGGGGGTCTTGTTAAGATCTCCGGGACGTGGGGGTTATCGACCGGCCGGACACGTTTGCAAGACTCTTCCTACCTTTTCCTTTCTGGCGGAACATCTGGCGAGGTCCATCGTTGATCAGGACAAAGTTGGACATAATCATCAACAGTGATGCTTTGTCTGGCATCTACTATACCCAGCCCATAAGATACGGTCGTTCGGGAGATCTTGCCGACGGAAGCGTGGTAGCGAAGACGCCTTTCCCATCCAGGGGTACCCTCGGTCCATATCCCAAGCATCGTTTGAGTGGCTGCGGCCAGGTCTGTTATGGTCCAGGAGACATCGGCAAGCTAGCACATGGACTTCGCAAGGCGTCTGTCGCGTGCTAGGCGCCGGTCATTCGAGGATATCCTTGTGTGTTCGACGTCACAGACTTCCTTCATATCAGAGGGTATAGTCGCTTATCATGATATACGCCAGGCTCCCTAACGCTTGCGGCTCCAAGAAACTAATCTCCGACTCACGGATCATGGCTGTCTTTTAACGTACCGAACGTCACACATCAAGCACACAAAAGGGATACGGAACGTCGTCCCGAAGCTCGAATTGACTCGAACCTTGCCAGCACCAAGTACCTCCCGGTCATTTTGCTTCCCTCAAAATCACATCTGGGCTATCGGTTTGATGGCTATCCAGCTGCCTCAAGCATCGACCCTCTTTTGGTCGACAGCCAAATTCCAGTCACTTGGTCTCTGACTTTGCGGCTCTTTGCAGGGCCTCGCTAGTTTCCTGCAACTGTATTTAGCCTCTTCATCCTCATGATACTGCGGTTAAACTAGGTATCGCACAATCTTCATGTCACGCGGACGTTTCTTTGAGAAAAACGACTGATTGCGTCTCCAATGCTTCCGTTGTCCTCGGGCCTTGTCCATGAAGAGACGCCTAGTTTGCACCACCGTCTGCTTGTTGTCTTCCCCACAGCCTTTCTCTGAGAAGGGGCAATTCAAAGCCACCTGTGAAACTACCGGTTCTATAGGTGACGATTATAGCGATATTGTCTCTGATTTATTTCACGACAACAAGTGTGAGTCGAAACAGCAGCCACGTGGATAGGCTCAGTGTTGACTTGATGTCAAGTCTCAAGTCACCAGGGGGGCCTCATTTCGCCAACCCGCACATCATACCACAGGTACGTGTCTGGAGGGCCACACGAATAAGATTAGCCTGATGGCCACAATACTTGGGCCGCAAATCGGAGGATCTCACGGTTCGAACAACCATCCGCCTTTCATGGCCATGGAGCCATTTCCTAACCTGAGAACGCTTGCATGCTTGCGGCAACTTCCTTTGCTCCTTCAGGTGGCTCTTTCCAGTTGTAACTAAGAATCGAGCGGTTCTCAATCACACTGGTCTGGCTAGGTAGGTAGGGAAAGGCTGAGAGGAAACGCACAAACGAAGAAGCCGGCGAGCTCTCAGCTTATAATCCCAAGCACAGCCCGTCTCTTCCGCCATCCCGTCGAGCTTTAAGTCTAGTCACCGAACGACAAGCCAGCCCCCTTTGTGGCTGTAATGCAGTGCGCAATACCCGTAAGTTAGACTACTATTATCTGAATGGCTAAAGCGCACACCTGGTGGCTTCCTAAATCTTAAAAATACCCTGCTCGAAGAAATTTGCCTATTGATCCGTACAACATAGGTATGGCAGGAACAGACATAATGAGTTTGTAGGAGTCGGAAAGAATACAAAGACCGAGAAGATTCCAGCCCCACTTGGTCGCGTGTTCGCGCGGACCCGTTCTGCCAATTGAATGGATCCGGGCCAACCCTTGCCGGAGTGGACGGCACGGTCGGGATGATGTCATTCGTCCTTTTTGGCCTGCAGGGGTTTTTGATGCGTTCACCGATTCGAACGAGATCGATGATGTTGGGATGAACTGATACGGCGGGATTACTAAGAAAGGAACGAATTGGATGACGATTTTGACGTTTGCTTTGTCATTTAGAGACTCCATTGCGAACATTCCGGAGGGATCGTTGATCTTGTGTGATTTTGTTGTTGTCGATTGAAGTTTGGCCAACATTCATTCTTCTTTCTCCTTTTCCTTTTTGGCGGAGATTTTCCTCGTTTACGACCGAAGTTTTCGGACGTCGTTAACCAGCTTTCCCGTTGAACAGTAACGTCCCAAACTACGTATCGGAGTTATTCATCGGAGTTCCGGTTTCTTCGTTGCACGACTTGGTTGACACAAACTACAAACCCATACCTTCTTCCCCACGAAAGCGCCTTCACATCACGAGCCACGAGAAACCAAACACTTCGGAACTTGCCATCCAGCGAAGAAAACCCCCGCCGTCAAACTCCCGTCGAACATTGGTTGTTTCGCACAAATCTGAGACCAGCCACCGGCACCAGCCGCGTTTTTTCTTCACGATTATAGAAAAAACTGCAGAAAAGCCACAAACGATTCGTGTGGCACCCCTGAAAACGAGGAGCCAAGAAATTGTGGAAAAGCAGGTACGGAAAATTCCACTCTTTTCTAGCTTTGGACGCAAGATTCAGGGTCTCTTCACCGCACCATGCCCAATACCCCATTCGAACTCCCTAACGACTCCAATCATACCTTACCAAGTCCGTTCGGTACCTACCCATACCCCGAACGACTCCGCTGTTTTACTGCCAAGTTACTTACCAACCTCCAGCTGCTTCGAGCTAGTCTAGGTTAAACGTCACAAGTACACCGCATTGAAGTTGGCCTCTTACCTAGTTTCCCTTCTTTAATACTACATCAACAATTCCCAAAAGTCCCTTTCCGCAATCCCGTCTTGAAATCATCTTTGGACGACATCCCCGACAACATCTGGATCCAATCCAATTCAAGCAGCCAAGCCAAGCCGATCTAACGCACATACACAACAGAACCTGCACAGCTCGGTATATCTCAAAAGACATACAGTACTCGTACGAAAGGAGCGGAGCGGAATTCGTGGGGTGCAGCATACGAACTAGAACTACAAGACAGCACGACTTGAGCACGACCGAGACGCTGGACGACATCAAAAAAAGCAATTGCCCTAAACGCCGACAGACAAGACAAGACCAACCACAACAGATCGAGTTAGTAACACGACTCACGCTCTTTGAACGAAGAGATTCCGACCTGCATCGTGCGTGCATGACACTTCATCGTACACTACAGTACACTACAGTACACCGCATCGGTGTCGCATCAAACTACCGACGCTGTGGTCCAAGTTAATCGAGACATCAATCTAGCTTGTACAAGCGACGACAGAATTAGGAAGAGGAGGCAATTGAACGTGCAAGATCAGATTGACGTCCAATTCCTGTCCGATTACGGAAGGTGCAATTTGGATAGCACCGCCCAAGCCGAAAGAGGAAAGGCATCACGCATTCATCTCTCTTTGTCGTCCACGGCGTTCACCTCGGCCATTTCGGTTGTTGACGATCCTTATCGGACTCCAACAACAAAAACCGACAGCGTCGAATACCTCATGAGCCAGCAAACTCACCAAGAACACACAACCTAAACCTCAAAAAATGCTGCCACCAACACAACCTCCTCCTCCTCCGCTGGCGCAATCCAGCTCTTCACGATACTCCTCATCCGCCTCCTCACGCCCTTCCTCACCACGAAATGAACCCTCTCAACCCTCCTCACCTCGAATCTCATCTTCTTCCTCGTACTCTCAACCATCCCAACCCACCCAACCTCAACCCCAATCGCATTCCTCCACCCCCCGAAACAATGCCCCCACATCTACCACCGGCAACGCTCGCACCTCAACAATCCGCACCTCAACCGCCACCGGCACCCCCTCCCATCCCTCCCACCAACAAGCTCCACCCCACCGCGCCGCAGGACCACCCAAAACCCTCCGCGAAAAGATCTTCCACGCCCTCCCTCCCCCCACGGGGCCCCTAAACGTCGGCTTCATGGAACTCGAGTTGCCCGTCCGCGACCCGCGCACTTTTTCGCACATCAAACGTAACGGGGAGTTTGCGCTTAAGCTCGACACCGTTCTGTTCGCGGTGTACTACCCGTGCGAAGGACCGGAGGAGAAGCCAAAGGAGAAAGCGATGATGACGAGGGATCGGATCCGACGATGTAGGGGGAATGGGAACTGGGAGGGTTGGGATGATGAAAGGAGGGAGGAAGGCAATGGGGGTGAGAAGGAAGGAAAGGGGAAGGAAAAGAAGAATGGGGGGTTGACGAGACCGCCTTGGCTGCCGAGGCCGAGATTGAGTACGTGCAAGGGGTACGCCAACTTTGCGAATATGCCGGGCGCACCGGTTGCTACCTACTTTGCTTTGACGAGCATGTTTACCAAGTTGCCGGCGTGGCGGAATGCGAAGCTGAGCGATGGGCCGCCGTTGGCGGGACCGGAAGACATGGGAGAGGAAGCGCTGAATAGGGGGTTCAGCGATACGAGCGAGGTGACGCTTGTCTGGGGACCGAGGCCGGCTCCGGATGCGGAGGAGTTACGGAGACGGAGGGCGCAGTACCCGGTTATCATGCTCAGCCACGGCCTCGGCGGGTCGAGGACGGTGCACAGTACCATTTGCGGAGAACTGGCCAGTTACGGATTCGTGGTGGTCGCTGTGGAGCACCGAGACGGAAGCGGGGCGAGGACCTTTGTGAATAAGGAAGGGTCCTCGCCGGACTTGTGCAGCCAGAATCTGGACCGGAGGTCGAATGCGCAACGGGAGAAGGAAGACGGTGCGATATTCCACGCGAAACGACGACGGAAGGAGAATGGCAAGCAGAAGCCGTACTACATGGTAGACTACCTCTTTCCGCTGGACAACGCGCAAGATACCCGACCGAATAACCCAGCCGGAGTAGACACCGAGTTACGTTCGGCGCAAATAGACATGAGATGTGCCGAGATTCAAGAGGCATACTACGTCTTGGGAATGATCAACAACGGACAAGGAGAAGAGGTTGCGCGTCGCAATCTAAGGAAGAAAGGAAATAAAGGCTCAAGCTCAAAGGGGCTCATAGGCATCGACTGGGAGGATTGGACGGGCAGGCTATACCTGAATAATGTGACCATGATGGGTCACTCGTTCGGAGGAGCAACGGCAGCCCAAGTGCTCAGATTACGCGAAGACTTCACGTGGATCTCGCAGGGCATCTTACTCGACGTGTGGGGCCCAGCGATGCCCGAGGACTCAAGCGAGGAGCACAGAATTCGGAAGCCGATATTGGCCCTCGGTAGCGAGGCCTTCATGCACTGGAAGGACAATTTCAAACGCGTGGAGAACCTCTGCCTCGAAGCCCGGGAAGCGGGCGTACCCTCTTGGATGACGACGATCCGGGGCTCGGTCCACCTGGCAGCGGCAGATTTTGCGGTCCTTTATCCAAATTGGATGTCACTGCTCCTGAAGTCTTTGGTGAATCCCGAGCGCGCGATCCAGCTCCATGTCGAATCGGCACTTGAGTTTTGCAGAATGACGCTACCAGAACAGCAGCATGCCAGATTCAGCAAAGCCTGGCCGTTCGAAGAGGGCCTGCTGACGGCGACAGCGGGTGCGGCGAACGAGGTCTCTTTGGATTTCCGGCCTGATGAGAAATGGGTCGCCGCTCGGCTAAAGATTCCCCATGAATTCAAGCTACGCGTCCGAAGCTGGGCCAAGAGGAAGATACAACCGGGCCCAGATATCCCAAGAGATGGAAGGGGAAAGCCCCTTGCAGGACTGGTAAACTGGGGTGCAGGAAACGAAATTTGGGTGCACATCAGTCCAGACAAGGAGGAAGTGCCAAATGTAAGCGAAGAGGCAGAGTAGTGTCATGGTCGAAATTCTTGTTGTCGCGTTCCACCGGGGCCGGGAAAAAGGCGGTGGGAGGTGCTAAGGCCCTACCTGGATTCAATGATACCCATTATCTACCGAAAGCATGTTTGAGAATGAGTATGTGGTTGCCAAGTAAGCTTGGTGAGGTTCGGGGAGATTTTTGCGATCTGATGGTGCCCTTGGAGTTGTATCCCGGCCTGCATGCCCAGGAGTTGAGTATGACTAGTAGCGTTCGGATAATTGAAATATATCAGCATAACAATCACAACAGAAGTTTGCTCGGACAATTGTGCATGCCGGAGATGGTTTCCAAGTAGACAGCGCTCACCGAATACCGGTTTTGAGCCCATGCTAGACGAGCCCCAAAGCCGTTCAAACAGTGCCTTCCAGCGACGCTTGCCGGTTGCCGGCCTGCCGAAAATTGATTGCTTATTCTGCGCACAGAAATAGCAGCAATCTTGTTCCCCACGGGGTAGAATAGGCGAAATGCTCGAGCCAATGGCAAACAGTCCTTTTCCACCATGCCCGGGCGAGAGGTTGTGAGAAGCGCGGTAGACCGACGGCCGGATATCTGACTAGGGGCGGGAAATATGTGGTGGAGTTTGACGAGGAACACGTAATGTCAATATATAAACACTTTCTGCAACAGACGGGCCTTTCAATTCCGGGGGCCGGGGAGTTGGTTGCCGCGTGGATGATTTCTCGCGTACTGGTAAAAGACGCTGGTTAATATCCACGGCCTAGCTGAACCAGGAAATTCGAGCCAAATGTATCCTGGCAGTAGCGGGTAATGGCAAGATCGGGTTCGAGACTTTGGCGTAGTATCGTGGGTGGCCATCAACCAGCGGCCTTGGCCAAGTTTGGGCAGTGAGCCTCAATTGGGCGCCTCCGGCCCGGTGAATCCCTGACAAGACATTCATTTGGTGATGTTCCAGAATTGACAAGGCCAGGATGACCCGTGCAGACAGGACGAGCAAGAAGTGGAAGGCTCTCAATAAGCTATATCCCCTGCTAGCCCTGTCTGGCCAAGTTAGCCAGACGACAGCTTCGGCCGAGGGAGCAGCTCCAAGCTCTGAGAAGCTGTTCCTGGCAACTTGAAGCTGCTGTGCTCGGTACCACCAGTGTTATGTCGGTCGAGAGCCTATGAATTCTCGCGATGCTATAACCGCTGTGGTACGCTGTGACACTCTCCGTTCCTGACTGTTCTTGGCTTCAGGAGTCAGCCGTTTTCTCGGTCGAGGTGTAACGGGCAGGCAAGGCTACAAGTCAGAGCCATAATGGCCAGAACCCAGGCCTGCTAGGAACGGAGCAGCGTCGGGACAGGATTGGTGATGGTCCGGATGCGCCATCAAAGGCGGAGAAAAGGGTGAGGCGCGACTGCAGTGTAATCGTCAGCGTCTGTGGTCGGTAGCAGAAAGTGATTTCCACTGGGAGCACGCCATTTCACTCGATCAGAAAAATCGGGAGCATGTCTCGCCAACAGCTTCTGGGCTCCGTTGAGTGTCGTACGTGGCCGCGAAAATCCTCGTCGACCACGTTGTTGACCATGGTTCAGAGACACGACGATGGCGTTCTGCGGGCAGGAGACGGACGGCCGTTCCAAGTTGAGGATGGACTTGGATGGATAGGTTGCTAGAGCTGGTAGCTGGGTAGGGGTGGTATTGTTCTTTTCTTCCAGAACCTTGACCGTGGTCAAGTATGGGTAAACATCTTGTGGTTTTTGATTTGGAGTTCGCTAGTACTCAACCCATAATTAGGCACCGTAGCCTTGCACTTGTGAAACTTGGTTGGCTGCGCGTTTGCCATGATCGACATGAAGGGATCAGAATTTGGCGATGGAAGACTCGGAGGATGGACAGCTGCAAGCTCCAAGTCAGACTATGACTGAGCGTGGCCATTCGCGGCGATCAAACATGTGAGCGCATTTGCCGATCTAGCGGTCCGAGAAGGGAAGAAGGTGGTGCGTTAGCGGGCTGCATCGCGTGTATTGTCTGCGTGGTGACCATGGTGGGTAGGACAGCCGAAGGGGAAGCGGAAGAACATGATTGAGCCATGGGTGGGAAAAGAGGGAAGAGAAGGACAAGACCACGCCCAGAAAGCTTGTTGACGAAACCAAGATTGGAGGGTCTCCTTGTGGTCACCAATTGAAGTTTGGAAGTCAACCCCGCGAAAAGTGACGAAGCCGGAGAAAGTTTGGAGAAGGGAAGCTTCTATTTAGAAGTGGAAGTGTGTGTGGGTGGCCGGATTTGGTTGGCGGATTGATGGACACTTGCCCTGACAGCCCCTGGCAGTGGCAGGGGACAGCCGCTGAGGCTTGCAGATCATCGTGCAGAATTGACCCACTTGGACAGATCCCCAAAGCTAAAATTGACCGCAACCCGGGTCTTTCACTAACAAATAGTTGTGATTTAGTGGGCCATTGTTGATAGTCCGTTAACAGCATCCGACAATAACTGGACGACCATACGACGTCCTTTTGCGTCTCAAGGGACATGGAACTTCTTCCCCCAATCATCTCGACTCTCGATTCAACTCCGGCACCACAGTCGACAGCACGCCATCGTTTATTCCAACCTCACTTCTTGAATCTGATTTCGACACCCGCTTTTTATTCTCCGCGTTCTATGGTTCACGCGCACACACCATTGACGCCCATAATGACTCCATCCTTCTTTTTCCGGATCTTCATGTCGTGACACACCCCCACCACTCCTACCACTCTTCGGATCCAAGACAGGCCCCATGGAACTACCCGGTACCTGTGCAAGCTGGGCTGCACCCCTTCTGCACATCACCCAGGCGAGCCAAGAAAATAGCACCGAGCAGGTCCGTCCTGAGTAACCCGGAATATGGCCCTTCCTCAGTCGACCACGACGACGCGACTGGACACAGTTTGTAATCACCTCCTGCATGATGCCGTGTCCAGGAGCAGGACGCCCAAATGTGGTTCGGCCAGGAAGCTTTGCCCGCTAGAACTGGTCGAGTATTCTCTCACACGCTGCTCTTTCTGTTCTCTGTCTGCAGACTGCTAATGCCTTGTTCCTGGCCCCAATATCTCTCTTCCATCTTGGCCCTCTCGTATAACTGATTACGAAGAGTCCCAAGGCCAGATGCTAGTGCATCTTTCCCCGACGGCCCGCTATGGAAGCCATGTCGTTGTTGTTTGTCCTCCCTCGATCCCGTGCACTGTGGCACAGTACCTACATACTTTCCACCACCAGAGCCTTCCCGACCTGATCTAACCTTGCTCGACATCTGATCATGATCCGAGCAAGCAACGGGTTCCAAAGTGCGGGTTAGGTTAGGTGACTGGACGTGGTTTGGTACGGTTCCACATACAAGTCTCTCTTATTATAGCTGCACCCGACTACCGCTTGCGAAGAGGTTAGCAACCTCCAACCAGTTCTCACTGCTGAGCAAGAAGGCAGGGGAGAAGGAAACGAGAAGACTATACTCAGAACTGGCAGAACTAATGGTACACAACACATCAGCTTTAACCCATGGATCTGCTTTTCCCCCAAGTGTGATTCCATAGTCAGCACCCAGCACAAACCCTCAGAGACAGACAGCCTTGATCGATCAACCAATCTCACTCATCACTTTCCTGCTCATACAGTCCAGTCACCCAGTCAGCCATTGAGTGCAACTCTACAGGTGCCAGTTTGTGTGCGGGTGTGCTTGCCACCGGGTCAAAAATCTGGAGACAAGGCATTTTAGCCGTGGCCCAATATCTCGCATTCACCCAGGCCTGCGGCTACGCGCTCCAATACATAGCGTCGTGCCAAAGACAACTGCCTCTGTACTCTCGACAGGTCACCCTGGCCCGGCCACTTGAGACGGCAGTAGTATAGCATAGAGCATGTACTGATAGACGGAAAGAAGCTGTCTTTGATTACGTCGGGGGCGGAAGCACGGCGACACTGCGTTTACCAACATTGTCCACACCATTCAATTTTGCGTGTTTTGCTTACTACTACTTTCTCTCCGCTGCAAAGCCCACGAATCCTTGGGCTCCAAGAATTCTCCCCGGTCGGAACTCGGAAGCACGTCTGGGTGTGGCTCATTATTTTGTTATATTTTGCCCTCCTCCTTCTTCGCTTTCTGCTTCGCCCTTTGTATGTGCTCTGCCATCCCAGCATCCAAGTCCTCTCTCCGCGATACTGGGCCCACTCCATCATCAACCATGGCAGCTGAGTTGGATCAAATTACCGATACGAAGTCTCTCCAAGGGGATGGTTTGACCAGTTTGGAACGGATGATGGAGCTGGAAAACAAATACCAGGTATGTGGGCACCCGTCTTGACCGCTTTCCTTATGGGTCGTGGCTTTGCGGCTGGGTGTCTCATGATGTAAAACCACTGACCGTTATCCGTCCTCCAACAACAGATCGACCAATCCCACCACAATGACTCTCTTTCTCCTCCAACACCCTCTTCTCCCTCTTTCCTTGATCAACAGGAGCCGTCAATCCCTATAGCTGCCCGCCGTCTTTCCGCACAACAAAACTATTTGATGCTCAAAGCTGTCCGGCGAAGCCTCGTCCTACCACCGTTATCAATCACCATCCCCCCAGGGCTGACTGAAGGCAAACACGAGTTTATAAGGGAGAGGGACTACCAAGCAGAAAGGCAAGAGGAGAGCCAAATTCAACCAGGAGCTGTTGCAGAGCCTTTACACAAGCAGGTCAAATTCCTTGCGCCCGACGAGGACGAAGAGGAGGAGGAAGAGGCCGAGATGTCAGATCAGTCTTCAATTTGTCAGTCGCCCAGTTGGGAAAATTACGGCGAGAGGAAGAAGAAAAAAAAGGAAGATGCAGAGCGTCGGAAGAAGGAGAAGGAGCAGGCAGAAAAGGACGCAAAAGCAGCCAAGAAACGCCTGGCTGCCCGGCTGAGCAAGGCACCTCCCCCGACGTTGCCGCGGTCTCCAACCCAAGAAAACCCAAGGATCACCACCGCACTGACCAACCCAGAGCGATCGATGTCCGATACGCTTCTCACCAACAAGCATTTCTTGCCGAGCTCCCACCTTGTCACAGCGCAAAATGTCGACAAGTCACTGTCAGCAGACGATTTACAGCGACATAGCCGACCATATCATACTCTTGCTTCAGCAGGGAGGAGCAACGCTTCCCTTACCCAGAGCGAGCGCCAAGATCATCTTTTGCCTCAACACACAGTTCGCTACGAGAGCTTTGATCAGCGACCACAGCCGCGCCAAACACAGTTGGAGAGCCTAGGGGCTATCAACCCATTGTCAGGCCAGGTACCATCTCCTCGGAGAGAGGCATTCCCCCCATCTTCTTCGAGAACTCCAATGCTGCGAGCTACAAGACCTGCTGCAAGTCACGGCCGGAGCAATAGCTTACTACAAGGGGCATCTCGGCTATTCAAGGGGAAAGAGGACGAACAAAGAGACAACAACGCTGACCCTCAGTTGCAAGACTCTCCACAAATTTTTGAGGAGGATGCACGAGGTCGACCCCGAGACGGGTATGTTCGCAACAACAGAGTTCAGAGCGCTAGCCGTGCAATGGCTGGAATTGCAGACGACCAACTACCCAGCAGTGCTAGCTTCGGACCATCATCGAGGAGTAGTTCTCAGACAACCCAAACACGACGCTCATCGCTGTCGCAAGAGGCCCGAAGTGCGGCCATGAAGCTCGTCGGCATCAGAACATGCTCCGCAGCCAAGCCGGATCGCCCTACCGATAAGAAGCCAGCCAAAGAGACCGATTACTTCAACTTCATGGAGCACGCGTATTCGGCTGCTGTCCTCTCGTCCATGGCTACCGCAGGGAAACCTAAGACGCCTCCAGATGTACCAACTCCTCCGAGATCGCAAAGCTCGATCGGAGAGGCATCTGTCACATTGACAAATGCATTTTCCAGCTTCAAGGGGTCTTCTGTTGCGGGGTCTGACGCAGGTAGCCACGCTAAGAAGAACCGTAGTCTGAAGGACGCGGCAAGGGCAGCACTGGGTATGTCAACAGGGCATTCGGCAACTCCTGATGCAGTGAGATCACCTGTACAAGCACCTCCTTACCTGAGATTCCGATCTCGAATGAGTTCGCAGCCTTCAGCCGCTTCAATGGCCAATGCCTTCCCGCCGATCGTTCAACACACAATATCTGGCTCTCCTCGACAAATTATAACCCGAGAAAGCGAGACCTTGACTACACACAGCTCTGACACAACGCAGAGCAATGTGGTCAATACGACGGAAGTGGCGCTACCGCAGGTTAATGCTTCGGAGGGCTCCTCGTCATCATCCGCAATCGACGAGGCATCACCACTTCCCTCGCCAACAACAACCCCGGATACGTCGAGACCCCAGTCCTCAAAGGGCATGCCATTGGTGGCGAACGATATCACCAGCAGCCCGACATATCTAGAGAAAAGGCAAGATGACGACCGGACTCTCCGTCAACGGTCGGACGATTCAGCCTCCCGGGCTTCCACCACACCTCGAGATGGCTCTGAGGTACGCGACAGTAATAAGGGATTGACGGTGGGCGAGGAGTGGAGCAAGTCTGATCTTTTGATAGACTTGGACTTTGACACGCAATCACCGATTAGCGCAGTTGCTAACGGTGAAGTCAAGGCCAACCACGGTGTTAAGCGGTCAACTGCTGGCTCAGGTTCGGTTTCACCGACAGATTTCAGCCGACCTTCGTCAAGAGGCAAAGACGCTACTCAACATGAACTCAACTTGGAACAAGAGGGGGAGGCCCGTCCACAGCTCAGATTGTCCAAGTCACTTTCTGACCCGGATATCCGTGCCACAAGTGCACCGATGGTTGCTCACGCCGTACAGCCATCTACCGAGCACGACATAGTTGTTCCCCCAAGGTCTCCAAAGCGTACTCGCACTGCTGGCTATCTTGGTGGTGAGAATAGGGCCCATGAACAGAAGCTACACCAGGCATTCTCCTGGGAGAAGGGAGACGAGGAGAGCTACCAAACTATATCGATGGCAGAAGTGGCAGCTAGGCAGAGGACTGAAGTTGTTATGGGGACGGAACTAAGATTTGATATGGCCGGAGAGGAACTGAAGAGCAAGAGACGGCAAAAGTTGGCATCTTCCCGGATATCCCCTCAGACGGGAGATATGCGGTCTCAACAGCCACGGCTCGTCAGCGGGGAACGCCAGCAGTCGGGATATCGGTATCCCAGCTCCAGCGAGCCGTCACCCATGCACGACAGCTTTTCGGCTGCTTCGTCTTCTTCGGCCGCAGGCGGCTCCAGTCGACCGAAGTTTATGACCTCAGTAGCAGGTTTTGCCTCCTCTTCAGACCTTTCCGACTCGTTGTCAAGACAGGCCGAGGAATGGCCTGAGATGCCTTCGCTCCCACCTCAGATGGTCTCACAATTCCCAAGTCCACCACCATCGACATCACGAAGTCCGACGCCTCTGGCTTCCCCATTATCACCACCACCCTCAACAACTTCCTTTGCCTCAAAAGCCTCCCGCTCGGCCTCAACTCCCCCAGTCTCCATCCTTAAACAACCTCGCCCGTCCATGCCCCCCATGCCAACCTCAATGCCCATCCTCTCCGCCCTCCCCAAACACATGCTCCACCAATCCAACCACTCCACCCCCAACCTCCCTTCTCCTCCCGCATCATCATGCCGCCCCTCCACCCTCGCACTTGCTGCCCCCCACGGCGGCCCCAGCGCAGAAGAAAAAGAAGCGGCAGCCCGGCGCGCGGCGGCCGGCGGTGCCTCTTCTCAGCCGTTCGCCAAGATGCTGGTGCAATGCTGCAGCTGCCAGTTCTTCCTGGACATGCCGTCCAAGGTGTACGAGTGCATCGCGAAGCCGGATGCGGTGATTGAGGATCGGGCGCTGGGGGTGTCGGGGGCGATCATGACTATGGTCAAGTGTCCGTGGTGTAGCCATAAGATGAGCAGGGAGTGTTGTAGGGGGTATACGGCTATGGTTACGCTGGTGGAGAGGTATCATTAGGGGCGTTAGATGAGGGGGTAGTGGGTTGTGTGTTTGGGAGGAGGGGGTGGGTGGAAAGGGCATGGGGGAGCCTGTAAGGGAAGGTTTAGAGGAGTACTGGACTCTTTTCTGGTTTTCTTTACGGTGTTTTATGTTCATGCGAAAGTCATGCTCGACCAGATACCTGTTTCTTTTGTGTTTTCGTTTGACAATAAGGTAGGTTAGGCAGGGTAAGGTCAAAAGGTGTGTACTGTAGTTAGACCCTTCGGATATTTCAATGCCCTGAGTGTAGCTCCCATGGATCGAGTCAGACATGGAGGATGATTGTGGTGGTCCAGCAGGTCTGTATGGAGGCGTCTTCGTACTATGCGACTGTTACAAGAGCCGTGTGTGACTTTGTGTGGGCTTTCACGGCTACTGCCCTGGTTGATTCGGTTTCAGGTACGTGAATCGGGTCTATTGACTTCCTTCCTCTACTCGCTCTTCGCATTGCTAACGATGTCGTGCTGTTGTTGTGGCAGAACCAGCATTACGGAACTGAGAGAAAGATGGAGAGGCGCGCATCTGATGACGTTGATGGTGCTGGTGCGCAAGTTGCCAATATCCGTTTAGAGGAAATTCGCAGTGTTTCACGATAGTTTGGCAACATGGTGGAATCGGGAGGATCAAGACTTTGTAGTCATCGAGCCTACAACTATTCAATACCGTAGGCCTCCACGCCGGCAACCTTTGAGGAACTCGTCGAAGGGTGATGGAAGACGCTTTAAAGATCGACTTACACGATGAAGTGGAGTGGAAGATCGGATGATGGTGAACAAGCAACAGATGGAGACGATGGAGACGATGGAGACGGGATGAGCCATGTGAGCCCAGGCCGCTTATCTTATCAGATCTTTGCTTATCAACCCGAAAAGTGATAACCTTGACGGCTTGTTGCTTACATCAGCCGTCAATGGATGACATCACCTCCACAATTGGAGGGAATGAGCCATTGGCATCGGCCGGTCGGGAAAGAGCGGGTCAATTGAAAAACGTTAAAGTGGAGAAAGGATGTGAGTCGTCGAGAGGGGCGGGGTTTTTCCAGCGCTAAGAAAAAGCCGTTTTAGCGCTGCAGGACCTAGTGGACACAGGGACCCAGAATATTCTGTCTTTTGTGGGCAATGACGGAGCAAACGCCCTCCCCGAGGCAAAATGTGCTTACTGTTGGACATTTTTGGACCCCCGATCGATATCTCCCTCCGGCTTCGCTCAACATTCTCCATCCACTTCCCATCCTGAAGTGGTCAACGTCAACCTTTCGTCAACATCCCCAATCTTCTTCCCTTCTTGTTGACGTTGTCACTCATATCCCTACCCTACCCACCCTACCCTTACCCTCCTCTCCGGGTCCTGCTCCTGCTGGTGCTCGTGCTTTTGCCTATCGCGACAGAACACAGCATCCGTGCAGTCAGCAGTGACATACAACTCTCCACCTGATATTTCCCTCGGGTCCTTTTCTTCCCTCTCACAGTGAGAGGCATCTTGGCTGCCGGCGCTCCTCGCGCGCGCTCCCTCGTCCACAACGCCGGCCGCGGGGCCTTGTGAGACTCTTCTCTCGACTGCCAACCATGGCCTCCATTCTACAAGGCCCGCACTCCTCGGCAGGTCACGACTACGATAGGATAATAGACCATCATCACCATGACTCCTCCTCGCCCGCTTCCGCCTCTCCGACTCCGAGTGCCTTCCCCGCCGTTGCCCAAGATGACAAGGCTCCGAACGATCCCGCCGAGATTACGGCCGCCCAAAAGATGCTTTCCGCCACATCAGGAAGTCTACTCACCGGCCTCCTCGTGACTCCCCTCGACGTCGTGCGAGTCCGATGGCAATCCCAGTCCTTTACCCAGCCATCACCAACCGCACATACCGTTTCCGACTTCTCCAAGCTAGCCGGCTCACAAATACCCAATGCCGCTTTCCGCCCCTCAAACCTCGGCGTAACCGCCTGCTGCCGCGAAGTCTTCTTTGCCAACACCTCCGAAGGATGTCTCGTCGCCGCCGGGCCACGTATCGGCTCTGGCGCCATCACTCCTAGTGCCATTTCCTGCGCGGTCGAGGAGACAAAGCAACGAAACTTCAACTCTACACTCGACGGCCTCCGCAAGATCGCCCGCAATGAGGGCTTTACTTCCCTCTGGCGCGGACTCTCACCAACCCTCCTGATGGCTATCCCCGCCAACATCATCTACTTCACCGGCTACGACTGGCTGCGCTTCAATACTTCCAGCCCAATCCAGCAAAACGTCAATGAGGAATACGCTGCCCTAGTTGCTGGTGCAGGTGCCCGCATGCTCGCCGCTACGGCCGTCGGGCCTATCGAGCTGTTCCGCACTCGCATGCAGGCTTCCCCCGGCAGCACGACAGGGTCACATCTTACTCATACGTTTAGGGGGATCAAGGACATGGTACACGCGCACGGCTATCGATCGCTCTGGAGGGGGTTGACACTCACACTCTGGCGCGATGTACCGTTTTCCGGCATGTACTGGTGGGGATACGAGTCGATTCGAGCAAAGTTGACGGATGCACGCGAGGCTCGCTCTAGGGGACGCGGTAGGACACTCGACCTCGATTCCCAAGATCGCCACAGAGCCCGCCGGAGGTCCCAGTCAAGGGAAAACCACGCCGAGACCTTCACAGACAGCTTCATCGCCGGCGCCTTATCCGGAGCCTTCGCCAGCGTAGCCACCATGCCTTTCGACGTCGGCAAGACAAGGACACAAGTCTACCGTGACACCGGCACCGCAACAAAGGCTGCTATTGCGGTTATGGAGAAGACTGCCGCGAGACCAGAGGAGAGGAACATGGCAAGACTGCTGTGGCATATCTTCTCCACCGAAGGCGTAGCCGGTCTCTTCAGGGGTTGGATACCTCGCACACTCAAGGTCGCCCCGGCTTGTGCCATTATGATTAGCAGTTATGAGGTCGGAAAGCGGGCCTTCAGGGGGATGAATGAACGGGCGGCCATGAAGGAGCGGGAGGAGCTCGCACAGCAGCAACAGCAACAGGAGTATTCGAAGCAGACTTGAGAAGAGGCTCTTCATAGCTTTGGCTGATCTGTCCTGCTTTTGGGCGTGTGTAATTCTTGGGGGTTGGAGTCCCAGTTTCTTCTCTTTTCTTCTATTCTTTTCGTTCCAAGGGGTTGTTCCGACCACCAATATCTCTCTCCACATTTTGCATCTTGGAGTTCCTGTTTTTACTTTTTGTAACTTTTAGGGTGGCTACTGCGGTCGGCTTTTTCGCAGCATGTTTGGCGTTTGAGTTCTTAGACATGGACGGAACGGAGCGAGTCAGGCAATGGACAAAAAGTAGTAATTTCTTCTCTCTTTCGGTCCCCCTACTTTTTCCTTTGCTTTAGAAGGGTGTGCTATACGAGTTCTCAGTTACGTGTATGAGTATCCAATCCATTATCGGTCGCTGGTGCAGAACGGCAACCTCTGGGTTACTAAAAGGGCATGGAAGAAACGAAGTGTCATATTAGAGGAGCTGATGCCAGCACACGCTTGGTGAGATAGTCAAAGCGAAGTTCACCTGTAACTTTATATATTTATATATACTTGTTCTGAATATCACCCAGCAATGCTTATATCCCTCCTTGAGTACGGACCTGAAGGCTATCGTTCGACCTTGTGCCCCACGAACACAGCGTTTAGCGTTACTAACTAACCGACAAACAAAGACGAGACGAGACGCATTCTTCTGCAACAAGGGTCCTCAAACCCACACCAAAGAATGACGGCACAACAACTAGATTCTAAGCGAAAATATTGGAAAAGAGTTGTAAAGCAGTCAATCTATATTGGATTGATACCGATTTTTTGCATCAAGTTTCGTGCAATTGTGGCTGAGTTGTGAGGAGAGAGAGCGACGTGAAGTTCCGCGCTAACGCTGGAACGTTCCAGGACATGAGTACATAAGAGGTAAGGAACGAGAGAGAAGAAGTAGACACACCCACCCATCTGTGGTTGAAGACTTGAGATCCCGTCGACTATAGCATGAATAAGCGAACGATCAGCCAGGCTCAGGTAGTTCAGTCGGCGATGGCCAGCGAGCTTTCGCTTTCGCCCAAGTACGCACCCCTTCCATGGTATGTATGCAACCAAAAGTTCTCCTTCTAATGAGTGTGGTGGTCTCTTCTTTATCCTTGGTTTCTCCGCAACGGGCTATCGCAGGGGATTAACTGTTAGTCTAGTAATAAAGTGCCTCTAGAAACAATTAGGAAAACAAAACAAAACGAAAGGCTTACATACCTGCAATGGAGTTCAGAAGTTAGTTGAAACACAACCAGGATGAGGACACAAGGCAGATAGGCACGATTTGCCCGAATCCCCAGGCAGCTGTCCTCCGCCTGCAGAGCGCTGTCATACAGGATTTAATGATAGCCCTTCTAAGACCAAGACAACACAAATTGACCTATAGCGAGGGGAGAGAAATTTAATGCTATAGCCCTATAAAGAAACAGAAAGAAAAAAAAGCAAAGAAAGCAAAGAAAACAAAACTAGCCAGCTACATGCAAAATTGAACCAATATCCTGAGAACACTTTCTACCAACACCCATTCAGCACTCACCCAACCAACCCAGTCTTCCCCCACATGAAACATTTCAGCCGTAAGGCTGCGTTCGATGGGGCTTTCTTTCCTGCTGACATTATCCTTCGCTAAAAATGAACCAACCGCCATTCATCATTACCTTAACCATTCACCATGCACACACATCACAGCTACACGTTGCGCGTAGGCCATCTAACCGAGTTACATCCATACATATCTTACCTCAATTTCTCAGCAAGCTCATAGATCAAATGTGTGCCTAATCCTTAGCAGCATCGAGAGGCTGCCATTCATCCGCCAGTACCTTAACCACCTCAGCCAGTCACCAGCTAGCTACCACGAGTCCAGGACAGCCATTCAGTGCATGACAGGCACGGAATGCCACCATTCATCGAGTTACCCAAAAGCGCATATGACTAAGGTATTCCACCGGAAAGCGCGAGGGGGGCCAGGGCACAAGATATGTGGTTGAGAGGGAACAAGATCCAAATGAGGAGGTAGTTCTAGTCCATGCAGGAATCCAACACAGAAGGCATCTATCTCCGACCACGATGAAGTATTGTGATCGAAAGCACACGGGCATGGCATTGAATGATAAAACATGTTGGCAATGAGTTTAGTAGCAATTCTTATACTCTTTCCAAATTCCAGAAGTTTCAGGGCGTGGGTAGAAGAGTTGTGCCCGAGTGTCTCGGGAGGAGAGCGATCGATGCGTGTGGGGTGAATTTTGGGCCGAATGCGGGTAAATTTGATTAGTAAAATAGAGCATTTCAATGTTTGCGTGATGGTTTTGCGCTTCCCAATCTTTCGAGTGTCAGTCAATGTTCAGAAGATTTGTCCTTGGTTTCACTTGATTGAATCGTCAGTGGAGTTTGTATGTTTACTTATCGAATTGAAAGCATCATGCACCGAAAAAGTCCGATAAAGATATCGTGTTGATTGCATAAGAGACATTAAGGTACTCATCCTCCAAAAGAATGGAAGCGCCAACTATGATCCTTGACCTGTTACCCCGTGAAACATTGCTCCTAAGCCCATTAAAGCATACCCGAGGCGGAGTGCAAGACCATCACGGAAAAAGTACACGACTTTTGTTCGTATCAATCAGCAGCTGTTGAATATCTTGATTGGCACCTAAGGCCGGTCTCTTCACAACGGTCCCCCATCATTGGGGATCCTGTGGGTAGGGTTCTCCGTCAGCTTGAGATGAGACACAATATGATGTAAGATTCTCTCCCCTCCCTTCTGGCTAAGGTACCTTATGAAGCGAGTGGTTACTAACGTGTCTGATCAATGGCAGCTCCTCGGGGTTCAACTAAATTCCGCCATTTCATGCATGCTTGTTCAATACACCATGGGGACAGATAGCTGGGTAATGATTGTTGAACTGCTTGGTTAGGGAGGGAGCATGGGTCTTGTTTTTTGAGGATCGGTCGATAGGTTGAATATTAGCGTTCATGAAGTTTCATCCTGCCATTCCACGCACCGAACGTATGATTTGCAACGAACCAAACTTGCTACCTCCTGTTTCCTGTGCCACAAGTAGCTTCAACCTAAACCCAAATTTCCTTGGCACTCTCAGCATACTCGCGAAAACTCTTCGGTTTGTTCCCAGTCATACTAAGAACTACGTCATTCGTCCTGTTTTCTGACCCGTACTTGATTGCTGTGTCCAATGAGCTCATCAAGCGGGAATGCTCTTCTGAACACCCGAATGACTGATGGCGACGCTCAAGGGCTGAATTGCTCAGGTCAACATGGACAATCTTGCGACCAAGGACAGAGGAAAGCGTGTTTGCGATCTGTGATAGAGCGAGCATGGTTGTCAGTTTTGGGTTCAATTGTTGCCAACACAAAATCCTGGGCACAAAAGGGGGCAAGTAAACAAACAGACTGTACTCACATCATCATACCCCAACAACTCGGGCCCCAAAACCAAATACTCCGTATTCGGCGCATCCTCCATCGTCAACGCCTGCACCGCCACAGCCGCGATATCATCCGCCGACACCCACGGGATTTTCCCCTCGTTTGTCGCCGAGTACAGCTTATTCTCGTCCTTGATACTCTTGACGTGGCACGGCTGCTCAAAGTCCTGTTGACACCAGGTCGGCCTCAGCACCGCCCACTCCGCCTCTCCCCTCTGGCCCAGCTCGCGCAGGTGCGCGTGCACTCGCCCCATGGCAAAGCCGCCGGGTTCCATAGCACTGGCGGACTGCAGGATGAATCGGCGCGTGCCGTGCTTCAGGCGGGCGTAATCGATGAACTGCATGAGGAGGGATGCTTGTTGGGATGGGGAAGGGGAGGGCGCTCTTTGCTGCTGCTCGTCTGAGGAGGCGGCGAGGAAGGAGGTGCGGGAGGCGTGGGAGTGAGCGTGGGCGCTTGAGGGAGGGTTGTTGGGAGCTGTGAGGTAGACGGAATGAATCATAACTGGGTTCTCGTCGTCGGTCTGGTGCGATTGAGGAGGAGGTTGTTTCGTCGAACTGGATGGGCTGCTTGCGGCGGCGAATTGCTGCAGGTCTGTGTCCAACTCTGTAGTGGGTGTTTCGTTCTTGTGCTGCTCCTTTTCGGGGCTGTCCTCCACAGGCCCAGTCGTCTCTCCTTCGCCTTCCATGCTCTCCTCAAGTGTCTCTTTGCGGCTCGACCCGCACTTGACCTTCATGTCATCGCTCTCCATTTCTGAGCCTCTGCCAAACAGTTCCTGAGCGCGAATGAAGGGGTTCTCCCAGGTGGTGGGATCGTAGAGGTCGAATTTGACGCCGTTGGGGTCCAACCCGGGGGTGGAGGCTATCAGCAAGGGGTGCTTGTCGGACGAGGACGAGAAGAAAAGTCGGCGGGCGATACGGGAGGGGACCATGCCGGTGCCATCGAGGAGGAGGATCGGCGATTTCTTGGGGTGCGTCATTGTCGGTGATGTGGTGTTGTTGTCGGTTGTTTGACTATGTGTAGGAGTGGAGCTGACGATGGACGAAGGTCGTAGAGTGTCGGGCATAGGGTTCGTGATTTCTTAAGCGGGCAATGCACGTATGACCTTGGGGTCATTGGAGATACCGGTACGCCATGATGAGATAATCATGAGGGCAAGAGCCCGAGCTGTGCACCCAGTTGGCCATGATTGCCAAGTGCTGTTGGAGCCGACCAATCAGACTTTGCGGATCTGACAAGACTTTCCCGATTTGGACAATTTCTGGGATGGGCTACCTTGGTCCTTGATGCTTCTCATTATCCTCCCTCGCTCCCTTATTTGATTCAGCCATCCTTCCTCTGACCTCAATGTCACTGGCCTCTTTCATTTCCACCTGTAACTTGCCTCCTCTGATTCGCCATGCCTATTTCCTGTATCGGGAAGTGCCTTCCTATCCAAACACTGTACCTTCCTGTCTTCCTGCTTGTATAGCGACACATCTAATTCTTCGACCGGTTCACGATGCACCAAGAAACTCATATCTTTCACTTCAACCAAGACGATTTTCTTTTTGCCTTCTCGAAATACTTGGGATGACCGTAAGTGATCGCAGCTATGAAACAAAACACAACGGTAGCAAAACATGTTCGTGAGTAGAGATATCCCTTTACTGCCCCTTGGCATCTCCCTGACCACTAATCCTCATGCTCTCCTCAAGCGCCCTCCTAAACTCCTCCTCCTCATCAACATCCCTATCCTCCATTTGGATGGGCCCATGGTGCGTATCAGCATCACTATCTCCTGCCCCTTGTCCCCGGACTTCGCTTTGAACCTGCGCTCGAGGTTGCTGCGGAACTTTAGCGGGTACTTGAGGTTGTACCTGGGACTGTTGCTGGGCTTGTACCTGGATCTGTGGTTGAGTCTGTTGCGGGGTCTGTCCCTGAACCTGACCACTTCCACTCCCACCCCCCTCACCACCTCCAAGCCCCCTTTGACTCTTTCCTCTGAACTGCTCCTCAGCCAGACTCTGCTTCTTGACCCACTCCAACACAATCGCCTCCTCCTTCTTCTCTCTCTCTTCCTGCTCCCTCCTCTCTCTATCCATCCTCTCACTTTCCTCCAGTGCCTTCCTCATCTCTTCCTCCTCTTCAGGGTCCTCACCTGTCTCTCCATTGTTGGGTGTGCTGGGTGTGGCAATCCGAGTGAGCCCGCTGAGCTGACGGGCTGGTAGCGGAGGCGGCACGCCAAAAGTGTAGGTCGACTTGGATGCCTCGATCGCCTTCTGGAGCTCCTTCTCCTCCTTGGCGCCCATTGTTGATTGCTGATACATCTGGGCGCGGATACTTCGCTGAACGGCCTCTTCGATTAGGGCTTGGTGTTCCTCGTCTGTAATGCCGGTGAAGTACTCGTCAATCATGGCCTGCGCAAGCGATGTCTTCTCCGGCGGAGGTTGGTCGTGATACTCGGCTGAATATGCTGGCGGTGGTGCCCCTGGTGACAATACTTCTGAAGCAGAGGGAGGAGGGGCGGACGCTTGTTGTGGCCAAGCACCAGGAGGCGAGTTGAGCTCTTGATACCTAGCTGGTACGGATTGATCATGCTGAGGCGGCTGCTGGGCTTGCGCAGCCGTATGATGATCCATCTGAGCAAGACTGAGCCTGATAGCAGCCTCAATCTGAGCGTCTTCCTCGGGGTCACCCTTGGACGTCTGCTGGATCGAAGCTTGAATGGCCTTCTCCAGTTCGGCATCATTGCTCGCCCCGACAGCAGCAGCAACTCCGCTCCGAGCCTGTCCCTGACCAGAGCTGCTACCGTTTGCTCCAGGTGTTGTGCCGGGTGAGGCCACCCCTTTTCCTTTCCCGAGGACATCTGTCTTCACCCAATCCCTCAAGCCACCCTTGGCCGGGTCTTCCCACCTCTTCTCCTGCCACCTCGCCACTACATCCTTGACTTCCTCTTTGGTCGCATGCTCGATCTCATCTCTTCCTTGCTGCGCCCTGGCGGCAATAATATGGTTCACCCAACCACCGCCTCTCATCAAGTTCCTGACCTCGGCATTGAGTCCTTGCATGGCATAAGCTGGAATGGACCAGAACCCAGCAGCAGGCTTCAGCGCAACTCCACCAATACCCTTCGCGAACCCCTTGAGGAGTCCCATGGCACCTTCCTTCTCGGCTCCCCTCATTGGTTGAGTTACTAGGCCTGAAATTCCGTCAAACAGGCCAAACCCAAACTCCTTGGTGGCAACTCTTAGCCCAGAAGCGAAGTCGGTCACCTTCTCTTGAGGTCGAACCGTGTCGTCGTTATACAAGCGGGGAGCGTTGCGGAAGCCACGGGCAAGACCGAGACAGACGTTCATGGGCATTTTCATGCCCGTGTCAACAAAGCGACCCACGTTCCTACCTGCGTCAATAACCGTCTCATAGTTTAACGCCTCTAGGTTCAACTGAGGACTGGCAGCGCCAAACATGTTTGCCGTGCCACCTGGTGTTGTTGGATGCTGACCTCCGCTAGCAGAACGCTGGTTGGACGACTCCCTGAAAGAGCTTTGCCGGCTATGAGAAGGTGAAGGTACGGACTTCCCCTTCCCCTTATCCTCTGCCGCTGTAAGGGGAAAGTAAGAAGAGCCAGGTTGGCCTTCAGGGCTGAGGGCTCCGTGGGCTTGGGGAGAGGTGCCTTGAGCCCCGTTTGCTGGTGCATCAGATCCTGAAGTCTGCCCGTTGCCGCCAGCAACGTTGCTAGCCCTTCTACCCTGGTTGGTTTTGAAGATCTCCCTGGGAAAGTCGGCAACCGACATGGCCATAGTTCCAAGGTCCTCTACCAGAGCTGCGGTAACAGCTGAGATGGGATCCCATGGCTGACCATCAGTGATGTGTTCCTTGGCTCGGTACCTGCTTCCCGTCAGTGATCGCGCAAGTTAATCTCCAGCATGACTGTGCACTTACAGCTTCAGGTCGGAGTACTTCAAGAACCCTTCCCTAACCAATACCTCTGCAGCAAACGCGCTCAGCCTGGCCTTTGTCCTCCTAACTCTCCACACGGCAACTCTGCTGGGCGACAAGCTGCATCGCATACCATCGATCTCCAAGAACCGATGAAAGCTCATGCCACCTTCATCAGCACCCTTCTCCTCTTTGATCCTATGTCCAAGTTCTTGTGCTCTAGCGAGTGTCTCCGGCTTCAGCGCCTCTTGAATTGCCGCGGCCAAATTATCGGCTGTGAGCTGCTTGTTCGGAATTGGATCAGGGCCAGCACCGGCCTTGGCAATCATGGCTCCCCAGAACGGCTGGTCCCCAAAGAAGGGAACCACAACCGTCGGCTTACCGGCCTTGATGCCTGCTGCGCTGGTACCTGCTCCTCCATGGTGAACAACGGCTGAGACACGGTTAAACAGCCAGTCGTGAGGACAGTTGCCGAGCATGAAGTACTGATCCTGGCGAGGAGCCCAATCTGCTTGAGTAATGTCTTCCGTGAGGCCGATGCCACCCCATCCTTTCGAAATGAGAGCGCGAACACCAGATTTGGCTACAGCGCGAAGAATAAGACGGGTCAAGGCGTCGGGGTCATCAACGACGATGGAACCGAAGCCGATGTACACTGGTGGCGGACCAGCAGCAAGGAATGCGGCGAGATCGGGCTCGGGGGTGTAGTTCGTCGCCAGGTCAAGGAAGTAGAAGCCTGCTATGCTGATCTCCTGAGCCCAATCGTTGGGCTTGGGGATCAGGGCAGGAGACCAGCAGTAGGTTGTCGGTATGCGTAGAGTGTTGAGTATTCCAGGGGCCCGTAGCAAGGAGAGAGGTTCGAGGTCGAGCACCTTCTCTCTGAAGCGGTTGATCACGTCTCCTAAACCTTGCCAAGTCATCATCTCCACGAGGGCGTAGGAGATGTAGTTGGTGATGGCAACGTCAGCGTTCGAGGACTGAATGTTGGCCAACGGGTGAGCGAAGGCCTTTGTCGGTGACCAAGGCATTCTGACGTCTTGTTAGCAGTTCATCCATACCAAGAGAGCAAAAACGCTTAACTCACGTGAACATCATATGCAACGGCACCCCCAACTTCTCCGCGCAATGGATATGGGCAAAACTCGGCGGATTTGCAATAATCGCATCCACCACAAACGGCTTCCTCCCCATATTCACACCTGCCTCCCCGGACACCGTCCACCCATCCTCCCCAATAAACGCGCCCTCGGCGTTCCTATCCCCCTTCTTCCACTCCTTCGGCGCCGGTCCGGTCCCATCCCCCGCCTCAATACAACTCCTCCAACACCCCATCAACACCTCATAAACTCCCTTCCTCCGCTTCGTGATCTCTCCCGTCTTAATCGCATCAAACCCCGGCATCAGACCAGGATGCTTCACCATAAAAGCCATTAACTCCGCCGGGTCCCCTCCAATGCTGAAAAACTCTAGTCCACTCTCCTCCACAAACTCTCGAAACACGGGGTGGGTAGCAACCCGCACCCGATGTCCATACGTCTGCTTCAGCGTCTGGCCCAGCGACACAAAGGGTTGCACATCGCCCCTGGATCCCACAATCTGGATCACCACATTTAGTCGGGGAGGGGGTGTCTGCCCCGGTTGTCCTCCCAGACTAGCGGGGATGTAAGGAGGTGGCAAGGGGCCAGTGGCCGGGGGTTGGCCTAAGAGCTGGTTGCGGAGGGCGGGAGCGAGGAGTTGAGAGAGCCGGTGGTTTTTCTCGGAGATTTGGATGTTGATTCGGCCGTCTTCGGTCAGGGCGGCGCCGGCTTGGAAACCGGCTTGTGAGAGGCTGAAGTGATCTAGGGAGTCGCCGTAGGCGGGAGGAGGGGGTGAGGTGGGAAGGGGGGAGCCGGGTGGGGAGGGACGGTGGGTGGATGGACCGGGTTGGCCTTGTTGGCCTTGCTGGCCTTGTTTTGATGGTTGGGCCATGGTGGGTCGGTGGTGTGAAGGTGGTGGTGATGTGAGTTTGGTGTTTAGTGGGTTGAAGAGCAGGTGATGAGTTCCTCAGAAGTGAAAAGCTTCTAACAAGGCGAGTGGTTGATGGGTGTCTTTCACACTTCCGCTTTTCGAGAAGGTGTGGTGAACCGACAGCGTCGATAGAATACTGATGGTCAAGAAGTCGCCGCAATAAGGTCCCCGCAATAAGGTCGCCTCAAATAATTGTGACTCAACCCAAAGTTGGTAGTCGTAGATGCGTCACTCTCTTCTGCCGCCTTACAACCCAAACCCAAAAAGAGGGGTCGTCGCCTAGTTGTTGTCGGAGGGGTTGAAGTCCCGTTGCACGAACCGGATATCACACACGTGAAAAAAAAGGTCAGCAAGGTTTGATCCGACTGGATATCGGTAGATTGGCAAGCGCCGTGGTGAATTTCAAATAGACTCTTCCTTGAGTCCTAGTTGTTGGAATGTTGTTGAAGAAGAAGAAGAAGAAGAAGAGAAGAAGAGTGGTTGATTGGATTTACCTGGACGAGTGGTTGGTGAGGATGCCCAATTGGGCAACTGCGATAGAGCGGGTTTGGGGCTTGGACAGGGGCTTTAGTGGGTTCTAATTGGCCGCCCCAGTGCTGATGACGACGAACTTGTGGCGAAGGAGTTTGGCGAAAGAGCGCTGTGGAGGAAAAGTTGGAAGGGGACAAACTGCCCTGCCTGACTGCACAGCCTTTGTGTCTCCTCATCTCATCCCCGCCATGCGCATTTGTTCGGTTCCTGACCTCGTTGGACCAAGTTCCGTAAGTACGCGTGTGAACTTATCATCACAAGCATACGCCGAGAGTGCAGATCTTCAACATCAGGAACTTCACAAGACGGAAAGGACACATGTGGTTTGTTTGTAACAGAAAGTTTTGAGCAATGCATTAACCAACTGCCAAGGTATAAAAAACAAGAACGCATCTGTAACTCCAGGCTCAACTCCGACATCCGTTTCCCTCATCATCACTTCTTTTATGTGACTGCTCAAGTGTGCTGAGCAGGCTTCTCGGCGGGGGGTGCAGCACCACCAGTGGTGGGGAAACCCATAAAGACCTTGAAGTAGTCATAAATCATCCATTGGAGACCGGTGAGGGTACCAATCATGACAATTCTGACAGGCAGACCGTTCCAGAGACCCTTGAAGCCAATGTCCTTGTAGATTCTGGAAGTGACGGCACCCATTCCCTCACCGGGCTTGCGGTAGGCGTTGAGCTTGCTGACCATGACGTCGGCGGGGTGAGAAACGATAGCGCAGAGAATACCGGCGGCATAGCCAGCAACGAAGGAGACACCGGTCTGGGCGGCCTTGCTGTAGTCGCTCTTGTGGCCGGGCAAACGGTCGTACATCATCTCAACGATGGTCTCGAACGAAGCGAACTTCATCATGGTGTAGGGGATCTGGCGACCCCAGAGAGGGTAGAGACCCTTGTAGAGGCCGGCCCAACCCTCCTTGGCCGTGATCTGGCGGAAGCCATCCAAGGTGCCCTTGTACGGCGACGGAATGGAACCCTGCATGCGAACCTTGATGGCCTCAAGGGGGCAGAGCGCAAGATCGGCCAAGAATTCGGCCGAGGCGGAAGCGCTCAGGTACAGTCCTGTCTTGTACTTGTGCGCTATTTCGGGACCAGCGAGATCCGAATACTTCTTCTTGAAATATTCATAAAAGCCATACTTCATCGCACCCTGGGCCATGTAACCGAAGAAGGTCGGACTCCAACCGGTGAAGATGCCGGGAACACCTTCGTGCCTGAGGATGTGGCCCCAAGCTTGGAAGTTGCCCTTGTACAGCTTCGAGTCGATTTGGCGTCTCGTCTTGACGAGATCCAATGGTGTTACCGCAGTGTGAGTGAGGCCCTACACAAAGAGTTAGTCCTGTCGTTTTCTTTCATTGCGCGGCAGAACTAAATACTGACACAGGCCATCAAGCCGCCAAATGTGCAAGCGGCAAAGTATTGATTGGAGTACAACTCAATGTGTCCTGTCTTTTCCTGAGCCTTCTTGCTGGCAGCGTCGAACTCGCGAGCGGCTTCAGCGCTCAGCTTATGTGCCTTGCTCTTCGCATCGTCGACCATCGAGTATGCGGGATAAAGATCGGTGCGGGCCTGGAGAGGAGTTGCGCCATTGTTCTTGGGCTGGAATGAACCACCAAAGGTGTTCTGAAGGATATCGGATCCTGGGTAAAGGCTCGGCATCGTGACGAATGTGCTCTATTTTTGACGGATGATGTTTCTGGACAAATGTTAGAAAAGGAGTCTGAAAAGATAAATGAGGACAGCTCGGAAAGCTTCGCAAGGCAAGTGAGGGGCTGGTCCCGAGAAGGATTCGCAGTGCTGACACGAGCAGGCCAACGGTAGCATTGAATGTAACACCGAGCTAGTGAACCAAGTGACACACGGAAATGACCCACGCGATTTTCTGAACTGAAGCAATAATCGATACTTACAAGTCTTGAAATGAATTAGTTTCTGACTTGGTGTCGGTCGTTGGTATGTCGACGAGTGAAGAGACGACGGAAGTTCTATGTTGAACTGTTAGGGTACCGTAAGAGAGAAAGCTGAGATGGAACAGCTATGTGACAATGGTAGTAGGAGACGTTCAACAAGAAAGCATTCGGACAGGATGTGTTAAATAGCAGAAGATCCGAATTACGACTCTCAAACCCTTGCTCAGAGCTGAAGAGTGGATGGGATGTTATTCTCCGGGTAGGCCGGCTCGGGAATGGGAAAGGAAAGCTCATTCCATATCTTGTTCGCTTGTCCTGCCCGTCATCGCAGCCATCAAGGTCCAAAACCGGGCAATCGCGATCCATTATGAAAGAAACCGACCAGTAATGCGGCGGCGTTGGAGGTGTAAGACGGGTACATGTTAAGGTTCTGAATGGGGGCAGGACGGATTTGTTTTGGTGACGTCGGTGTGTGACATCACAGCCAATCGAAGGCCCACCCGGCATTGCTTAAAATATTGCCCTGTCCTATCACAGGCTTATCGTCTCGAGTCGTGTTAGTCCAGCGTACCTAGCTTTTTCGTCCAAGTTCATCCAGCGGTTCCTTGAGGCTGAAGAGAGTTTCAAAAGACGTATTCAATGTCATTGCTCCAAAAGACTAAGAGGAACCGGACATAGAGAAACACCTGTAGTTGAAGGTGAAGAGGCTGAAGTACAGATGAGAGCAGGGCACTCAGGTTCGTGAGAGAAGACTACCTGTACCTAAGGGACCTCGAGGACCACAGCTTAGGTTGCTCCACCAAAAGACCCGGAGCCCACGGCAAAGTGCACCCACGGCACTATTCCTGTCACCGCCCACAGCCCTGTAGCGAGTGGCCCTTGTGGGCCAAACGCCCTGATTAACTTTTATCGCGACATGTGATTGGCTCAAAAGAGTGTATCTAGCTGTCTTCTTCAGGGCCCCCTTTTGGCTCAACTTGGACACAATGCGGTCGCACAACTGCCGCCCGAGACTTCAGGTTGTTAATTGAGCAACGATCGATCACCACGCCAACTTATCGGACAACACATAGCACTGCCGACCTATCCGACTTATACTGCCGACCTATACTGCCGACTACCTAAAACACGATCCTACCACAATGACTGATATCATGGCGCAGCCTATCGCTACAGAAGGATCAACCTCGGTCCCCGAGCTTCAGCAGCCCTTTGTCTCGAAATGGGCTTCCAGATATCGCGGGGTAAGCATATGTATTCCTGTCTCCAAGGGCATCGCCAACATGTCCGCATACCACTTCGTTGGGCTTGAACCACCACCACGCCATTCGAAATACAACCTAGACAACCAAACCTAATCCACCCTGACAAAAAAAACTAAAAAAAAAAAACTAACACCCTTCCCAGGCCACAGTAGAAGACCTCGACCCTCCCGCCGCCCTCTCTCTCAACCCCTCAGACCCCATCTCGCTCGTCCTCCTCTCCGCCTTTGAGCGCGACTACACCCACCTGACCATCGTCGACTCGCAGACCCGCGCCCTGCTCGGCTACATCTCGATCCCGCAGCTGCAGGCCCGCCTCGAGCGCGGCGAGGTCAAGCCTGAAGATGAGGTGCGCACCGCCATGATGCGCTTCCGTCGCAAGGGCGGTGCAAAGTACCAGGTCATCACCATGACAACACCCCTGGAGGAACTCGAGGCCTTCTTTGCCGGCGTTGCCACCGCAGGCCAGAAGCAGGATTTTGCCGTCATCACGGATGAGAATAGGCGGTTCGTCCTGGGTGTGGCGACGGCGGCGGACTTGGAGGAGTTTGTCAAGAGGAGGCCTGCGTAAGGGGGACTGTGGGAAGAGGATGATAAATTTAAGTCGCAAATGCCGAAACCTCGTGGGAAAAGGTCACGGATCCAAATACCTACCAAAGAAAGCGGCTCAGACACGGCCTCGACGGTTTCGGAGGATAGGGGAGCTGTGCGGCTACGGCTCCTTTGGGAGCGCTGTTAGTTCTTCAATAACCTCAGGACACACGCTTATTTTTATTTTTATTTTTTTTGGTCACGGGCGTTCAGGTTGGGCAGGGTGGTTCATTGCACGCTACAAGGAAAAGGATGGGCACAGGAGCATTCAACATGGAACCAGCAATGGATTATTGCCGCATGGGCTGTCATGAGGGAAGGACACTGTCGGCGCTCTGGTCCTTTAGAGTTTTCACATCAAAGAGGAGGATGTTTGGCCGAGACATGGTGACGGAGCAGCAGACCAGGCTTGAAAACGCTACAAGTACTATGGGTATGGAACATCATCAGAGCTTCCACCATGCAAGCAATCTGACAGTCTTCGCGTAAAAAGGGAATATTTCAGCACCAAGGAGAAAAATCCCAAACACAACTTACAACAATGACACGTGCCGAAAAGCTTCTGCCCAGAGAACACAAACTCACTGATCAGGATGCAATGCTTTCAAATCCGCAAAATCGTAAATCGCATAGCTAGGCGTCAATACACCTGTCACTCAATAACTCTCCACCCCGTTTTGGGCACTCTAAGAAAGGTAATCATAAACCAACTGCAACTCCGCCCTCTCGCTCCCCTTCGCAATCACCACATTCCTCACATGTCTCCTCTCACCCTCGAGGATCTTGAATCCCCAAATCTGCGTAGCCGTCCAGCCATCCGTATAGCTCTCCACATAGCTCAACACGTGCGTCTCGCCATTAGGACCCGTCTTCTCCTCCTCTGTCTCAATCCATCCGCCCTTCAGGAAAGCATCCTCGATATCATCGCCGCTGACCCAGCGCGTCTGGCCCTTGACGTGGCCAAACAGCCAGTCCTTGTGGTCGCGGAAGACGTTGTCCAGGCATCGCTTCTCCGAAGTGCCCTTCATGCCGCCCGTGCCGGTCTGCTCGATTTCGATGTGGATGACGGCCGGGGCGGAGGCTTCGGCGGGAGGGGAGGGGGGCGCGGAGAATTGCTTCACGTCGAGGGTGAGCGTCACCGAGGTGACGAGCTTGCGGGTTAGGTAGCTCATGTTTTGGAGCTTGAGACCGGGGTCGAGGTTGGAGGAGAGGGACTTGTTCTGTTTTGGAGGGTGCGGGTGTGGTTAGTTATTCATTTTGTCGTTTTAATGAACACAATGGAACATGTGAGAGCGCTCGGGCGGCGAGGAAAAGAACGTACCATCACCCACTTGCCGGAGAGGTCTCCGATGGTCTTGTTCGCGGGAGCGGCCATTGTGACGGTTTTTTCTTTGGTTGTATGGGGAACTGTGGAAGGTGAAAAGGAAAACACGGTTAGCGACGAGTTCCTCCGTTATAGTTAGTTGTGTTTGATTTTCTCCGAGAAACTGTGTGAGATGTAGACACGGCACGACACAGCTTGCGCGGTTTCGTTTCGCTCCCGTCCCGTACTAGGTCTCGTACACTCAAGCATCGGAACTGACGGTGGTCACGGTTAAAGTGGATAGAGGACGGTAAGTTACTCACAAATACGGCGAGGACGCAGTTGGTTCTTGGGAAGAAAATGTCAAAAGAGAGAAACACGAAAGAGCTTCGAGGAAGAAAAAGCCAGGCTCGTCGTTCGATCTTATAACCTCCCATTCTGTACACCTGCATGTATCCCGCGTCCCGTTTCACTAACATCAGACCCCCGTCGAAGTGGGGTGCAATTCATCACAGCTTGCAGCAGCGAGCATCGATGCTTGACATCAGACATGGGGGACATGGACATGGACATGGCAAGACAATGGGAGTGGATCCCTCCCCATCACAAGGAACACCTCCCAAGATTTCTCGGCGGTACCTGATCAGTGAAAGTAGCAAGCGCAACCAATTGCGGTACTGGATAATCTACAAAAGGCTCCAAATGCGACTTCACGGGCTAGAAAAAGACGACTATTCAGGTTGGTTCTGGCCGAGGTAAACGGCTTTACCACATGCTGCCCCCAATCCCCCATCATGTCTGCCCCTGCTTCAGTCGTTCGTCCTGTCCTGTCCGTCGCACACACAGGGACATAACTTGAAGCACACATATCGCAGCCAGCCTCTCTCCAAGAACTTGCAGTCGCAAATGCAGAGCTCATCCGACTTGTCGCAATAACAGATGTAAAATCTCACTGGACAAGCACGATAAGTGATAGATTCAGCGTAAATTGGGGCAGACGGCGCGGCTGGGTGCTGAAAGAACAGCTCCGTCGTCTGGTCATCCTCACATTCTTTCCGCGGCGGCCACTCATCATCCCAGCAAGCAGAAACAGTGACGTCGCGGCTTTTTGGAATGGTTCTTTGTCAAGCGTGCGGGGATACCTAGCTCAGGGGAGGGGGGTCTCTCGGCGCTCTCGGTTCACCTTCCCGCCCAAACAGACAATCACTCGACCCTCTCGATAGCCCATTGGATTGGATTGAACCACAAAACCACCATTGTGGAAATCATAAACGATCCATCTACATTTGGTCTCAATACCGCCCCAGTCATTCGTTTCCCAAATCGATGTCTCTTCCCCGAAACTGACCGGCCGCCTTGCCCTGAACACATTGAGGTGGGATGGCGGATTGTGTCAGATTCTCTGGTGTGAACTGGTTGATTGAACTGTCTAGAAACTGGCTCTCCAACAGATCCGCTCTAGAAGGTCTGGGGGGTGCTCGGGTATCCTAGAAATGCCAAGACCTTTAGTTAGGTGATTGGGACCCTTTATATCTGGGTGTGATCTGCACCCTGTAATCTAATATACCCCCTCACTTACAGACCTCTTTCGCCTTTTTAAAGTTAAAAGTGAAGTTATTTATAAATATTTTATTCTATTAATCTTAGTTTCTTATCTAGATCTTCTAAATTAACCTCCTTTATTCCCAGATTATCCTTTTTCCGTACTAGTACTTCGGCTATTCTTAGTAGATTTCTAAAGCTTTTATACTTTAAGATATTTAATACTTTTATTAATCTATTTATTGGCATTAATTTTATATTTAGATATTTAATTTTGAGAGTTTTCTTAGTAAAGATTTCTTCCTTTAATTAGTATTTGTAAATATTTATATATTTTATTTTAGTATTAAAGGTAGGGGTCTCCTTTATAAGAGCTTTAATAGTTTATTTATTATTATATTGTAAAGTAGGGATAGGATTTTCTAGTAGCTTTACCCTTAGAACGGATATTAACCGTATTATAAATAAGGTTTCTTTAACTACTTTTTCGATTGCGTATAATTCTATTTCTATTATTAAAATTATAATCGCTATTTATTTAATTATTCCCTAATAGATTAGACCTCTATATAGTTTAATTATAAAGCTTTATAAACTCTTTCGATCGATAGCGTTATTTATAAACGAGGTATTTAAAGTTATTTCTAATCGGTTGTTATTACTAAAGTATAATATTTATATTTTAGTGGTTTGAAGATATTATAATACTTTTTCGCTTGTAGTTAAGTAGGTAAGATTGGGGTTATAATTATATTATACTAGTCTACTTATTAGGAACGCAATATTTAGTCTAGTATTAATTATTATATATAGTAGGGAACTTATATTAATTTAGTAGGCGCGGATCTCTACGTAATTAGTAATACCTTTATAAGGGGTTAGCTCTATATGCCCTATAGGCACTAAAGTAGGTTAAAAACTAAATTTTAACAATTTAGAAATCTTTTCGATATAAGTTTCTTATAATAGCCAGATCTTTCTTTAATTTCGATTTCGGATAATTTTAATACTTAGAAACTATTAGAACTTATCTCCTCTAGTAAGGTAATATTTTAATTATAGATCTATTACGTATCTATTAACTTCCTTTATTTTATTTTTATTAAATATAAAGACAATATTATTAATATAATATAATATAAATATACTATTCTTTTTTATAATATACGGATCTTTAAGGATCGCTTTAAATCCTATTTCTTTAAACGCTCTACTAAGCTTTCGTTACTATAGTAGAAATATTCGTCTAAGCCTATATAATACCTTAATTAATTTAAGAACTTTATTAAAAATTTAGTACTTTAGTAGTATATATATATAAATCTTTTTATTAAAAGTTGTATTAACGAAGGTATTAATTACGTTATATTAAATTAGTTTGAAGTCGAATTTTATAGTAAAAGCGATAATAGATTTAAACGATTTCCCGGCTAGGGTAAATACGTACGTATTTACTCTATTTTTACTTTATTAATCTCTTTTTACAATTAATTATACTTTATATTTATTAAAAGTACTATTTTTATTAAATTTATATACGTATACTTATATATAATTAAGGATCTACTTTCTTCGTATCCGAGGTAGGTCTCCGCTAACTTCGATTTACGTTTTTATATCCTTATAATTTTGTAAATAAGTTTCTTCTACCTATTTAAATATTTTACCGAATTGGTAATTATTAAAATCCCTATAATATTTAGGTTCTAGGGGTAGATCTCGTTTGTAAATACTTTTAAAGCGATTAAGTTTAATAATTAACCGTTCTACCTCCGCTTTAGTAATAATCTTCCCTATTATCTTTACTATTAGATATATTAATTTACTAGCGTAAAAGGCAGCTTCTTAAGGTTTTTATTAGCGGATATATTAATTTATTATTCGGTCTATTAAATAATTAATATAGAATACGGCCGGCGGAATTAATAGAAGTAACGAATAAAACCCTATAATATATTTAAGGGATATCTTTTCTATAGTAGGGTATAGATTAGCTCTTATTTAAATTTGACCATTCTCCTCTTAGGAAGCATCTTAACTTTATTCGTAATCTCTATTTAAGAGGTTTAATAGTAACGGTTCGATATCTATATTATTAACGTCGTTTTATAGGTTATAGCCTTTTCTCTCTAATAGATCGGATACCCTTAAGGGTTGATTGTATAGTTTATTTACTTTATTAAATAAATCTATTAATTCTTCACTACTTATTTAAAAGTCTTCTCTTAATTTTTTAAAGTTTAAGTTATATATAACTTCTTTATTAAAGATTATATCCCTAATCTATACAATTCTATTCGTATACGGATTCTATATACAGTAGATAGAAGTCGTTAAATAATTAATAAGAAAACTTATCTATACTTTAGGTAAATGCTTCTAACGTTACTTTTCTTTTTTCTAAGTAGTATTCGTTATTATAAATACTTTATAACCGTAGACTTTTAGGTGATTCAAATCTGGTTTGCGTACTTCTTAATAACCGTATTATTAAGCAATATAGGTATAGAACCGTTTAAATAGAGATTTCTAATTATAAAGGTACCGAGGGGATTTATTAATAAAGTAGATAGTTGCAGTAATAATCTTTAACTATAGATTAATCGGAAATTTTAAATTTATTAATATAGTATTATATTTTTCTTTAATTATACCCCTTAAACATTCTTCCCCGCCGTTCTATATTTATATATTAGGAATAGAGGGTTTAATTATTATTCCTCGTTATAATAACCTTTACTAAATTTTATAATTTATAAATTCGTTATCGAATTCGAAGGTTTTAACCTTAATATTATACTATTATTTTAATATATTAATATAGAATACTAACGTAATAGCGATAATAATTGTTTAACAATTTAATAAATAATAATCCTAAATATAGCCGGATTAGTAATATATAATAAAGAGGAAATATTTAACCCCGTTATTTCCTTCGTTAAATTCGAAGAAGTCCGCTATAAATCTTTCCCCTAATTTATAGCCGTAGTTTCTAAATATATAATAAACTTATCGTTTAATTTTTACTATAGTATATATATTGTATTTAATTAATAGTATACTACGGATCCGTACCCTATTAACGTTTTAAAAATAATTAAGTATTTATAATCTTAAATAACTAAATTGTAAATACTAGATATCTACTATCTATTTAATAGGGCGCTGTATATAGGAACTAATTTTATACCGACGTATTATAAACAAAATTCTAATAAATAAAAGAAGGATAATTTCTATAACTGTTTAATTATAAATAATATTTAAGTAATAAAAGAATAATCTATTAATTTTCCTTAGATAGTTATTAGGGGGATAGTAATCCTAGTAGAAACTTTACCTTTATAATTAGATATAGGAGACGAAGTTAGTAGCGAAATTAAGGTAAAAGGCGACTTCCTTTAACCGTAGTTTTAAGGGATTATTCTTTTTTCTAATAACGATATTAACCTCTTTAAACCCTTTAATCGCTACCTAAGTATCTCTAGCCTATATATATTTATTTGGGTTAGTATAACGAAAGTAAAGGAAATAAATAATTTTATTAAATATATAAAGCGAATTACTAAAATCGAATATCGCTAAATTCTTAAAGGGGTAAATCTCCTCTCTAATTTAATATACCCCGCTAACTTAAAAAATTGATTTATAAATAATATTACGATTTACATTAAGTAATTACACAATTTCCTACTTCTTAAGAACCCTCCCTTTACTATTATTTTTAATTATAATTCTTTTAATTTCTTTAACTAATTTAGGATCCTTCGCGAGGTTAGATTTAATAACGCGTTTAATTGAGGGGAATAATTTCGTAATATATTTAGACTTTACGTTTAAGTTAATATATTAATATTATTTTAAAGAGTATAGTCCTTTTTTATATACTTTATATACGGGTAGATTTATTACCTTCTTACGGGTTTAAATTTCGGTTTTATTCGATTAGAATTTTCTTTTACTAAATCTAGACTTTATAGGCTTTTTCTTACTATTTTAACGAATATCCTTATTATTAGCTTCTTTATCCTAACTCTCGCCAATAGATTTTTAACTATTAAATTCGATATTAGTTTCGTTAGTATTAAAAGCGTTACAATATCCTCCCTTCCCGGTAGCAACTCCGCATTTCGTAGAATTGATATTATATTTCTTAAAGTTTTTGTAGACTTTTATATACGTAAGCGTACCGTCGGCTATTTATTTATTAAACTTCTAAGTACCTTTATACTATTTAAGGCATACGATTTTAATTACGTTAATAAAGTTAATATATTAGGAATTAATAGTCTTAATCTCTCTAACCCTTATAGTTTAATTATTATTTATAGTAGTAAACTATATTTAAAGCCAATTAATATAATTTTTAGGTTCCTTAATCAAAATAGCGATTACTTTATAATATTATTTCCTAGCCCGGATCTACTTATTAACGATTTTATAATTAATTATATTCTTTAATTATTAATACTATTTATTAGTCTCCTATTCTTCCTTTATAATATTATTTTATAGCCCGTAATTAATTAACGTCCTTATTTAAGTACATACAGCCTTATCGCTAACTACAAACTCTTTTTAATCTTTTTTAGAATCGGAATAGAATATGAACTCTAATTTAAAAAATTCTTTATTAAGTAGATCCGCTTCGGTAGTAAGGGTATTAAGAATTATTTTATTCTATTTTCGATATTCGATAGGGACTTTTTGAAGAGTTCTATCTTGGTCTATAATAGTTTAAACGGTAGCTCCGCTATCGAAAAGGTTGAATTCTTCTTTAGCAGTTCGGATCCGTTCCTTAACTTCTTTAATAGTAGGGTACTAATTTGGATAGGGTTATTTCGGTTCGATAGGTCTTTTGATAGTACTTTAAATCTATTTTTTAAGGGTATTTATATTATACTTTAATTAGAATATTAGTTCCTAGCGGATCTAATCTTCCTTATTTTTAAGGTAGGCAATATTCTCCTTAGTCTCGTTATTAATTTTTAAAAGAAATATCGTATTGTTTGATTATTAATTGTTAATTAATACTAATTATCGTATTAATAAGTAATTTAATAGGTAATACGCGTATTAGATTATTAATTATTAGATTCTCTAATGTAAATTAATTAATTAAACTGTCTAGAAATTAGTTCTCTAATAGATCCGCTCTAGAACGTCTAGGGGGTGCTCGGGTATCCCAGAAATGCCAAGACCTTTAATCAGGTGATTGGGACCCTCTACATCTGGGTGTGATCTACACCCTGTAATCTGACAAATTGCGCTTCTGCTGCGTTTATGCAAGGCGATGCGATGCGCGAACGGGCGCCGGCCGTTGTTGCGATGAACATGCGCTGACATGCAATGTGACTGCCCCGAGTACCGTACCGGGGCTCAGGGGAACTGGTGAAACGTAAGGTACATACCTAACTGTCAGGTACGATTATACATGGATCTCACCACTATGATCACCAATTGTGCTTTAAAAACGTCAGTCTGATCGTAACAACATTTTTATCTCACAATCCCTTCAAGGAACTGAACCCAGAAGAACAGAAACAGCACAAGCCGGCTTGAAGTTGTCGTTGATCTCGCTGAACATCACAAACATGGAAGACAAATGACAGATGCGGGGTAATTAGACCCCCCCTATAGCTTACCCCAGACCCCCCTTTCACCCCCAATCTGCCGCCCTGAGCTGAAGCTCGCCCCTGACCGTTCCCCAACCTTTCGGTTCCCAAGCCAGCGACTCCGAGGTGTTCGCTCGTGACATGTGAATTCCTTCACCACCTTCCCCTGGCCTGCCGAGATTCTTGGCGAGCGCGGCGTTTGGGCTGTGCTAAAAGCACCAAGATGGGCCAAGACGAAACTATCACCAAATGGAACACCGAATGGAGGTTGTCATTAGCTTTTTCTTTTTTTTCAAAGTTGACGATTTGGATACCACAAGCACGCAGCCGCCGAAGAGAGTGTGCGCGAGTTGGCGCAAGTTTTGGAGCTGGGGAGGTCGGAATAGAGTTCTTTCTTTGTTTCGATTTGGAGCAGGTTGGCGGTGTTGGTGTTGGTGTTGGTGTTGGTTTTCCAACCGCCACTGTTTTCTACCTAATTTTCAAGATGCCTTTATATTTCAATGTATCCAACACTCTGTCGCCCACCATTGCCAACCGCACGGTTTGGAACCAACAATTTCATAATTCATTGTCGTCGAGTTGGATATGGATGTTTGTTTCATCCTGACCACCAACACACGATCCAACACCATCACCAACACATGCGCACAACAGCATCATTCATTGTCCTTCTTTCATCCATAGCCAGCCGCCGAGCTACCAACATCAGCATCAACAGGTCCAACGGTGAAATTCATTATCATGAAATTCCTCGAAAATTGGGCCGCTCGGGTATATAAACCCCCTCTCCCTCCCACCCTCAGTCTCGGGTCCCAGAGTCGCCAGCACCCAGCACCTAGCACCAGCAGCACCCACCTCACCTCTCTTCACTCACCACCGACCACCGACCCGGAGCACCGACCCAGAATTCACAAAGACCCAGTACGATATTCAGCAAAGACAACATGAACAACAACTGACACTTATTAAAACGGATATCCTAGTAGCACATAACCCTTTTCCCAGCTTGCAACAACTTCTTCCCGGGAGGCTTCAGCCTTTGCCCTAGATACATGATGATGATGACGACTATGACGACCCCGCTGATTTCACTTCCAACTCCTTTCCTCCTTCCTTTCCCTTCGATGACATCCCATCATGCTAGATCCCTATTCTCCGACCTGCTGACCAAAAAAAAGTAGTCCTCATAACGCATCGCGACTTGAACCCCGAAACGACCTGGCCAACCGAAAACGACCAAAAGACAGAAAAACTCCGGCGCAGATTTTTTGAAATGTTCCATTTGTGTTTATGCCCCCTTGCTCCTCCCATGGCGATGGATGCTCTAAGGCCACCACTTCATGCGCTTATAGCTCTCGATAACCTCTTGCAAAAGCTCCTTGTTGATCTGGGGCTTCTCATAATTGAACCCGACCAGCTCCTCCAGCCGCGACCCATCCATGCTTAGGTCGGTATCCTTGAGCAGCTCCGCCTCCATGAAGGGCGTCAAGGGCCCGGGCTTCGTTATCCCCGCGTCCTCGAGCAGGCCAGCCCAGGGCCCGAGCAACTCGTCGTTGACGTCCTCCACCACGTCGTGCAGGTGGATCTTGGCAAAGTTGGAGATGATAGTGCCCTGGAAGCCCGTCTTGATGCCGAACACGTCGCCGATGAGGTCCGAAATGGTTCCCTGCGTCGTGTGGCCCTTGTCGACCACGTTGAAGATCGGCGTGGGACCCATCTTGGCGGAATCCCACTTGGTCTTGCCGGCCGCATACCATTCGGCGACCCTCCAGAGGGAGCGCGTCACGTCGTGGATGTGCACCGTGTTGGTGCAGAGGTTCTTGGTCCAGAGCCACTTCATCTCGGACCCGAGGGCTTGGTAGACGCGCGCCATGCAGAGGGCGGTCGCTACCCATTGGGCCGCGTACGGGCCATACACGTGGGCGAGACGGACGATAACGAGGTTGAGTCTGGATAAAAGGGAAGCAGATGTCAGCGATGTGCGCACACACGGAGTGGGTGGGCAGTAGGCGGGTCAAGTCATGACATACCCTGGAATCTTGGCCAGCTCCTCCTCGGCCTGCAGTTTAAAGACGGCAATCTTGCTCCATGGCTTCAGCTTGTCCTGCTCCTTGCTAGGCGACGAGTCCGGCTTATAGACCATTCCCGTGCTCAGCTCGATAAAGCATTTGACACCCCGCTTGGCAGCTTCCTTGCCCACGGCTAGCGACAGCTGGAGCGAGCGCAGCTTGTATACCTCGTCCTCTTGTGAGTAGCGCGTCTCACCGCCGCAGTTGAAGACATAGTCCCATTGCTTTCCGTCAGCTCGGTCAAATATCCGTTGGAGAGACTCTGTGCGCGCGCGTGTTAGTCAATTTCGTCCGATGCGTCTAATACGCGACTCGGGAAGCAGGGATGGTGAATCCCAAGGATTCGGAGTCGGGGTCACACGTACGCTCTCTGCTCGCATCCGCCTGCATGAACTTTGATCCCGCGCACGCTTCCTCAAACTCGGGCGCTAGCCAGGCAAGCTGGGGCAGCACCTTGTCGACAATGCGCACATCGGAAGCGAGGTTGTTCTTGTGAATATGAAGAGCGAGGAAACGGCCAATGTAGCCGAGACCACCGATGATGAGGACCGACGGTTTTTCGGCCATCTTGTCGTCTTGGTCTGGTGTGGTGTTTACGTGTGTGTTTGCTCCTTGCTTGCGAATGCGTGGATATGTTGTCGTGGAGATCCTTTGCTTTTCGTCGGTTGGTTCTTGTTGGCTCCCTAAAATCAGGGGGGCCACTTCAATGCGCGGGGTCGAAGAAATGGGCTTCGATTGCCGTAGTGCCGGGGTGTGAGTTTGCTGGACCGCTTCGCTCGCTGGCTGCGCCGTGTTTTCGCTAGAAGCAATTGGTATTATTTCCTCCCAAGGCGCGCAATACCTATATAGACGAGGAAGGACGCGATAAGGCGTGTGCTGGATCGAATTGGTGGTTCGTTCACCTGAGATTGACTGGTCAGGAAACCCCTGCTGGGAAGGATTGTGTCTCGGGAGCGATTGGCGAATCGCACAAACAGAGTTTCCCAGTGACAGCCGAGAATGAGGGGGAGGGTCCTGGCGAGGAGGAGAAAGTCGGGAGAACCTGGGAGAAGAGCGGCCTGGAACTGCTGGCGTAGAGATAAAGTAGTGCGGCTTTCGGTTGGGCGATGGGTCTCTTTTGCGTTTTCTGTGGTTGGGGACGGAGAGGATGGGTCAGATATCCGCTTGTAAGATGGAAATGATTCTCCGGGTCAGATACCCGCTTGTAAGATGGAAATGATTCTCCGGGTCAGATTAATGTACGAGAACTGGAGGTGGGAAGCTGGAGACAGATACCGAAGCTAAAAAGCTAAGAGTGCCGGTCCCTGTTCTTATCGAGGTGTGAGGTGAGCAGAAAAAAAGTTAAGGGTAGAGGGGCTCCATAAAATAGGGAACTGGAGACGGGACTGGAGCCGTGGACGTGAACATGGGTGGACGATGTGGGTGCCATGTGGAGGAAAAAAGACGAAAAAAAGTTGGTTGGGCAAATTATCCTGCGGAATCAGCACCGGGGAATGAATTGGCTCAGCAATAGTGTTGCCAATGGACGGCCCAGCTAGTGTGCAGGCAGCTGGATCGGCACGACGGGGTCCTCCGTCCTCACCCCTCCACTCGATTGCAAATGGCTTGTCACCTTCCGACAGACTGCTGTGTGTGTTTGGCAAGGGTTGGATGTCTGTCTTAATCTCGCCTTTTTCGGTGTGTGGTGATGTTGTTGACTAGGTACGGTATCTCGATGTCAAAGATCACCGATGCCAAGAAGGTCCAAAGTGCAATCGAGGCACGAACGGAAAACTGGAAGAGATGGAAAAATACAGGACGAAAGAGACGAAGACGGGATGAACACCCGCGCAAGCAAGCATTCTCCCGGTCAGGGCAGGAACAAACGAACCAGTCGGTGGCCAGTGACCTGGCGACCCATTGACCCAGCACTTCTGTTTTTTTGAACCATGACCGAACGAACCAGGCACCCACGGCGGAGCACCACTTTCTCGATTCGGAGGCCGGGGCGGCTGTAAGTGGGGTCTTTATGCCAATTCATCCGTCCCGCATTCCAGAAAGAGTTGCTGAATGTGGGAAAAATGCACAATGAAATGAGGACGAGATTGGGTTGTCAGCTTGAGATATGCAGGACAAAAGGGTTGTTGCAGGTCATCATGTGAAGCCGTTTCGGAACTGTCCATCAACATCAACGTTGGTCAGCATGACGGGAATTGTCTTTTTGTTTCCACTTGCCTCGCATCAGACCGGTGGGAACAGCAGTGGAGGACGCTGGACAGCCTCGAACGTCTCCACATGCCCTGGCCATCACTAATTGCTACAGGGCTTCTACACTAGGACATCCCAGGGCGTCACTGTTGTCCAGGGCTCTAAAAGGACGTCTCCCAGCTCCCCCCGTTTCCCCCCGTTGAAAGGGTGTGATTTTTGATTTTTTTTTTTGGCTGCCGCGTGTCTCTCGTTTCGGCGACTCGCATCAGCACAACGACACTGGACGAACCTGGAAAACGACTTCTCGCAAATAGCATCACCATTGGACACTCGGTTCCCACACACACTCCGGAGTCCTTGTCCTCTTGAGCCGAACTATGGCAGCGGAAACGGTCGGCCGTTAGCAAGCTGAGCTAGTGCTTTAGCCAGCAGTGCTTACTGTGTTGGGAGGAGTCGGAGTCATGAACAGGCATTAACCATTGGAGTCTTGGCATCATGATATTTGTGAGATCTTTGGGACACTTTTGTGAGAAACGATACAGCCACAATATTGGAGTTGAGGTCATCAAAATTCGCATTAAAATCTCAGCGCCAGTAAGGTACTCCGACGCAGGCCGGTCTCTGCTGCCGAGACACACTCGATCCTGTTGCCCAAGTCGTCGTCAAGGTATAGCAGCCTCCAGATGGAGATGCCGTGCAACCAACAACACAGCTGTCCCGTCACAGGGCCCAGAGAAGCGATACCAAGACCGACAGAGCCTCGGATGGTACCTTAATCTGCTTAATCCAGATTCTGCACACTCGGCGCCCACGTCGGACAAGAGCGGCGCGTGACCTGATGCCGAGAATTGTCGCAAGAACTTTGTTGAGAGACAATGAAACGAGGGACAAGACAATTAAGAGCAGGACGCAATGAATGAACGAATTGAAGCTCATGGTTGGCTGAAGCGAACTTGCATGTTATTTAACGTACAGCTTCGATATGCAGCTACGTCTGCAAGATGGTCGCGTAGTGGGTAGCATCATGATAGCCTCAACATCCAATCCTCCCTCGGACGTTCCCATTTTCCCGACTCTCAAACGACTTGTCCGGGTGCAATGATTCTCCCGATCCCCTCCCACTCGCCATGATCTGCCACTCCAGAACAAAGATATGAAACGAGACGGGAAAAGGCTAAAATGTCAAAGGACTAAGCTAGTCATGTCTCGACTTTGTGGTCGGTGTCGATGCCGTCATCGGTCAACACGTTTTGACTGAAGTAGACGACTGCGGAGTACGGTTGCGGATATTCAGGGGTTTGATCAACGACGGCGGCAGAGTTGCAGCGGCATGATTTTACTTTTTTTCCTTCCTTTTTTTCCACTTCCAGCAACCTTCCATTGCTTCTCCTCCTTCAAACCTCCTCCAGCCGAGCCGCGATGTCGCTCCCGCCAACCCGCTTCGGTGCCAATTGTTCGGTGCTGCCGTTGCTTCAGGGGTAAGCAACAAAAACCATCACAAATTCGCCACCGTCATCTTTCACACACCCACTCAGCTCACTGTCACCCTTCCATTCCAAGCATTCCAAGCATTCCAAACGTTCCTCGCATTCCCTATCCCACGCAAGTATCCAATCACCGCCCACCACGCAGCCTTCCAGAAGTGTTCTTCAAAATTGAATGGCTCCCGGCCAGTCCGGAGTGGGAACCCGTCGGTCCCGCTTTGCGCACATGCATGCATCTTATCCCTCTGCGGTGTCAGTCAGTGTCAGAGTGCCAGTTGTGCGCATTCGAATGATGGCCGGTTTTGAAGTCGGGGGTTCCAAAAGACAGAAGCCGAAACGGGGCTTGACGCGATTAGGAAACCGGGCGCATAAACACTTGTCCCTTCGAATCACATCTCGCTGCACATCCCACAAGAACTCCTAGGTCGAACGGGGAACGTGGGAAAACGAGACGAGACGAGATGAACGGGCTTCAGACGGGACCGAACGGGACACGAGAAAAAGCAAGAGATTGAACCTGACCGGAGAGCAAAACATCGAACGAAACAAACGAACGGATGGCGGGTACCGCAGCACTGGACCAAGCCAAGCTCCAAGGGTGATCGCCGACGTGAGATCCCGAAATGGTTGCGGTCGCGGTTGTTAATGGTTGGGGGGCTGATGCAAATGCTATGGATGTCGTTTGCTCTCAACTTGTGTCTCAATCTTCCTTCTTCTCGATTTTGATTTCCCTACTGAATAGCGCATTGGCGCGAGAGTCCCAATGGCCTCGCTTTCCGCACCCAAGGCAAGTGCTTCAAAATTTCAAATACGACTTTTACAAATAGTACAAGATCCATGTTTCTGAGCTGAAGGACAGGGCGCATGTACATGGGCTTCGGTCAAGGCGCCAAAGTTGGACCACCGAACGGCGCATTACAAAGCACTGACTGACAGACAAGCCGCGCAAGCAAGTCGGTGTGTTGGACTTGGCCTCGAATATGATCTTAAACGCGGTCTTTAGTCGGGAGTCCAGACCCGTCTCTGAGTCTCCCAGTCTTTTCCGCCGGTCTCGAAGTTCAACCACAAGACACTACTGCGTACATCCCACATCGACTGCCTTCCCACAAGCCCCGAGCCTTCACCAGTCAAGGGGGCATCCCACTTCGCTTCTCCTACCTAAAGCTAGCAAGCACTTCCCAAAGGAGTCAGCGAATCTGACAAGGCTCCCACCAGGCTTGCCTTAACGGGCGCAACACCAAGCCAAACCCTCCCAAGCCCAGACGGTGATATCTCGGTACCAAAGTGTTGGGTCGGTCTAAAGGCAGTAGCTCCGATATTTGGAAGCCTGGCAAGCCTCGCACCTGCTTTTGTCGTCTTGCTTCTACACGCTCTTTTACGAAGGGTCCTACTGGGGTTCTACCGGACTGAGCGCCGGCTCAACACAATACCTGGTAGGTAAGCGGTCACCGATTACTGATACCGAGTTAACGATTCAGCCCAACGGCGATAGGTCCGGTCTGTTGTTCGCAAGCCTCATCTCTTTTCTTCTCCAGCTTTCCCCTTATTTCACTTCCACTTTTTCCCAAGAAAAAGCTGTTGCCTACACCCTGACCTACCTACGTACCGGGCCCAGCGCCGACCGACTGACTTACTGACCGGACTGAGCTCCGTCCCGAGAATAAGTGTTCAAATTTGTTGCTGTCTCCTTTGATGTCACCTGCATTCCACCCGGGTAACGAATTGTCAGGACGGTCTAGACTCTTAGGTACACTAGGTCGATACTAGTATTGTCCCACACTCGTACGGCCCGCGTACACGGGCAAGCGGGCGAATGGGCAAAACGGGCAAACGGGATGATGTCAGGCTGCAAGAAGACGGACGAGGGATCGAACAAAGACCGTTTCGGTGAACTAGTTCCGCTCAAGACGGGCTAAGTTTACCCAAAAGCGGGAGATTGAAGCCTCAATTTTCTTCAGCAGCAACGTCGGTTCCTTTGGACGAAATTCCCAATGGGGAAAGCACGATCGTGCCACTCTGCAACAGACGGACTCTGCCAATTTTGGAACGTACCGGTCAAGAAGGAAGGAGCGACTGAACAGGCGAACTTGCACTTCCATTCCTCTTACCAGTGTAGGCAAAACTAGCGAGACTGGAAGGAGGGAGGCGATCTCGGACCTTCCTTCCGCTGGTTGAGAACTTGAGATCCGACAGTGTTGATCTCTCCAGTTCCGTCTAATTCTCAGTACAGTTCGTAGGTAGGTAGGTATACTTGCCAATTGTTGACACAATTCCTCACCCGTCACACCAAATGGCGTAGCATCACATGAACATCCCTCAGCCGGAGTCGTGTGGGAGAACAGAAGAACAGAGTCGCGGAAAGGGGCACAGACTCATCATGCAGGAACAGAGCAAAGCAAGAGAAAAACGTGGCACCCAGGTTTCACCATCAGACTATCACGGCGCGATGTTCCCCATGCTATCCCATCCCGTCCCAGGAGTTCCCAAAAGTGCAAGGAGTGCTCGTGCCTTGCATAGTGCCTTTGTCCCATTGGATTGTGTCCGGGCTCTGAGGCTGGGTTGTGGACGATCCACGGTACGCTCCCACGTTCCCTGTTCGTTCCTTCCCCGGGACCAAACTTCATGCACCACTCACCTTCCTATCGTGAGCGAGAAACTTTCTCTTCCCGACATCTAATTCCGATTCCGGGGCAAAGGGGTAGATGATCCCCCATGTCATCTAGTCAGTCCCAGGCATTGCATAGAGGAAGCCAGCCGAGGGACCTGGCAAGTGATTTGCACTGGTTCCAGCTCCTTAGGATCCAGACATTGAAACTTCTCACCGAAAATGAGCTGGGTCGGTACCAAATTTCCGCTTTCCCACAAGCTTTGGGGACTCAGCTAGGAGCGTGCCATTGACATGGTACCATGGTATGTATCGTGATCTCGTCGATCCCAGCCCTAGTCTAGCCAGGCAGCGTCCCTCACCACCCAGCCGTGTGAGCTGGATGATCAAACACTTCAAAAGCACCCATCTCATCGCCGGAACTTCCCACCGCCCGCCCACCGGAAAGTGGAGGGCCGACCGGGGTCATGGGGTCCCGGTATTTCGGGACATTCAGCAGTGTATGTACGTCGATCCTCATTAAGCCTCAGCTAGGCAAGCTGCTATGTAAGTCTCGCGTCCCCTGACAAAAAAGCTTTTCCCAGCAATGACGAACGCGGGACAGTGGACATGCTTCTTTACTTAGTGATGATGATCATTGACCCCCCATTGATGCTTCAGCCTCGCCTCCAGCTCCTCGATCGATCCCCTCACCCCATCCCATCCCATCCCATTCCCCATCCCCCATGGAGCTATTACTCCGTATCAGATATATATGTAGGGATACGGGGGTTGTCGATCGTATAAGCGTATGAATGACGGAGGCGGACGCAGCTCCGGCTTTGTACCCCTGGGCTTCTCTTTTCGATCGGACACTCGTCGATGATGGGCTGGGGAGGATATTCATCTCGTGCTTTCGGAGGTACCTTAGATCGGTGCCGATGGCGGAGATACGGCTCCTAGCGAAAACTTGAAGACGAGTTGGGTAGTGTAGGTAGGTATTTTGCCCGGCTTGCCATCGTCAACACCAAACCCTTGTCTTCCATGTCCAAAAGCATCAAAGCCCCTCCTAGGTATGACCCAAGCCGTCGAGTATCGATCCTGTGCCCACCCTCCTCCGAATCCCGCTATTTCGTCCTACTACTCCCGGCCCATCCTCGAGAGCCACCTTCGCCGCCGTCGGTCTTGGAGTGGTACGAAAGCCTCATCGTAAGTGTAAACCCCCCGAGGCGCTCTAGCGGTGAACGGTTACTATTGACCGCGGACAATTTCCATAAGACGAGACGAGACGACCCTTGAACTTTGGTTGTCATCATCAGTTCAGTTCGGCAGAGACGAACAGAACTGGTGACACATCAAGTCTCACCACCCCAAAATCCCATAAAGTCGGTAGGTAGATAATCGGTCCACAAAAAGCCCATAGCAATGCCAAAATGTCTTGGTGGGAGTTCGAGGTCTCGAGTCGGCAGCATCGGAATCGATGTGGTCATGCGAAATCCCGTTTTGAGAGACATGGCGTTGAGGGGTGTCGTGTTGCATTACTCGGGGTATTTGAGTGTGTCTCTAAATCTGTTGAATTCTGTGTTGAGGATGGCACTCGTTCGGGGGGCTGGCCTGGCTGTTCTGGCCTGGCTGGTAGGTGAGACAGAGACAGACCTATGTAGACAGCTTTGTGATTGAATTATTACTAGAATTTGTTTAAAGAGATAGATGTAGTAGTATACCTAGCAGAGACACATGTGTCCGTCCGACGCCGCCGCCTCTCTCTCTTCCCCGAAAATACGTTGGAAAATACGCCTGCTAATCGCACCGCAATAGCATTCATCGCTCGCTCCACACTCTGCCACCCGTTCCACGTGCCTCCAGTCATTGAGCTCAAGCGGCTTACGCTTTCCTCATACTCCCAATAATCTCCATCTGCGCATCGCGATCCCTCTGTCCGTCGCTCAAGGACCCAACACTCCTCAGATCGCCCACCACATCCTTGGCTTTGCCAAAGTAGACCTCCTGCATCAAGTTGCGCATCTTGAGCTCCATGTCCTCGACCAGGCGGCCAATGTTGGCAATGTGGCTCTCGTCGTTCTCGACCGGCAGGTCCTGCTCGACCTGGCGTGTCATATTGCCCGAGAGATCGACCTCGCCGAGGGTGTTGCCCTTGGTGGCCAGCGAGAGGATGACGGTCGAGGTGAGGCGGTAGTTGGAGGTGCGGCCGCGCTCCGAGGCTTCGAAGACGTGGATGGAGTCCCAGACGCCGGAGGAGGAGGGGTTGGTTGGGGAGGCTGTTGACACAAAGTAGTTAGCATGACGTTCGTATAGAGAGAGTGTTTGTAGACCGGCGGCCAACAAGCGCAATAACCTCGCGCGCGCACCGGCCCGTCCCATCACCCATCCCTTGCAGTCCAACCCACCCAAACCCAAAACAAAAGACAACGGAGGAGGAGTAGGAAATAAACTCACACTTCTTCAACAACACCACCCCCGCAAACCCATCATCCAAATTCCAGAAATACACCGAGCTCACGCCTCCCTCGTAATACAGCTCCCTGTACACATCAAACGCCTCATTGGCCTTGATCTCCATCTTCCGCACCCTCTCGCCAGGCATGATGCTCCCCGCAGCACCACCCTCTCCTTCACCGTCACCATCTCCACCGCCACCTCCCTGATTGCCGCCCTCGAGCGGGGGATCGAACTGGTTGCTCCATGGTGAGCGGTAGCTGTCGCCGTCGCGGTTGTAGTCACACAAAAGGTAGTCGCGGCCGGTTTGCTTGCAGCGCTTGACGGTCAGGGGCTGGTCGACGGAGGAGAGCAGGTCTTCGGTCAGGTCGGGGGCGAGGGTGATGAGGTTGTTGAGATGCTCGGCCGTGTGTTTGGGGTTGAGGCGGCGGAGGAGATCGCTGTTTGGGAGAGATTGGGGTTAGCTTGGGTTCGGTCTGGTTGCGCGCGCGTGGTGGTGGTGGTAGTGGTGGTGATGTTGGCGGTAATGTAGTTCGCGGCGGGTTGGCGGTCGGTGTACATCTGGCCCGGGGAGGAGGGGCAGGACAGACAAACTCCCTGGGGACTTACAGAGCGGAATCAAAGGGGTCTGCGGTCGCCATCTTGACGGTATTCTCTGGGGGCGGTATGAGTGATACTATTTCTTGGTGTTTGTTTGTTTACTCGGTGAAGGTCCAAATGGCGGATGGTAGATAGGGCGACGAGGCACGGAGGTGCTAGTGTTGGTTCCTAGCTGGTGAGTTGGCGGGGATGCTCCAGGGCAGGTTGCTATGAAACCTCCACTGAGAGCTCCGGTGCGGTGCGGACCTCTTTCCAAGCAGTGCAACGTGGTGGGGTTCCCGTTGTTCGCTGTTTCATGCACGGCCAATCGCACGTTTCGTTTCCATTTAGTGATGTTTTTGTACAAGATAATCGATGCCAAGAAGCATATGTGCAGAAGGCGAGTGCTCATAAACTTCGAAATAACACATAGAATACTTGTATGAGGGCCAGGCAATTTCCCCAGCTTCGTATAGATGACTATAGATTTGTTCAGCCTAGGTTACCCCAGTAATAATGCACCTTTCCTGCCATCGATCTCACAGTTGCTGATCCTTCCTCATAGATATTTCTTGTGCAGGATCAACAACAAGCCAACTCATCTTACCTCACCGGTGACCCCTTGCAACTGTCAACAACAACAAACAACAACTACTAATACAACCCAATCTGGGAAGTCTTCATCACACCTCAACCTTCAAACATGAGGTAAAGGACCAAAACAGATGATGAAGATAATATCGATACTAGGTACGTTGCCTGTTCTTTGGCACCCTTGCATGTATGTGCATGCGGCTTACCATCCTGCCAGATCTGGGGCTCTCCCTCCTCATCCCAAGCCTCATCCTCATTCACCTCTTCATCGCCCCTTACACCAAGGTCGAGGAGTCCTTCAACATCCAAGCCACCCACGATGTCCTCGTGTACGGAACACCACTACAAAATGCCTACCACAGGCTATCTCAGACATATGACCATTTCACCTTTCCCGGCGCCGTCCCCCGGACCTTCGTTGGCCCCGTAGTCTTGGCAGGACTCGGGCAACCCATCGTCAACCTCATCGGCTTCGATCACGCCCAAACCATCGTGAGAGGCATGCTAGGCCTCGCCAACGCGGCTGCTCTCCTTTTGTTTGCCCGGAACTTCAGACGTGCCTACGGACGTCCAGCGGCTAGGTGGTATCTGCTTTTGCAGGCCAGCCAGTTCCATGTCATCTTTTACGCGTCGAGGACGTTGCCGAACATGTTTGCCTTCGGGTTGAGTAAGTAATCCTCCCTCATGTCAGTAATAACAACAGGAACTGACATGTGCCAGCCACAACCGCTGCCGCCCTCCTCCTCCCGAACCCGCAATCCCCCGAACTCATCCATCGCCGCCACCGCTCCGCCATCTCGCTCCTCGTGTTGGCCGGCATCATCTTCCGCTCCGAAGTCGCGCTCCTCCTCTTCACCACCATCTTCCACCTCCTTTTCGTTGTCCCCTCCACCTCTTTGGAGCGCATTGTCCCGCACTTCATCGTGGCCGTCATCGTCTCCCTCATTATGACCGTGCCCTTGGATTCCTACTTCTGGCAGAAGCCTCTTTGGCCGGAGCTCTGGGGCTTCTACTACAACGCCTTGCAAGGAAACTCTAGCGAATGGGGTACCTCCCCGTGGTGGTATTACTTCACCTCTGCCATTCCGAGACTGCTGGTCAACCCGCTTACCTGGGGTTTGATGATTCCTGTGGCGTGGAAGCAGCCTGCTGTTCGACCGGCAGTGAAGGGACTGCTGGTGCCGAGCATGTTGTTCGTGGCTATCTACTCGCTTCAACCTCACAAGGAGGCTCGCTTCATCTTCTACGTGGTTCCTTCGCTGACCGGTGCCGCGGCCTTGGGAGCGGACTGGATCGCTAGGAGGAGCATCAAGGCGGGGAAGACGGTCGCAGTCTTGACCTGGGGTGTACTCCTTGGATCGATCGCGGTATCCTTTGTAGCCAGCACGGGCATGTTGCTGATTTCCTCACTCAACTACCCGGGCGGCGAAGCGCTCGCGTATTTGCGCGATACGGTACAGGCAGAGGTTGCCGCGTCTAGTTCGTCTTCGGCTGTCGTGCCTGTCCATGCCGATGTGCTGTCCTGCATGACGGGCGTCACGCTCTTTGGAACGGCTACGGGGTACGCATCGGCTGTTCCTAGCAAGGGCAAGATTGTCAGGAAGGCTCCCGGGAACAGCGTCGTCCTTTCATTGGACAAGACCGAGAATGAGTCGGTCCTTGCGGAAGAGGAGTTTTGGAAACGGTTTGATTATGTCTTGGCCGAGGACACTACGAAGGTCAAGGGTGATGATTGGGAGACGGTTGGTGTGGTCAAGGGATATGGAGGTATTGAGGTCCTCTTGAACGACTCTGCCCAGTGCGACAAACTGACAGAAGACATTCCTGTGGTTGGGAAGGGAGTCTCAGTCCAACGATGGAAGAATCGCATCAAGGCAATTACAGGAGGGAAATGGGTCGGTCCGAGGATGGTTCCCAGGGTTTACATCTTGAGGAGGCTCAAAGACGTCAAGAGGGCAAGAGAGACGGCCGATGCATAAAGGGAAACCGGGTACCAGCTCGCCTTCCGTTGTTGCCATTCAACTGAGGGGGCTGTATGGAGCTGGAGCCAAGTTCAATGGAACACTTAGCGAACAGATTAGACAAGAGCGTTCCATGTTTTGATAACAAGCCTTTGAGGGAAGGAGCGATGTATTCTGGTGAAAGCCTCCACTGCGTACACCATACGTTCGCTGTGCCGTTGGAATTTTGCTTTCGTCTTCTTTACATCAACGCACCACGACCATCCAGAAGTTCCCAGCTGAACGCAACAAACCAGACAAGAAGAAAAACAATGGTAAGTGCAGAAAGGGTGGATGACTCAAGCAAATCTAAAATCCATCGTTCCTCCACTCGAATAGGGCCCAGCGACCAATTTCGACCCGGAAACGTTGCCATTGAATCGCACTGCGCCGACACCACTACCCGCTTTTCCTCCATCCCACTGGATAACTTGACGACCAACCCCATCCGCATCCAAAGACGGAGAAGAGTCGGAACCCCAGGAAGGACTGGAAACCCTAGAAGGGTCGAAAACCTTGGAAGAGTCGGAAACCTGAGAAGACTCTGAAACCCTAACAGTGGCGATATACCTCTCCATAACCGCCTTTGCCACCGACGCCGCGGTCGCTGCAGCGTAGTCCTGCCAGGCTTTGTTTATGTGGCTATCGGCATAATCACACACGCCCTTGATGACAATACATGGTAGCTCGTCCCAAACACCTGCGGCCCCCATCTCAAAAGCAATCACCCCGGCCTCGTTAGCAATCCGATCGCGCTGCTCGCCAGACCGAATGGCGCTGTCTCCAGATCCCATAGGACCAACGAAGAAGTATACACCATCGGGATTCAAGTCAGAACCGGAGTCGTCTGAGGCTGAATCCAAATGTTCCCTCCGTATCAAGCGGCTCGTGTCACATCCCAGCTCTTTACATGACAACCTAAGAGACTCCTCGCAAACAGGGTCCGAGTTGCGGTGACAGTCTTCGCAGGTTCTGCACCCGGAACCAGAGCCATGCTTGTGGCGGTAGGAGGCAGGGAACAAGAGATCGTTGGCTGCTCCTGGGTACTTGTAGCTGGTGGCCGTGCCTCTCCGCTGCCGTTTGGCGTTTTCTTCGCTCTTCTTCTGAAGAGCCTTGAGAAAGTCCTCTGCCCGTTTCTCGATACGTTCGCGGCCGATGTTCGAATCAAGATTGACCAGAATGTTGCGAATCATCTTGTTTGGTCTCCCAAGGCTGTCATGGGCGGTGTCCTTGCGAAGGAAGCGATCTGGAAGCACCCGTCCAAGGTCAAGCTGGACCATAAGATTACTTATGATCACATCGCCGAGGACAATCGGTTCTTGTTTTGGCCCTGCGAATGGGACCGCCCCGCAAATTCCCACCAAAATGGCCAGCAATACGCGCGGATAGCTCGATCGAAGGCTTGCCGCTGCGCTGGCGGCGCTCACTTTCCCCGTGCTCGACAGAAGGACAATAATGACATTGCACCTCCCCATGCGCCCCGTTGTATACACATTCGGATCTCCATCAACTTTGCCGTCTTCAACCCCATCTTCGTCCCAGAGCTCATCGATAAGGAGGCATACGGCGTCGAATTCGAGGCGGAGCCCGCATATTATCGCAACTTCGAAGTCGCTGCGCCTGTTGGGACGGGTGAAGCCATCAGGCTGTTGAGTCGACGATGCTTTCATGGGTTGCTGTTACCGCGTTCTTGCACGAGACGACATGAAAACATTCACCGGGGGAGCAAAGCTTATTAAATTCACCATTCTGCCTATATCGCCGATACCGATTCAAGTAGGATTCGTCCCGGGCCTTACTGACCAATTACGTGGTTTACTAGCTCTGCTAACCGCGATGAGGCATCGTCCTGAAGGCCATCCTCAAGATATAATTGGCCGCACAGCGCGGGGATAAAGTGGGAGGGCTGCGGGAGGATTGTGTCTTGGACGCTAGTCGAATGGATGAAACCCACCCTCCCAGCTCCATCAAGGCTCTAGAATAAACTTGGCCAGTGTCTTTGGTGAGCCAAACTCGTCCAGGACAAATCAACGTACAGTGGGGGGACAAAAGTCTGACCCAAATGGCTAAATCCCCGCAAAAGGCATGAAATACACTCGCCGTGAAATCGCTTCAGAAGATAAAGAGTATTAGCTAAACCAGCTACTTGGTCCGATATAACAGTATAGTATCTTCCCAACTGCCAATTCGGTTTAACGAGTACCTCTTCCATACAAGGTCAGCATTGTCTCAAAGTTTCAAAATGTCAACCAAAAAAATTATAGTGCCTTTACAGGGGGTTACAGCGGCCTGGAGAATTGTCATTATTCAATGTTCAAGTTTCATACAAAAGCACAGCACCACTGCGCAAAACGGATGTTGTTGTTAAGTTCCTCAAATGATGAGCGAGTTTGTTCCGGCACCTCTGGTCTGAAAAGTACCATTTCCTGTACCTCTCCAGATTTTTGTTCTTGACGATGGAAGAATACGCGCCTTGATTTACTCGTTATGATGACATGAAGATTTGAGTTGCCTCCACAGTCTACGCATAGTTAGTTCTCGCGCGATACTTTTGATTACTAGGTGGCCATCAAGTCGAGTTAATTGTTTGAGCTACTTGAGAATCACAACATCTCATATGTTCAGTTGTTTGTGTCCACGCCGCCAAACTGTCCATTGCCTCCCCACACAGCTGCCCTCCGGCAGAAATCACTGGACAACATATCCACCAAGCATACATGTTTACCAGGCGAAGGGGTCGGAAAATAAACCGAACATGGAGAGTACAATATACTTTGCTTTGGTTAGGAAAGCCCGTCGCAAAACTATCATAGGCATCAAGCAAAAGTCGAAATACTTTTAATAGCGTCTATCGGGGCTTCTCCAAATCAGAAATGCCTAGAGGCTCGGTTGGAAGGAATAAGAGAGACGCTTGAATGTGTACTGGCTGTGACATGTTCGGTTTATTTTTACGGGCCCTTCGCCAGGTACTGAGCACTGAGCGTTCGACAAGGCGATCTCGAACACTCAACATTTGACTGGCTCGGGTTACGTAGTCCCTTCCTAGGTTGTCACTTCCTTCCTGGCCCAAGTATCATCATGTTAGAGACGATTTGCGGTTTCGCGCCAGTCGCCGTTACGGCAATAACAGTATTGCTGTATGTTTATTAGTCTTGATGATAAATATTCATCTTACTCCTTGTTCAACTTCCGAGGACCGACCTGCCGCGACCACCACGAACACTCGGCGTTTATCGACCAATCATGCAAAGAAAAAAAGAAAAAAAAATCAAAAAAACTCGTGTGAACGCGGAGATTCGTCTGTTTCCGTTCGCAAGGTGCATGACATCAAGAGAAAATGTCCGACTATTATCTACGGGCCTGACTGCCAAACCGAGAGATTACTGGAAGTGCTTCATGCAGCATGGCGCGATATACACCAGAAGATCAGCGCTCCAAACACTTGTACTCTCTAAGGAAACTTGGTTTAGTTCAGAAGCCAGGAGAATTGAAAGCAACCAAGACCATACGACACCGTTCAACCCAATACATAGACTGACTGCCTTCCACTATGCCACAGCTTGCGAGGCAAAAGGTATTCAGCACAAGCCTACCACACCTCATCAGAGCAACCAACTTGGAAGAAAAGTACACCACACCACCCTAGGAAAAACAACTATAGTCCCTCCCATCCCCAGTAACTCCCGTTCCCAACATCGACTCCTCAGCAATCAGTCCAATCCTCATGAATAATCACGCTCCACTGATCCTTCATGTAAATGCCCCCCTTCCATTGACAAGTGTCGTAAACCTGTTGGGCCGCCCAGGCAATTTCGCCGTAGGACTCGAGTTCTTTCTCGCCCTTTGGATCCTACAAATGTTTTATTTTGTGTAAGTAAGGTACGGTACGGTACGGTAGGGTTTGGTAATCAGTCCGTTGTTCTCGATCAACCACGACGGACAACAAACAGTTGAAAAAAAAAAAAAAAAAGATGAAGGACAGAGGAGAAGGAGGACTGGATAAACGAGGGAGGAAGAAAAAACAAGGAACAAAAAACATACATCATTACACCAAAAAATCGCCGCACCCCAACTACAGCTCACCCGTCCGCAATTCTGCGGGCCCCGTCCGTTCTTGGGCTTGCCCATCACCGTCTTAAGATAGATTATGCCCATTGGGATTTTACCGTAATGACCTACGATCTCCCACTTGCCCCACGTGCCGCTATTTTTCGACTTCAAGTCGCAGTCGATGTTGATAATCTCCCGACCGTTGCGGGCTTCGAGGATGGGATGGGAAGAGGCTGCTGTGATGTTAACATCGCCAAGGGTGGTGGGAAAGACGAGGGCGGTGGTGGGGAGGGCCTAGGTCAGGTTATGTATGTGTGAGTGAGTGATGATGCTCGCCTTGTGGTGTAGTTGGGTAGGGTAGGTAGGCAGGCAGGCTTCTTACGTTCAGAACGGCCAGAACGGCCCCGGACAGGATAAATGATGAGAACATCGCTGACAATTAGATTTACACAAGCCGAACTCTTCTACAGTAGGTTGTGAGGGTGTCAAGATGAATGATGTACTGGTCGGTGAAGATAGGTAGCGTATAGAATAGTCCTCGAAGGAAAAAAGCATCAAGTAGTAACGTCTCGTCCTCGCCAGGTATATACCACACACTATTACCTGAACCTCAGCGTTTACTTTTGGACTTTCTTTCAACATGTCTTCTTCCGCACGCCGACCTGGATCCTCGTCGTCGACCAGGGCAGGACTCAGGGAGTCATGTTGCCAACCTTTACAAAGGCGCGGCGGGACATTCAAAGCGATTACTCGTCAGGGATAGAAGCCGTTCTGCGTTTTGCATCAAAGAAAATCACGAATTCCAGCGCGATCGTCTTTTTCAACTTCTTACAACCCCTAAGTGTACCGTATTTTGCTTCCAAAGCATCAACCGTGTCTTCGTTATCGGGTATTAAAATAACATCCGGATCGAAGTCTCTGCGGAGTTCTGTTGTTGTCGTCGAGCGTTTGGGAACTTTGGACTTTTGCTATTGGGCTTGGCGACGGGTGGACACGAATGCGATGTGTTGTTAACTTGGTTGCCGCAGCTTCTCGCGTGAAAGTGATAGTGCAGTAGCTGATGGGTTTTCTTTTTCATCACCTTTGCCACATACAGACAAGGCAAATGGCAGCGGCCTTTCGCACTCTCTAAAGCAAGGGAAAACAATGAAAACCCTTGGTATCATGACATATTGAGCGGTTTTGGATAAGAAATGGAACAATGAGAACGTCGATAACTTCTTTCTAGATACCTAAAAGCAATTCAAGTGCGGCTCGTCGGCCTATTCGTGGAACCCTGCTGACATCTCGATGGGAAACAAGGGATGTACTGGGTAACACTCTCCCCTTTGGAGGCTATCTTCCAAGGGAAACCATAAGATAAATACAGTAGCGACAAAACGCTAACACCATCTTTCCGCTGGTTCACGCCACTTGACGCCAAGGATCTCGAAGATCTTTCTCTCATCTCTGCCCTCAACCAACTCTCCCTCCGTGACCTTCGCCCTATCACGTCCCCTCATCACCTCCTTGTATAAGCCCCTCTGGTTCAACCGCATCCCCTTCTTGGATGCAAGGAGGCGCATACTCCGGTTGAAGATGTCGTTACCAGTGAAGTAGATCAATGCAGCGCCGTACTCTGTTTCGGGAACCAGCAGAAAGTCTACCCTGCGCCATATAGGTTGTGGAGTTTTGGACGACGGTGACTTGGTTGATCTCCTGGTTATCACCCTGTCGCTTGCGGGTTTGTGTTCTCGCGGAAGCACACAGCAGCCAAGCCATTTACTGCCTGGTCCATCCTTCCCTCTCCGATTCGCATGAAGCGCTGACAGAGTAGCGACAACACAACCCTTGTCCGTAAGCACCTTTAGCAGCTGCTCGAAGAAGGGAACCAGATCGGCTGATGATGTGGTATTCTTCTTGGTAACAATGAAATCCACATCCCTTGAGCTCTCAGCTCCACGGCGATAGCTCCCACCTATGACCAACTCGACAGATGGATCAATCTGCGCTGCTTCTTTTTTGATGAAGTCGCCTAGGGCAGCCACTTCGCTTCTTTGAATGCGCGTGTTCAGGTCATCGTAGTGGTCAATACCAATCTGTTGATTGGGCGTCAAATTTGCTTTCTGTTTCAAATCATCCAGCGTCCTGAAGCCCTTAGAAATCCACTTATTGGCGCGCCCTGTCCCAACATCGTAAATCTTGAGGAATGTGGCGAGAACGCGGTCTAGCGGGGAGTCTTGAGCATACTCCAGACGCCGTAGGGAATCAGTTGTGACAATTTCTTCGATCTTTTCGGCCAATCTCTTCCCGACGTTGGGGAGAAGATATGCTTGCTCTGCTGTGGTAATCTTGGTGTTCTGGCGCTTGAGAGTAGTAATAGCTTTGCGGTAGGCTGTAGTGCGCCAATGATCAGAAATCCGGCTGTAGTAGTCGCACATCGACTGGAGAACTTCAATCGTCCTGGCATTAGGGTTTTGTGACTCAGTGACTTTGTCCTTAGTCCCGCCCTTGTTGCAAGCAAATCGATCTTCAAATTCGATCTTTTTCTGAGTAGGTCGGCGTGTTCTTTGTGACCGACGCGTATGGACATGTTCATCTGCAGAGCCCTCCTCCATTTCAGATTCAGATATCGTTTCCTCCCGGCGGGAGATGGCTGACTGGTCATCATCTTCTAGAGGATCGTCCAAAGGAAGATCTTTGTACTGCTGGAGGAGTTCGATACACTCCGAAAGCTCGTCCTTCGGATCTTCTTTTGGGGAACGGTTTCGGCGACTAGAAGATAGTCTCGGAAGGGTACTCGTTGAGCAATGACTTTCAGAGAGTAGGCTTGGGATGATGGGTGGCCTCGGTTCTGGTATGTAATCATCATCCCCCAAGTCTGCAGCTGTTTGCCCCTCAACCGCAGGCTTATCGTGCCTCTGTACGTCAACTGACTCGGCCTGAGGGACTGACTCCTCACTCTGTGATTGTGTTTTATCCTGCGAGCTAGGGACCTGCTTTCTCCTCTTTGCCGTCGAAACCTTGACCTGTAGCGACCGATTGGAGGTTTGAGATGGAGCATGGGCATCTGCTGTCTGTACGATGATTGTCGATGAAACAGGAGGAGGCCGACCTGGAATGTGATAGCGAGCCTGGTCCGGGTTAAGGATAGTGCGGAACTGAATACAATCTATGGGATATTCTTCGTTAACAACGACTGGAGCAGATGGCGTAGGGGTAGCTTCTAGAATCGTCTGGATATCATGGTAGGCTAGACGCTTATCGACAATGACATGAGTAGCCTCCCTCAGAGAGCGAACCCACTTGGCCCCGTATTCCTGGGCTCTGGCAATGCGTAGTCGGCGGGCGGCGGCAACGTCGTCGTTGGGAATGTAGAAGAACGAGAGAGTGCGTAGTATCTGGTCTGCTTCGGGTACAGTTTTTGTCTCGGATTGGCGCTTCCGCTTCCTCGTAGAAGACATGCCTGACGGAGATTGTTGAGTGGAGGATGAAACAAGACCAGTTGATGATGGTATGGGCAACGTCGCACTTCTCTGTAGCGAAGGAGGAACCGGCCGAGCTGAGCTTGTGCTTGGTTGTGGTGTTTCTGTTACCACGAAGGAAGCATCCGAGACATTGGTCGAGTCTCTTGTATTGTTGAGAGCAGTTTTTCGAAGATTCTGTGTTCCGGGGGTGGCTTTGATGACGAGATCGATTCGCGATGTTTTGGAGACTGGAGTAGAAGTTGTCGCTGCCGGCTGTGTTTGAGGAATCGTTGGGGTCTTTGGCTTGGACTTTGGCTTTGGCTTCGCCTTGGAGTTGAAGAAAGCCTTGCTTCTTGCGCGATGTTCTTGCTCCTTGGTATCGAATTTCTCGTCATCACTGATGGTCTCGCTGAGAGCGTCCAGCACCTCGAAAAATGCGACCTTTTCTTGGAGTGTTTGGAAGCTCATCTTGGTCGGTCAATTGCGTGCGTTGCTCGGTTGCGACAAGTGTGAGCCTCAAAATCACGGTGGATGCAATATCGGTTGATCATGTCACCGCTTCGGGCTTCCATCCTTTGTCCGACTTCAGCAGCGGCTGCGGTTGCCTGGATTGGTTGACTCGTCCGAACTCGGACCTGAGAACATACGGTCGTTTACACAAGATGGAGGGTACGTCCGTAGTGTGGAAGTCGCTCCATGACTCCGCGCAATGTCGAGCGGCAGTCGCCACAATGGAGAGGCAGGAGAGATTGTCCCGCAGTTGCCTGAAATCGAAACAAGTTTGTCGTCGCAGTCGGGATTTTGTTTGGATCGCGCTGACCCCTTGTAGCTGATGTGGGGCAGAAAGTTCTTTGGCCGGGAAACAGGCGCGAAAGTCGAGCGATAGCACGTGGTTGCGCCCGGTCCCGCTACCAATTTCTTGGCTTTCAGGGGCACGTTGGGGGGCACTGGAGGGATGACGCCGATAGGTCGGCCGATACTGGCAGCTGTAAAATGGGGTGTGCCCAGCCCAGTGGCGGTCTGTTGCAACAACCTCCAATTCGCTGGCGGCCGTCATTCGCCAATCTGGGCGTCACAGCTTCCTCCTTCCCCCTTTTCGTTACAATTTAGATACACAACAAGGACATCATCGACAACACTCACGACTAAAATCTTCAACTCCCGTCCCCGACCGAATAAGGCCCTGTCCGCTCCCTTGCTTCACGTCCACATTGCTTCTCCCATAATTCCACCTGGCGACAAGCTGCCCGTCATTTCTCTTGTCCAGCGACCCATCTTCATCACTACCACGCAGTCCACGCTAGCGTACTTACAACTATTTGCTGCTAATTCGAGAGCATCCTCAACGTTCAATTGACTTGACCGTTTGAGAGTTGTTGCCCGTCGCTAGGTACCTACCTACACAACCAGTCCGGCCCTTATTGCTCCGTCGAGTCCCGTCTTCTTCGCAACTCCAGTCCGAGATCTCATCGCTCCTTATTTCAATCATCCACCATCAATCACGTCCTATCTACTGCAGCATCCAAGTTCACATCTCGTGTAAGCCGGTATCATGTCGAACCTCTTTTCTGGAATGTAGGTACCCGTTCTTCTTTATGTCTCTCTGTCATCTCACATGCTCGTCACTTCTGTTTCTCTCCACAGTTGGCCTAGTGGCATTCACTTGTGAGAGGCTGCGATTGGATGGTCATCGCCCATCCGTGTCTCTGGTTTCTCGGGATCCATATGTCTCGGTTCTGCTTTCTCATATTGTCAGCCATCATATGTCATTATGCTACCGTGATGGGTATGACGGCCGTCCCTTACGCGGCACTTTTGGCCTTGAGCCGCCTCGAGTCGCATGGTCTGTTCAGGGGTCACCCAGACACAACGGCCGGGCAGCACGCACAGTACATATACTATCATATAGTGTCCTGTCACGACGACACTGCCGTTACGTTTGAGCGTTCTTTGTCCTCCATCATCCTCCCATATCCGGTTCTGAATACAAAGCATGTCTCGAATTTGTCGACAGATTCTGACCCAACCAGAAATGCCCGCCTGAGAGGCACGGCAAACAAAACCGCGTCAAACAAAACCCCCCAATCACCCGCCACCGACGATGTTCACCATCATATGCCCTCACCCAGCAACCATTCGGTCTCCAGCCAGAGCTCAGCCAACCTGTCATCCAAGCTGCCGCCACTTCCCGCCTCACCCTCACTATCTCAGTCGATCGGTATGATGGGCACTGGTGAAGAGGCACTGAACGCTTATCACCTCCCCAGGCCACTACCACTGTGGCTGAACCCTACTGCCGCCAAGCACATCGTCAAGGGCAACTTCATGACACTGAGCGCTAGGCCCAAGACGGTGGAGCAGGGCGAGTGGATTGCCCATCAAGGTATTTCATCATTAACCTTGTCCTTGACCGTAACGCGTGTGCCCGCTGACAGTATCATATAGTGGTTGAGCATTATCGCAACTTGTGGAACTTTGTCAGAGTGATATACGAAAAGGAGGAGGATGGAAAGTCGATTTGCAACTCCACCACCTGCCCCAGGATGTCCGCTGGAACGTAAGAACGGAAACCCTCAATGCCCATGCTGAAGCACCTCAAGGATATGTCTGACAGGAATGGGCACAGGAACCACTCGTACACGTGGCTAAACAGCCGCTTTGAGCCCATTGAGCTCCCAGCATACGAGTATATCACTCTCATGCAGCGGTGGATTTCAGGCAAGATTGACGATACCAAGATCTTCCCCACCGAGGCGTCGGGGGTCTCGTTTGCGCATAACCCTCAGATTACTACGACGGCACTTTTGACGGGTCCTGACGACTGGATCGGCAAGCGCAGCGGATTCCCAAAGGAGTTTTTCAACATCTGCCAGACCGTCTTCCTCCAGATGTTTCGCGTCTACGCTCACCTTTACTGGGCCCACTTTACGGAGCCCTTCTACCACCTGAACTTGGAGAAGCAACTCAACAGCTGTTTCAGCCACTTTGTGCTGACTGCTACCGCTCTCGATATGCTCAAGCCGGCCGAGCTTGAGCCAATGCAGCCTTTGATCGACCTCTGGGCCGCCAACGGTACCTTCCCACCGGAATCAAAGGCTTACGAGTACGCCAACCTCAAGGTCGGCACCCGCCTGATGCAGATGGCAGGCCTGGCCTAATCACCGAAACATTAATACAGGGGGATGTAATGAGAAAAGAGGGCATGTCATGACGAGGTTTATCAACATGTGGAGTTTCTCGATCTATCCGGGTTTTTGTTGGGTTACACTAGAGGATAAGTAGTGGCCATGTGTGTGCATTGAACCGGAGTCAGATGTGGCAGGCAAGAAAAGCGATGGATGAGGAGACTTATACCAAGACAAAGTATCTTTTATATACCTGGGCGAAATTATTCGGGCTTGTTGAAGAAAATGACTACTTGTTGCTGCGGGGATGTTGACTCGAGATGGCAAGGAGGCAGTCGTCAGCATATTTGGTCCCTGTACAAAAAGATGGCTGAGACGGACGTTTGGACTGATGGTCCATTTTCAATGGATCTAAAGGCGGTGGGAAAGAAATAAGATATCGGTATCATTCTACACGAACACCCAAGTCAACTCACTTCCAAAACCTACTACACTCAACAACATTGATGCCTCACGATGTGGTCACACCACCTGATGCCAACGGTTCTCGACGTCGACATGGGAGCACGGGCTAGCGCCAAAGTGGCAAGCACCACGGGCAGGGGGCCAGTGGAGTGCTCCAAAAAAGGGTCCAAAGTTCCGTCAACGGGCCAGACTGCCAAGACAAACTCAAAAACGCTAGAGCAAAAGGGGACAAGCCTGAAGAAGGGACGGCGTCGCGGGGCAAGAGATCGGATAATGCGATAAAGCGTGCAGCCCCATGTTCGGGCGCGCTGTCCCTGTCACAAGTGCCTGCGCGGATGTCGGACAGCCCTGTGCGTGTTGTGTGACGACTCGCAGTTGCGGTTTGCGGGCAGGCGGGAAAGGGGACCCCACCACCCAGGAACTGAAGCGCAGCACAAGAAGTGGGGGGTGTGGATCAGTTTTGGCAACCCAATTTCTTACGGCCAGGCAAAAAGTTGAGGCAAGGCAAGGCCATGCTGGACCCGTCTGGGCGTCCACACTGCACAAGCAATTGCCATTGCGGCAGACTGAAGAAAACTTCACAAGCATCCCGCCCTTGACCAGTGCCTCTCCATCCTCCTTCCCACTTTTTATCTCCATACTCTGAGCTGCCCTGCAAATTTTCCAGCTTTGCACTTTCCTCTTCTTTTGATTCTTCCTTTTGGTTTTTACACCAATTCATCTTCAATTCTTGTCTGTCTTCCCAACACAAACAGCATCATCAAACAACAACAGTCAAGATGGCCGATCAGATGGACATTGAGGTTGCCGAGCAGAAGCTCAAGAGCATGGATCACGCCGAGCAGCACTACTTCAACAGGTACGAACATCACCTTCTGGTCTCTTCCCGCTGATACCTTCTGGTAGAAAAAGACAAAAGCTAACATTACTGCGTCCTCTAGCTACAACCACCATGGTGAGACACCTCCATCCGCTTATCGCGAGGTCCACGGACTGCGCGCTTCCTAGTTGGCCTCGTGGCCATACCATATCTTGCTTTGTACTAACTTGGTTGCGCAACAAAGGCATCCACGAGGAGATGTTGAAGGACGAGGTTCGCACCAAGTCGTACATGCACTCTATCGTCCAGAACAAGCACCTCTTCAAGGACAAGATCGTTCTCGATGTCGGCTGCGGTACCGGTATCCTCTCCATGTACGTCCCCATATCCTGCGCCACGCAGACCTGCAGCTCTGGCAGTCCTAGATTGCGCCAAACACCGCAATTCAATGCTGGTGAAACAGCCTGCTAACCGTTTTTTCTTCTCGCAGGTTTGCCGCTAAGGCCGGCGCCAAGCACGTTATTGGTGTTGACATGTCCACCATCATCTTCAAGGCCCGCGAGATCGTCAAGGTTAACGGCCTCTCCGACAAGATTACCCTGATTCAGGGCAAGATGGAGGAGATCGAGCTTCCCTTCCCCAAGGTCGATATCATTATCTCTGAGTGGATGGGCTACTTCCTTCTCTACGAGTCCATGTTGGACACCGTTCTCTACGCCCGTGACCGTTACCTGGCTCCCGGCGGTCTTATCTTCCCCGACAAGGCTACCATCTTCATTGCCGGTATCGAGGACGGTGACTACAAGGATGAGAAGATCGGCTGTATGTGCCCTGCCCCCCTCTTTGTATGTGACATTGTGGAAACTCTCGTGCTGACACTGTTTTACCAGTCTGGGACAACGTCTACGGATTCGATTATAGCCCTCTTAAGGAGACTGCTCTCTCCGAACCCCTCGTCGACACTGTTGACATCAAGACTGTCGTCACTGACCCCGTCAACATCTTGACTCTCGACCTTTACACCTGCACCACTGCCGATTTGGCTTTCAAGTCCAACTTCGAGCTCGTCGCTAGGCGCGATGACTTCATCCACGCCCTTGTCGCCTGGTTCGACATTGACTTCACCGCCTGCCACAAGCCCATCCGCTTCTCGACCGGCCCCCACACCCAGTACACTCACTGGAAGCAGACCGTCTTCTACCTCAAGGACGTCCTCACTGTCCAGCAGGGTGAGAAGGTTCAGTGCTCGCTCCACAACCGCCCCAACGAGAAGAACAAGCGCGATCTCGACATTACCGTCGACTACAAGTTCGAGAACCAAGACCCCACGAGGGCGGCTGAGGGCAGGTGCTTGTACAAGATGTGCTAGTGGATACCATTTGCTTGAGTATTTACTAGACAAAAAGTGTCAAATCGGCGAGTCCAAAAGGACAACGCGAGCTGCTTATCCATTGGAGAATGTCGAAGAGATGTGGTTGAGCTCACAGTATTCACGAAAGTTTTTGGGGGTATTGGGAATTTGCACGGCGTCTTAAAAGAGGAGGGGTTGCTTTTTATAACCTTGGGTTTTGTGTTTTTTCATATACGATTTTCCTTTTTACGAACTCTCTAGCGGGACCAGGGGTTTTCTTAGATATCCAGCAGCGGAATGGAAGCGCGCGCGGAGAGACATACAAATAAGGGAACTCTCTTATATGCTCTGTAATACACAGGGTAAAAATCGAGTCAAGTGCTTAAAACTGAAGTACGATGCTACCACAAACGCGATACGTTAGACCGGTTGGTGATGTTGAAATAAGCTACCGCGCCGCGCCCACCCTAGTATGACCGAATGGACGTTAAAATAAAGTTGCTGAGCTTATTGGTAGGAAACGCCGACTGAACAAAAGTATGATGGACGTTGGAATAAAGGCGCTGAGCTTGTTGGTTCCTAACAAAAGGACTAGAAAGAACAAAAAGAATGGGGTTGTTTATTGGTGATGGTTGAAGGAAGGAGTGGGGGCGGCAAGGGATGAAGACGACAGACCCAACGTTGAAATAAAGTTTGTCTGAGCTTGTTGGTGAGGAAACGCCGGCTGATGAAAGAAGATGGACGTCGAAATAAGGTTGATGAAGTTGTGCCTTGCTAATAGCTGCTGACGAAAGTTGCATGAAAAGGGCAGCGGCAAGCAAGTAGGTATGCAAGGGATAAAGTGAAAAAGAACCAACTGAGTCAAAGTGTTATGCCCATATCTTCTTTTGGTGTGATGTGCGGGACGGATTGTTAGGAGTTCATCGGTACTGGCTGGAACACAAAACATAAGGTAGCCACTCTTTCTTCTATCGGCGTTTACATGCCACCAACAAGCTCAACATGTTTATTTCGACGTCCGCGTCGTAGTCCGCTTAAGGTTATTTGCTTAATTTCGACGTCCTCCGAACATCCGAAACCCTTGCCTCGTTGAGGTAGATTCTCGAAATTTCTCGTCTCAGTGACAAAAGAGTTCACATTGCTCCAGTCTGAAGGGAAAGCAACCAACAAGAGCACGAGATGTGTGCAGAGAGGAGATATATATAGAAGGGAGAGGTATGATTTAACTATCTGCTTTACGTACGCACTACATGATTTGATTTACAGGTTTGTTTGTAGGAATTAGGAAAGTTCTCATGTCCATGTTCTTCATTTCAGGTCATTCGATGTTTCTGCTTCTCTCTGGTTTGCTGCTCTTGCCGTTGAAAACAGCCTCATCTTCTTCTTCTTCCACACCGAATTTTTGAAGTTTTCCCTTCCCTACCAACGTTTTGTTCCCTATATGTTCAAGTACCTCCCTTGTACACTACATCATGACAGACAATACAAGAAGAAGCAAGATGAGCAAACCTCAAGTGAGTATAGCTAGAGGTGACGCCCAAAGAAGATCAATCCTATCAAAGAAGATCCTATCGTCGCCCAACTTTTATTGCTGAACTTTTGTCGCTGAGCTTTTTGAACCTGAAGTGGAAATCATCACGCTTTTCGGTGCTGTAAAAAAAAAAAAGAACCCAGAATTCCACCCACCCACCTGTGAAAGACCCGACAGAAGCCCATCCACTCCTCTATATCCACACACGCCACGCTATCAACACCAATTTTCGCCTTTCGCTTCTTCGCTTTTTGATTTCCCCAAACCAGGATGATGAAACCAACCACCCAACCAATCAATCATCGAATTATGAAAGGCCATATCATGAAAGCAAGAAAATATAAAACCGCTGTTCCGCTAAACCCGCCTGAACCCTAGGTATCAAGAAGAAGTCCAAGAGACAGACAGACTTCCGCAAAAAAAAAGGTCTAGCGACGACCCCCCGGCCCCCGTCCATACCGATAAGGATCCCTCGGATCAAAGTGTTTCCCCATAAACATGGGCTGAAAAGGCGGCTCGCTCCTGGCCATGCCGTCCCACTCTGGTTCGCGCTCGGGGATGGCGTCTTCCTCGACAGGGGGCGTGTTGGGATAAGTTTCTTCTGCGCCGGCGTTGTGTGGCGCCAAAATCCGCTGAGGTTCTTTGAAAGAAGAGGGAGGCTTGAGACAGCCTGCGCCTTCTTCGAAGCTTGATTTGAGGATTGAGTCGGTGGGGGAGTTGGAGCAGGCGGTTGACGATGAGGAGGAAGAGGAGTTCTAATCCGTCTCCTCCTTCGTCTTTGTCTTGTCAACGTAAGTGCGGTTATCGTCGTCGTCGTCGTCGGAGAAGTAGTTGTTGCCCGAGTTGAACGCTGGATCCCAAGGGGAATCCTCTTCGACAACGCCTAGGCCTTGACGATGGCGAGGACGCCAGATAGAGGTGGCTTCTTCGAGTGGGATAGTCGCGCTCCGGCGGGTTCGGGTGCGCAAGGTTGGGGGATATTGGTAAGGAACCTGGCCACCTACACCAGCACCATCAATGCGGTCGGATACCCCCTCAGACAACCGCGAGGGAGTGAGACGCTCGCGATTATACGTGTGACCAACATCTTGATTACCGCGACCGTCAGTACTAGAAGAAGTATCATTATGTTGAGAAATAGATCTAGACGACGACGACAGAGTAGCTAAAGGCGCATCAGGATGAGGCTGGAGGGGGGAACCGTCATGCGGCCTCTCCCCAAGAGTTTGCGCCCGCCGCCGCGCCAGAAACTCGCGCCTCTCCCGCTCATGCTCGCGTTTTTCCATCTTTGTCCGCTCCTCCCACTCCTTGGCTGTCTCAGGACGGCCATTCTCACTTTGCCTTCGCCTTATAAGAAATGATTCGAAATCTTGCCCGCTCCAAGGTGCCCAAGAACGCCGTAAAATAGACTCCACAAAATTATCACTATCTGGGTCCGTACTAGAACCATGCCTGCTCTACTGGCTGTTTCCGCCGAATCGCTCAATAATCTGCGCAACCTGCTTGGCGAGCTCCGTGGCCTCACTGTTGGTGGCCGCCTCGGCGTACACGCGGCAGGCGTTCTCGGTACCACTGGCGCGGGCAAAGGCGCGGGCATCCTTGTACTTCTTGACGGCGGCATCGATCTGCTCCTGGGCACCTTCAGGGTGAGACAGGCGGCGCTCGGCATCGGTGGTCTGGAAGAGGTCCTTGTTGCCGACGACGACGCGGACAAGCCTGTTGGGAAGATCGTTGTAGGTCATGGCCCAGTCACGGAGGGACCAGTTCTTGTGCGCCAGGATGACCTCAACGAGAAGCATGTCGGAAATGGCATCACCGACGGTCTGGTTGATCAGGTCGCTGAGCGCGGCAAGGGTGGTGAGAGCATCCTGCTGGGCGGGAGATTGCGGCTCGGTGGTCTTGAAGGCTCTCAGAGCGTCGGGGGAGAAGAGAACGGTGCCGTGGCCGTTGGCCTCGAAGTAGACACCGATATCGAAGCTCTGGGCGACGTGGTGGAGGTGCTTAACGCCAGTGGGAGTGCACATGACGGGAAGCTTGAGGTGGGAGCGAATGTAGTTGGTGCTGGCACCGTTGGCATAGGCGGTCTGGACAACACCAATACGGAGCTCATCCTGCAGACCGGCGCCCTGGACGAGGTCACCGATAAAGGAGGCAGCAAGCGAGGAGATGCGGTCGCCGTCGAGCATGAAGAAGCCGGTATCGGGGTCCACCCAGTAGTAGATCAGGCGGTCGGCATCGCCATCGAGAGAGCAGGTCCTGACGCCGGGCTGGGGCGCGGGCTTGGGGGGAGCGCGTTGCTTGGTCTTGACGAAATCGGCACCGGACTAGGAGAAAGGGAAAAGAAGTCAGTATCGAATGTCACCATAGCAGAATATACAGACTTGAGCTACTTACGTCGAGGTTGAGGACCTCAGGGCGCAGAACGTCGTCGTTGACAATCTTGACGTCCCAGTCGACCTTGTCCTTGGGAATATGCTTAAGGAACTCGGCGAGCTTGGGACCTCCGACTCCGTTGGCGCAATCGACGACCAAGGGGCCGTTGATTCTCCTACCCTTCAAGGCGCGGACGAAAGCATCGGCCATCTTCTTGTAGTATCCGACTTCGCTGACCTCGCCGTACGAGGTAGGGGTGCCCTCAGTGTTGGTAGCGCGGACCAAGTAGTGCAGCTGAGGGGTAGTCAAGATCTTGTAGTCGACATGCTCGGTTTCGGTAGCGTCCAAGGCGGCAGCAAGGGCGGTGACAAGAGTGTGACCGGATGGCCTCGTATCGCGCCCATAGATGACCTTGGCGGGGGCGCTCAAGTCGACCTTGAGCTCGGTCGCAAGCTGGTTGTAGTATTGGACAAGGGCTTCGGGGCTAGGAGCGTTGACGAGGTTGGTCGCGAGGCGCTCCCAGTCCTGCTCAAGCATCTCGCCCATGGGATCGACGATCTTGACACCATTGTCGACGGCGGGGTTGTGGGAAGCAGTGATCATAACACCGATGGTCTGGGAGTTCAGCTTGCGGCTGCGTAGGGAGGCCAGCAAGCCGACGCGGAAGGTGACGCCCTCGAGCAGATCAGCCTTCATGCGGAACCCCGCAGTGCCGTACTTGTATAGCTGCCCCTTCTCCAAGGGAACAATGGCATGCTTCTGGGCAGCCGCCAGGATGCGTTCGTCGTGTTGCGCCATGGGAGGGAATTCGGATCCAATTGTGGGAGGAGGGGTAGTTCGGTTTGCTCACTCAGCTGGTCCTGCGGTTCCAAGTTGGATTCGAAGAGAAGAAGAGCAGAAGGGCAGAATGGCAGAAGGAGTGGGGGGTTGTCGCTTTGCAAGAGTCAGCAATGATATACAAGTAGGTAGCGGGGTGTGTGGGACACGAAGAGCGGTGGAAGGCTGAGGAAGCCGGCCAGATGGGTACCGTAGTAACGTGGAATGAAACAGAAAGGGGTTTTAGTTAGGTCTGAATGCAGATATGATGGGGACCTGGATGTGGAATGCCAATGGGGGCCCATTGTCTTGCTTGAATTAGGTTTTGCCGGCTGGCAACGTGAACGAATCCACAGCCCACCCTGCCCGTAGCTCTCGGAGCTGTTAAGGAGCTGATGAGGGGCTGCAAGGTGACACGGATGGGGAAATAGTGGGAGCCGCTAGCGTAAATCACCCCGAGTCTCCACTTCTACGTCATGCCCAGCTTCTGTTTGCCGACGCACCCCAGCCCCAAAATTGTTAGTGCATGTTAGCGCCCCCTAATGATCCACCGTTTGTCGCCGTTGCTCGGTCGACTCGCTCTCTTTCCCAAAATCAATTTACACGACAGACGCGTCTCATCGCCGGTAATTGCCTGTACTTCGGACAACAATAATCTTGGACCGCTGGGCCCATGATGACTTGTTGAAGCTGCGTGGTTCTTCTTTTGGCGCCTTTTTGGAATCCCGCATTTCTCGCACATTCCTACTCTCGTCCATCCTCAAGTCATCATCTTCCTTCATCCCGCTAGAGCATCATTGCTCGTGGTTCTTGGTTGCTTGGAGATTTGGACAAACAATTATTGGAAATCTTTTCTTTTCCTGTTTCCATTTTTGGTCTCCAACATGGCTGACGATACTTGTGCTAACCCTCTGTTTCTCGGCTGGATCAAGGAGTGGTGGGATATCGAACGAGAACGCAACTCTAAAGGCGCCCCCACCTACAAGAGGGCATACAACTCACTCAAGTCATGTCCATTGATTTTTCAACACCCTTCGGAACTCGATGTACTCAGCGGCATTGGCGCCAAAATCTGTCAAAGACTCACCGACAAGCTCAAACGACACTGCGAAGAAAATGGCCTCCCCATGCCCAAACATCCCAAAGGGCGCAAGCGAAAAAGGGAGCTGGAAAACGCCCTCGCGGAAGTAGCTGTCGCGCAAAATGAACAGCCATCACCTCCCAAAAAAGCCAGGAATGCCAGACCGTATGTTCCAAAGCTGAACAGCGGCGCATATGCTCTGCTCATGGCACTTTCAGATCCAGGACCGTCGGGGTACATGGACAAGACCGCCCTTATCGCCAAAGCCCAACCTTATTCCGAATACTCCTTCACGGTTCCTTCCATGGCCAACAAATCATACACGGCTTGGGATGCCATGAAGGCCCTCGACGACAAAGAACTTGTCCATATACGTGGTCGGCCAACCAAAAGGTACTCGCTGACGGATGAGGGCTGGCAAGTGGTCAAGCGGATGAAGGAAGCACGGGACCTCGTGGATGGAGTAGGTGGGAACGCAACTGCGTCTCGGACCGCCACCGCTAGCGGCAGCGGTACTTCGAATGTCAACCGTCATGATGAGAATATCAACCCTAATCGGCCAGACAGCGGAGTCAAGAGGGAAAGTCGATATACGCCTCTTCGGCCAGACAGCGGAGTCAAGAGGGAAAGTCGATATACGCCTCTTGACTTGAAACCGTTCGGCTCGGCTACAGTAAGCCCGGAAAAGCCACCACAGCCGAAACCTCGCACGGCAACTTCAGAACCTATTGTCGTCCTCGATAGTGACGAGGAAGACTTTAGGTACGATGAAGTAGAGGACCGGAAACCGATTATCCGAGAGACGACAAACCGCGAGTACATCGACCTAGTAGCAGACGGCGACGCCGTGCCCGCCGACGAGTCCAGCCTCCCCCACTTTACGCCCATCAGACTAGCGCCCGGCTCCTTCACAGTCGAGCTGGTCCTCGACACCCGCGAAGTGCAAGCCAAGAACAACCGGGACCACATCCAGGAAGAGCTCTGCAAGCTCGGCGTGCGGCCCATCATGCGCAGTCTCGAGCTCGGCGACGTCCTCTGGATCGCCAAGTGCAAGCAGCCGGGCTGGCTTAACAGGCTAGGCGCGGAAGGCGATGAGGTGGTGCTGGATTACATTGTGGAGCGCAAGCGTCTTGACGATCTTATCGGGAGCATCAAGGACGGGCGCTTCCGCGAGCAAAAGTACCGGCTGAAGCGGTCGGGCATGAAGAACGTCATCTACGTTATTGAGCACTTCACCCTCGATCAGGACATCAGGAAAAAGTACCAGGAGGCGATGGACACGGCTATGGCGTCGATCCAGGTCGTCAACGGATATTTCCTCAAGAAAACGGACACGATCGCCGAGTCGATCAGATACCTGGCTGCGGTGACGGATATGCTCAAGAAGATATACGAAGCAAAACCGTTGTTCGTCATTCCGACCAAGGTCCTGACGGCCAAGAATTACTTGCCGCTGATCAAGCATTTGCGAGAGAAGGAGCCGTCCAGGGGACACTATATCAGCTACCCGGCGTTTGCGTCGCTGGTGTCCAAGTCGGAGATGATGACGCTGGGGGACGTGTTTCTCAAGATGCTGATGTGTATCAGGAGGCTGTCGGGGGAGAAGGCGATTGAGATCCGGAAGGTGTGGAAGACGCCGTATGAGCTGGTCAAGGCGTTTGAGGCTTGCGGGACGGATGAGAACGGGAAGAAGAAGCAGAGGGCTTTGGTGGCGAGTATGCTTTCGCATCTTGTTGATCGGAGGAGCGTTGATAAGGGGTTGAGTGAGAAGATTGCTGGGGTTTGGGGTTTCTTGTGATAGTTCGTTGTCAGGGATAGGAAGAGGCCAAGGAGCCCTCGTTGGAGTAGATGTCTTGTATATGACAAAGTCCTGTGGACACACACGAGCTTAGTACATGTCACGAATGGCATCATAGTCATCTCATCAGCCTTCCCTGAACTCGTTAATTCACCTCATCCACATGCGCTCTCACCACCTCAAGAAGACGCCTGCTTCTTAACAATCCCCTCCACAATCTTCTCCAACAACCCCCTCCCCTTTCCCTCTGCCGCCCCCGAAACATCCGACCCCCCAAGCAACCCCTCCAAATACCCCGTCAAGCTCTTCTCCACATACTTGGCCGTCATATCCACCTCCACATTAACCGTCTCGCCCACCTTCTTCCCCGCAACCACGACCCGTTCCTGGGTATACGCAATAAGCATAACTTCCCACCATCCCTCATCGTCGTTCACGGCCGTAACAGTCAAACTCGTCCCGTCCAAAGCAATGAACCCCTTCCAAATCACATACTTCAACACCTCCCTGTTCTTGGGCCTGAACCTAAAGGTCAAGGCCTCGCCGTCGGGCGTGATCTTGATTATCTCGGCGACGGTGTCGACATGGCCCTGGACAAAGTGGCCGCCCATGCGGGTGTCGGCGCGCACGGCCCTTTCCAGGTTCACGCGCGACCCGGGACGCAAGGAGCCGAGGTTGGTGAGCCGGAGAGTTTCGGGAGCGATGCCGACTGTGAATTGAGCCGAGGGGGACAAGGTGAAGGAGGTGACGGTTAGGCAGACGCCGTTTACGGCGATGGAGTCGCCTAGGTGGCAGTCTGATAGCAGGGAGGAAGAAGAGGGGAGAGTGATGGTTAGGGTTGTGCCGTTTTTGGAGGAGGGGTCGTTGGGGGTGTAGGTCGTCACCTCTGTTGAAGGGTTAGCGAGGATTCATCATGGAGATGGGGGCTGAGGAAGTGGGGAGAGGGGTGATTGAAAGGAGAGCTTCAGGAAACTCCAAGAGCGGTTCCCGGAACTCTGGCGTTTCAATCCCTCGGCTCATGTCCCATTAAGACCCCGAGGGTGGGTGACGGACCTCCAATTTCTTCGACTATGCCGGTGAACATGTTGGCGGTTATTTGAAGGGTATGTTGATTGATGAGCTTGGCTCTGAGTCGGGAGAGATCAAGTGAGGTGGAGTGATTGATGAGATGAGTCGGAGGTTGTGGTGATGAGTGGTGAGAACCGGGCTGGCGGGGTTGATGACAGATGATGTGACTACCTTAGTGACTACGGACCCCCGCCCGCCGCGGATGGACCGGCCTCGGCACTGCTACCGGCTAATAGTGGGGCGCGCTGTGCCGGCTTATTGCAGCTTGGACCGGAGCCGAGGCCGGAGGGAGTGCCTGACGGAGACGGAGAAGCAGCACATTGTAGGCTTTTGCCTCTAGGCTTTCGATTTGTTATTCCTACAGTTCGTTTGGTATCAAACGGGGTAATAGAATCAACGTGGTTTCAAACAATGGTCAAGGGTGTTCTTCTCTCTTTCGGTTCAAGGGTTAGGTACGTATGAGAGGATGTCCAGGGTTAACTTAAGGTAGTCTAGAACTCCCCTGAAGACCCCGAAAAGAGCGCCGAGTTCCAGAGCATGTTTCCTCACCTCAACATCAACAACATCCATCGCATAGAGAGGTCACTTGTCAATTACACAAACGCCGGCCTTCCAAATATGGCTTCCATCTACGCCCCATTCCCATCTGAACAGCCACGCCGGTCGTGTCCCTCACCCAATAAAACGCAAGGATGCCACCACCATTCCGAGATTGTGGCCGCGTAACCCCGTCCTGCCCGCTTTACCTTTTACCCCGATGAGCCCGCTGTATGTGTGCGGACGGGGACGGGATGGAGACCGATCTCCATCCACCGCCCGCCGGCTTCGCTTCGCTTCTGTTTTATACGAGCTTTGAAACAGATCGGCCAGGGGAAAACCAGCGACTTGGGTTGCTTGAACCAAGCTCAACCAAGCTTTGGGGCCCCTGAACAAGGCCTGAAAGGGCTTTCGTCTTTGCCAATCTCTCCACAATAACACAATGTGCGATCTGCATTTCCACACCAAACTTGAAGGTGACAAGTCATCCAACTCACCCTTCCAAGGTGAGGTGCGCGACATATTCCAATGATATATCAGAAAGTTCTAATGTCGTTCGTTCAATGTAACAGTCTTCTCTTTGTGGTCTGGATTTCATGATATTGGACGCGTCCCTTGTCGTTCGCCCGACAAGGGTCCTTGGTTGCAGGGCGACCAACCAGGGAATGATAACCCTTTCAGCTGCTGGTACATATTGAAGCAGCAGCCTGTCAGGTCAGACCCTCAGTTGGAGATCGTCAGGGTGTAAACTGCTTCCAAGTAGGTATGGAACTTGGACGTCACCTCTTGTCTGTGCGCGTGTGTTCTTTCTTCTTTCTATTCCTTTGCTTCTGAGCTCTTCTCATCTTACTTTCACTTCCCTTCACCCAAAGCCCGGTTGTGAAACACTGTCCTCTCTTCACATTCGTTTCCTCCCCATCCATTACCGGGCACTACCAAACTACCCGTCACCATGCTCCTCCAACCCGTCACCAACCCCGGCAAATGTGCCCGCTCCCTCGCCGTCCTCCTCAGCATATGGGCCTTCATCTACTTCCTCTCCCCCTTCAACCTCCGCCTCGACCACGACAAAACCAGTTACAACGACGAAGCGATCTGGGGCAGCTCTCTCAACCGGCACGATATCTGCCGCCCCTACGGCTGGAAGCCCTACCAACCCCGCCAACCCTCGGATCCTCCCCGCAAGCTCTACGACTTAGTTCTCTTCACCACAGAACTGGACCTCCTCCAAGTCCGTCTCAACACCACCTGGGATACGGTCGACTACTATGTTCTTGTTGAGGGTGCCAAGACCTTCACGGGGCGGAATAAGCCTTTGTTGCTTAAACGTGCCCTTGAGGAAACACCCTCTAGGTTTGACGCCTATAAGGACAAGATTATTTATCATCAGGTTGAATACCCCGAAGAATTCCACCCCCCGACCGCGTCGAGAACATCCGGATCTGGATCGGGACCAGTCTCACCATGGGAAGAATTCCACCTAAACGCCATGTTCGATCAAGTCTTCCCTTCCCTCGAAGCCGAAACCAAAACCGAAACGCCCTCCTCCTCCTCCACCAACTCGGACCTCCACTCCAGCTATCCCCCCTCTTTAACCCACCCCTCCTCTCGGTCCTCCTCCCAAAACACCACTTCAAAATCCCCCCGCCGTCCCCATCAAAACGACATCCTCGTCCTCTCCCTCGCCTCCGAGATCCCCCGCCCGCGCACCCTCGGTCTGCTAAGGGAATGTTTCTTCCCCGAGCGCCTGACTCTCTCCTCAAAAATGCATTATTACTCGTTCCAATTCGTCCGTCGACCTTCTTGGTTTTCTCCCACGCAACGTTATGAACCTGGGTTCTGGGACCAGAAGGGCATGGAAGGGAAAGAGAAGATGCGGGAGGTGGAGTGGTCGCATCCGCAGGCTACGGTTTATCGAGGAAAAAAGACGGTGCGGATGGCGGGTTTGAGGTACGGTCCTCGTTCTGGTTCTGGTGGTTCTGGTAAGGGATGCATGGGGAGGATGATGAGAATGGGTAGTGACTGGGTTGAGCGGTGGCTGGCAAAATGGCAAGGGAGCCAGACGCTACAAAACACCTCTTGGACATGCCAGTCTTGCTTCCCCACCCTCTCACAGTTTCTTGTCAAAAACGAGGAGGTATACGGGCCTAGCCATGGTCATCGCCTTGGTGCCGACTCTCTGAGTAACATGAACAGCGAGAAGGAGAAGATAGTCGGCTACGTAAGAGAGGGAAGAGATCTCTGGTCTGATATCCATGAGCAAGAGACGGGCGAGAAGTGGGTGTTTGAAGAGGTGGTTAATAACACTGACGTGCCGAGTTTCTTGCTGGCGCCGGAGGGGAAGGAGGGAGGAAGGTATGGTTACTTGATGGAGAGAGGAGGAAGGGATGGTGGGTTTAGGGACTATGAGGTGCCGAGGGTGGGGGTGGAAGATGCCGCAGAAGGTACAAAAGACGGAGGAGAGGAGAGGGTGATGAAGAAACAGGGATGATTTTGAAGTTTCCCAGGTACGGGAAAGAGAAAGACAGAATAGGTGCTGGCATGAAGGATTTCATTGGGATGGTGTTTGCATAGATGGGCTTGGGAGGATGATATCGGGTACGGATTTCAGGTCTTCGGATTGGCGTTACGGTATGTGGTAGGGCTACATGCTGCTATTGGGGTTTCGTTTGTCGTTAGATCTCCATCAACTACATTGGTACTTGGTCTGCATTCTGCTGAAAGTGTAGATGATTTACCCACCCGTCACTCCCGCTCGTTAGGGCTAGAACCGCCTTTCTGCCCTTACCTTGTAGCCTTCGCGTGCAGGAACGACCAGGCACCTCAGTCTTAAGTACTGCTCGCTCTTCCCCATTGCTCTGCATTGCTCTCCATCGCTCCTTCCGGCTCTTACATAGGTAACCCCCCGACCGCTAGAGGGAGTATGGGGAAACTGCGACCCAACCCAACGTAGCTGAGTCGCGACTTTCCGGGCAATTTCCGTAAAAGTCTACCGGCAAGGAGTCTAGTAGGGACAGAAATCAAGGCGCTTCCACTCTAAGCCTGACGGGTAGGTAACTTCAGTGACACACACAAGTCCCGCCGCCCAGAAGACGATTGATCGAACCTGGACGCGGGCTTTCATTCTCATTGACACAATTCAGTCACCGTCACTCATTCATTTGTCAAATGGTATGACTCCACTCGAGAGATACGTAAATGCTAGGTAGGTAGGTAGCAGCGAGAATTAGACAATATGTAGTAAGTATATAATTCAGCTAATTCCTTTGATGATGTCTATCCTGTTCATATCCTCGACGACGACGACGACGACAAGAATTAGAACCATCAATAGGTATCTTGTGGTGGAATCAACCCCTGCAATGTGTAGGTATTTACCCGTCCGCGCTCAGTTTCTTGTTCGATCCAGGTGGCTCAGACATCTCAAAACCTCCTCTACGTGGAAAGTGAAGGTGGGATTTGGCGTAATCTGAACATTGAGCAGGACTGCGTGCAATGGGGTATCGGCTTTGAGAAGTGAAAAGTTGGAATTAGGGGTTGTTGTTTGGTTCGTTTGGTACACAGGTCGTATCTTTGGGTATCGTCGGAGTCGGAGTTGGAGTGGGAGTCGTCGTCGTCGATTCTCTTGCTGCTCAGGGTACGTGCGGTCCTGATTTGTTTGCGTCTTATGCTCATTTCCATGTCCCCCTACTTATGTACTTCGTTTTTGTTTTTCTGATCAAATCGGTACAGCCCGTCCTGCAATTCCTAGGTAGCCATTCCCAGACTTAGAGAAGGGCAAGAGCAACAGCAATACCGGCACCAAGGCCAATCTGGGCAGAGCGGCCTGCACCAGCAGTGACGACAGGAGGAACGGAACCAGTCGACGACGCGGCGGGTACCTCGGAAGCGGTGGGAATCCAGGTGCCGGAGTAGTTACCGTCGTCGGTGGGGTAGGCCGAGGCAATGCTGGATGGAATTGAGGTGACGATTGTTGTCGGAGGAATGACGGTTCCGATGACAGTGCCCGCTGGAGGCACGACAGTACCAGAGACAGTCTGAGGGGAGTTGGCGGGGAGAGCACACGCGCAGACTAGATATACGTTCGTTAGCACAATTGTGATATTATCAAGGGGTTGTTTCATATAAATCATTATGAACCCTCATAAAAAGGTTCACTCACCCTCAGCAGCACCATCGATCACATTCTGGAACTCAGACGCCTCGCAAGAGTCGGCAACGCAGGACTCGATAGCAGCGAAGAAGGCTGCTTGCTTCTGGCATTGGCAAGCAAAGTCGAAGCCATCACAGCCGACTGAGGGGGCGTTGTCGATGAAGCATGTCTGGGCGCATGAAGGGATGACCTTGACAGCAACGGCGGTGCAGCCGGAGAGCTGGGCGTTCACTCGGGCGAGGAAGAGGGCCCCAGCAACAGGAATCGTCGGGAACTTCATGGTGAATAGTAGCGAGCGACTGTGGTCGAACCTGTGTGTGAAGTGGTGTGATCCGTTGAAGGGTTTGCTGAGGAAAAGGGTGAGTGAGTGAGAGAACAAGCTGAAGACGGGGAGAACCAGAGTAAAAGCTGGCTCCAGCTGGGTTCCAGAGGGCTGGGAAGGAAGTTCAAAATGAGCTTAGCTGAGCTTAGCCCCAGCAGTTTATGATAATCTTATTATGCATCAAGGTAGGATAGAGCGAACTCTGCCCACCGCCATGGGCAACGAAGAGCACCGGGGTGGAGAACCGGAAGTCTATCATGACCCAGAACTGGTTAGGGTTGCGGAAAAGCTTGAGGAGGACCTTGCACGAGCAGGGTCTCTCAGCAAGGTCATCATCTCCCAGGCTGCCCATTTCGATGCACCTCCCGCGGCCGGAGCTAGATTTTTCACATGGGCGCCCCATATTTCGGTCTCCTTGCTGCTCTGGGAATGGTGAGGGTGGGGGGTTCGCCGGGGAGAGAACCTTCTGGGGAGGAGAGGTGAAGATCCCGCCCTATGCCTGAGCAGGAAAGAGAGAGAGAACATTGCATTTGCAATGGTTGATGTTGAAGGATGATATCTCCAGGCGCTTCCTTGATGGCATCGTGTTCAGAGCCATTCAGCAAGCCACCACTGCACGACTTTGTTTCTTGACGCTTCCTCTCACAATCAACTGGAGAGTCGAGATCACTCTTGGACCTCAGATCGACGAATGTCATACCCGATTCTGACTAGGTGATAGCCAAGAGATGGTGGGTAGCGCAACCACCCAATCTTCCCCCGCAGTTGCAGGTGGATCTCCAAACCTGTTCCTGAGGTTCCTGAGCTAAACACAGCAACGACGACGATACGCGATTGGTCAGTGGTCGCCTCGCCGAGGCAAAGGCCAGCTTGCGAGCGGTTTCTCTTTTGGCATATGATCTCGCGCCATCCCATTCTGTGACTCTGAGGCCAATTGTTGTTGGAATATGTTGACCTTTGCACCACCAACATGTCTTGAAGCCGTTTTTGTTTGCAGACACTGGGCCGACTGGGGTGACTCAATGCAATGGCTAAGCAGCCTTGGCCAGGAAGCGGAGATATCGTCGATGGACTCCACGGCTTGCGTGCGCGGACGGGGTGGCCCGGTCTTACCCCGGATTTTCCCCGCAAGAGAAGACCGGAGATTGAGTGGGGCCCTTGTCAAATAAAGAACATTACAGAGGACTGCTTTGCAACTGCGCATTTCAACTGGATGATTGAACCGCTTTGTAGCGCCATGTCACTCAAGCAATGCTGTTTGAGGTTTGATTCGATTGACTTTTGACAGCCCGAGCTTGGAGGTTCCCCTCATCTGAGGAATCAGTCGACAAGGGAAGTCAGCTCCTCCCCGCACATGAAGCGCTGGTGATGCTATGCTCTCCACTTACCCGAGCTTTTGATCATGGTTAGTGCCATCAGTCCCATTGCCTTTTGCAGTAGCTCGTCCAAGTTATTTATAAGAGAAAGTCTTTTCGCACCGCCGCAAATGTCTTTTCGCACCGCTATCAAAAAAGGCTTTTAGAGGTAACTTAGCCAAACTAAGGCCGTAGCATATAAAAAGTGCATCGGAATTTTTATTTATTTTCCTTCTACAATATGATGTTTCCGGCGTATTTAGGCGCCCTCTATAGCCTTCAACATACAATAAAAGAAGAAAAAACTATTTATTTACTTTATATTTGGAATATTTGCATTGAGTCTTTCCTTTAAGTAGGTACGTCTACGGCAACTAGACTATAAAATAGAGTAGAAAATTACGAAAATTCTAATTCTATTTTTATACTGACAACTTCTTTTTTAGCAAAATTATACCTAGTAGTATTTTGGACGGCGGTGTATAAAGACATTTGCGGCGGTGCGAAAAGACTTTCTCATTTATAATTCATCCATCGCCATCTTCACTCTTCCTGCAATAGCATCGCTGCATTTACATACTTTTACATTCTCCCAAACTCAACACCATAACCTGCCGTTCCCCACTTCCGCGACATAACCACCTTAACAAATAAAAACCATGGGCTCTAACAACAGCTACGGCGGCGAAGAGGAGATCAATGTCCTGATCACCGGCTTCGGTGTAAGCTTCTTTCCCTCTTCAATTCCCCACCCCCTTTGCCTACCTTATACTAACTGATCAACACCACAGCCCTTCAAACAAGAATACCCCCACAATCCCTCCTGGGAAATCGCCTCCCGCCTCCCCGCCGTCCTCCCCCCCCTCCGCGCCAAACAGCCCTCCACCGTCAAACCGCCCTACATCCCTCGCGTCAACCTGCACGTCCACCCCGAACCCATCCACGTCGCCTATAAAACCGTTCGCGAGCTAATCCCCAAGCTTTGGGCTCCTAATTTCGCCGATTCCTCCTCCTCCTCCTCCTCCTCCTCCTCTTCATTCGCGCCCACCACTGCTAAAAGTACATCTGAAGCCCCCTTGTTTTCCGAACAAGACGCTGCCGCCGCCGCCGCCGCCGCCACCACCAACCAATCATCCACCGAAAACGAAGAAGCAGCAGAAGAAGAAGAAGAAGAAACCCCCAAAAAACCAAAATACGACTTCGCAATCCACATCGGCATGGCCGGCCCGCAACCGCGCTGGGCAATCGAGCGCCTCGCGCACCGCGACGGATACGCGCTGCGGGACGTGGACGGCGAGTTTTTGCGAGACAAAGATAACCAGCTTAGAGACGACTGGGTGTGGAAGGGGTGTCCGACGGAGCTGAGGACGGATTTGGACCTGGATGTAATCCTGAAGAAATGGAGGGGGTATGCGCCGGTTGAGTTTCAGAGCAGCCGGGGGAGTGGAGAGGATGATGCCAGTGGGAAGCAGCAGGCGGACGGCGGTGGGAAAGATGGGGGAGATTGTGGCCCGATTAAAGGGGTGGGGCAGCAGCAGGGTGGTGGTGGGAGTAGAGATGGCAGCGGGGGAGAAAAGTGGTACGGCAACGACATCAAGGGCGCCAGGGGGGATAAGTTGGTGATTAGTGAAGATCCGGGGAGGTATCTTTGCGATTTTATATACTATAGCAGCTTGGCGGAGCTGCATAAGCATAAGGCGGAGAAGAAGGTGGTGTTTTTGCATGTGCCGTGTGAGATGGGCAAGGATGGGGAGTATGTGAGGATCGGACAGGAGCTAATGTTGGGGTTGGTAAGGAGTGTGGCGGAGTGGTTGGTTGATGAGAAGAAGAGGAAGGGCCCGGGTTTGAGAGAGGTGATGGTTTGATTAATCTTGTCGACAGGTTGGGTTGGAGATGGAGATGAAGGGTGAAGTATAACCGGTGGCTTGATATTTTGGGCATGTTCAAGGGAGATGGTTTGATACATAGCGTCTATGGATTATGAGTTACGAGATACAGATACGAACCGGCGATTACATACCTTCTGCTTTTAACTTGATGTCCTTTCCAATTTTGCATCCGAAGTGGTCATAAGGCCCGCTGAACATTGAAGGTCAAGGTGTTCGTTCGAGAGATTCATGCATGATGTTAAAACAGCTGGATCTAAAATGCTTCATATAAAATGGTATCTAGCGGTCTTTCTAAACTCTATCCAAAGCCAAAAACGTCACTCACCCCCCTTCTATTCCCTTATAATTTCCCTCTTCTTCTTAAAATCTAAGGAATGGTAGTCAACTTCTTGGGCCTCTGGCTAACAGGTCCACGGAAGTATTGCTGAGGACCCCTGACATCAACGCCCAAGTCATCCGCAACATTGAGCACGAACTCGGGCTCCCTGAGGAACTGCCTGGCAACAAGGACCATATCGGCCCTCGTCCTGGATCCGTTCTCGCCCTGGACGGGGACCTTGCCGTCCTTCTTCTCCTGCACGGCCTCCTTGGCGATCTCGGCGGTGGTGACCAAGCCGACGGCGCCGATGAGCAGCTTCTTGCCGGTCTCCTGCACGGCCGCGCGGATCTGCTCGGCCAGGTCGATCTGGTAGTACGTGTGGATGTCGATCTTCTGGTCCTTGTTGTTGCCGCCCGAGGAGACGTCGAGCAGGTCGATGCCCAAGTCGGGCAGGAGCTTGGCAAGCTCGATGGTCTGGGGAAGGTCCCAAGAGGGCTGGCCGGTGTACTCCATCCACTCGGTGGCGGAAACGCGGAGGAACAGCGGCATGGTCTCGGGGATGACGGAGCGGATAGCCTTGGTGATCTCGACGAGCATGCGGGTGCGGTTCTCGAACGAGCCGCCGTAGTTGTCGGTGCGCTGGTTAGAGATGGGGCTCAGGAACTCGGAAATCAGGTAGCCATGGGCGCCGTGGATCTCAATCACGTCGAAGCCGGCCTTGACGGCACGGATAGCCGCAGCCTTCCAGGCCTCGACGAGCTCCTGGATCTGCGAGACGGTCATCTCCTTGGGGTCGGGGTAGGTCTGGTCGTTGTAGCTGATGGCGCTGGGGCCCCAGACGTTCTCGGGCCAGCCGCCCTCCTCGGGGCCGGCAACCTCGCCCTTGCCACGCTGGAGGTGCCAGGGGGCCTTGGTGCTGGCCTTGCGGCCGGCGTGCGCCAGCTGGATTCCGGCCTTCTGACCCTGCGAGTGGATGTAGTCGACGATGCGCCTGAGCGGCGCAATCTGCGAATCTTGCCAGAGACCGGAATCCTCGGGCGAGATGCGGCCGTTGGGAAGCACGGCGGTGGCCTCGAAGATGGTGAGGGGAATGCCGCGCAGGGCGAAGGAGCCAAGGTGGACGAGGTGCCAGTCGGTCATGTGGCCGTCGTCAGCGGAGTAGGTGCACATGGGCGCAACGGCGAAGCGGTTCTGAAGCTCAACACCACGGATCTTGAGGGGCGTGAAGAGGGTGGGAAGATCGCTGGGAGTGGAAGTGAGGGCGGTGCCGGCGGCGGGGACCTGGGCCGGGGTGTAGAAGGGAACACCCGGGGCCGCAGGGGAGGCGGTCTTCTTTTGCGGAGGGGCGTCGACGGTCATCTTGGTGATGATGTTGTTGGTGTTGTGGCCTCTGTGTGTTGGTATGGTTGGTGATGGTGGGGATATTAAGAGGTACCGCACAGGGATGACTGGATGAGGTAGACAGATGGAAAACAGCAACGGCAAAAGGGAAATGAGGGAAGAAGGGCGTTTATGACCTTTATATTCTCCGTCTTGGGAGGCCAAAAGCCATTTGAAATCGCATCGTTATTGCCGTCAAGGTGCCCTTGGCGACTGGAGACGATGGAGCATCGAGTGGGGATGTCACTGTGTTGATTACAAACCATCCATTCGACGACATCATCGGGTTTCCCCTTGCCCAGCAATGAATGGGTGTCCCTTGAGATCCCCCAATAGCCCGTTTCATCCTTCGAAGATAAAAAGATGCGCAATTTCCATTGGCCAATTCCTTTCTTGCGGCTTATCGCAGCGTCCTTGGGCGGTTGAAGATTCGCCTCCCGATGAATCATAGACGGTTATGGAAATCTTCAGATGCTTTGTGGGGTTGACACTTTTGTCCCAGGAGTGAACCCCCAACTGAACGAGTTGCCACGTCGCAGGCGGTTGGAGCCCTTTTTTTGGCGACGGGACTTTTGGTCAAACTGCGGTAATGGCCGATCGCAAAAGTCTGGATGAACTGCGTTGCATAGGTACCAATCGCGCAACAACGGGTGAGATCTCGTCCACCAGGGGTGTATTAGTAATCCGCCTCCCGCATGAACGCCGACAAAAGAGCGCACGGAAATACCGGGAATCCGGTGTCTGCCCGGGGTCCCGGTTGTGCCCTCACCACTCACCGTCTCTGCCGCCGCTGTCGCCCACGTCTCCGTCCAATTATAGATCCCGGAGCAAACCCCGTTGTTACCGCCTCGGTTTCCACTCCGGGTCCGTTCAGGCTGGAGAACAGCATGGGACACCACTCAACTCCAATGGTTGACGGTTGTCTCACTGTCTGTCCGACGCCGAACCCCTGATAAACATCTTTCCCAAATAGGCCAAAACAACAGACAGAATGGTTAACAATACAGGTGGATATCATCGTCTATTTTGCATATCGAACAGGCAGAAAAATCGTCTCTAAATGAAAACCAAACAGCTGGCGCGTCACAAAATCCATACCCGCCGAAGACACGGCACAACGCCTTTCACCAACCGACCAACCAACCGACCCACCAACCCCTTACACCCAATGGATATTTAGCGTTCCTCCTCTTTCTTTTTACCTCAAAGGAAGCTCCTTAGTCTCACCAGCGGCGGGCTGAGTCTCACCACCAGCAGCGGCGGCCTCCTTGGCAGCCTGCTCCTTGGCCAGTCTCTCCTTCTCCTTCTTGGCCTTCTTCTTCTCCTTCTCCTTCTCCCTCTGCAGCTTCTTGGCAGCAGCCTTCTCAGCCTCGATGGCCTTCTGCTTGCGGAGCTCCTCACCGCCGTAAGCCTCGCGCCACTCCTCCAGCTTGGCAGCGGGGATCTGGGAGAACAGGAGCTCAGGGGTGCCGATGGGCTCACCGGCCTTGAGGACATTGGGGTTCCAAGTGTCGGGGATGACCACGGGAATGTCGGTCTCACCTTCAGCAGCCTTGAGGCCAATCTGGCGGAAGATCGACTGGGCGGTGCCGGGCATGTAAGGGGTCAAGACACCAGCAATGAGGTGGAGAAGGTTGAGAGCAAAGTTGATGACAGCGTTGCAGCGCTCGGGCTCCTCGGTAAGAAGCTGGTTGCTGAGCTTGTTGTCCTGAAGCAGCTTGTTACCGACGCCAGAGATGCTGAGGACGGTAGCAAGACCGGCGCGGAGCTTGGTACCCTTGACCTGCTCGTTGTACTCCTTGAGGAGCTTGTTGATCTCCTCCTTGTACTCGTCAAGAGAGGCGATGGGGGTTGTGGGGTACGCAGGGACCTTGGCGTCGAGCTTGGCCTGGCAGAACTTGACGACACGCTGGCACAGGTTGCCGAGGTTCTTGAGGAGATCGTTGTTGTTGGAGTCAATGAACTCCTCCCACTTGAACTCGGAGTCACCAGACTCGGGACGTCTGGAGAGGAGGTAGTATCTCCAGACATCGGGGTCAATGCCGGTATCCCGGGCGTTGTTGCCAAACACACCGACGCCCTTGGACTTGCTGAACTTGCCACCTTCGTAGTTGAGGTACTCTGTCGTGGACAGGTGGTTGACCTGGGTCCACTTCTCCTTTGTACCCAACTGCGTGCCGGGGAAAATGATGGTATGGAAACTGATAGACCGTGTTAGTCAAGACCAGTGTGACTTTGGGGGCAGCGATTGATGCACATACGGAACGTTGTCCTTGCCCATGAACTGGTACAAGGTAACATTATCGGGGTTCTTCCACCACTTCTCCCAGTTCCTGCCCTCCAGGTTGCCCTCGTCGGTGTAGCACTTGGTAATGGAAGCATAGCCGATGCAGGCATCGAACCAAACGTAGAAGACCTTGTTGGCAAACTCTTCGTCAGAGAGACCTTCGAGACCCTTGGGGACTGTGAGACAGCGTGTTAGTTATGGCCGTAAAGGTACGCGACAGGGACACGGCGCAAAAACGTACTGGGTACACCCCACTTAAGATCTCTTGTGATACCACGGGGCTTTAGGCCGTTGTTGATCCACGAGCGGGTAATGGCAACGCAGTTGGCGCTCCAGCCGTTCTCAACTCTGTCGAGCCAGGCAGTGATCTCCTGGTTGAGCTCGTCCAATCGGATGTAAAGGTGCTTGGTCTTGCGCCTCTCGGGGGTAGAGCCGTCAAGCTTGCATCGGGGGTTGATGAGCCAGCCGGTACCCTTGCTCTCGTCTTCGCCGGCGGCGTTCTTGTCGGGCTGCATGGGGTCGAGGAGGTTGCCGCAAGCATCGCACTGGTCACCACGGGCGCCGAGGTCGTGGCAGATGCTGCATTCACCCTCAACGTAGCGATCGGCCAAGAAGGTGTTGTGCTCGGGGACGGCGCAGAAGGCCTGGGTGGTTTCGCGCTCCTCGATGAAGCCATTCTTCCAGAGCTGGGCGAAGATCTCCTGGGTGATGCCGGTGTGCTCGTCGGTGGGGGTGCGGCCGAACTTGTCGAAGCTGATCCGGAACCAGTCGTAGACATCTTTATGAAGGGCGTGGTACTTTGCGCACAGAGTCGCGGGGTCTACGCCCTCGGAAAGGGCCTTGGTCTCGGTGGCGGTGCCATACTCGTCGGAACCGCAAATGTAGAGGGTGGGCAGGCCACGGGCGCGGCAGAAACGGGCGAAGACATCGGCAGACTGGAGAGAGAGTTGGGTTAGCGACAAGATTGTGGAAGAAGCCGGAAGAGTTGGAATTTGTTATGAAATTAGGCGACAGCGCGGGGCATTGCGCGGTGCAAGCCAGACAGGGAGGGAAGCGCGCAGAGCAGCGCATGTGGTAGGGCGCAGCGTTGGTTGCAGACGGAAAAGCGCAAGAAGCCCATCAACATACCAGAACGCTACCAATGATGTTGCCCAGATGGGGAACGTTGTTGACGTAGGGGAGGGCACTGGTGATGAGAATGTTCTCCTTGCCCGGCTGGGGCAGGACTGGTCCGTTTTTGCTGGCCATTTTTGCGGTGGTGTGGTTGATGTCCTGCTGTCGCTGGGCTGGGGCAGTTGGGAATCGGCGACAAAGATGAACTTGGGAGCCGCAAACAGACGAAACTCCAATCGCAACATAAAGTGGGGTGAGTCAGAAAATGAGGGGCACCAGTGACCCTAACCCTGGGGTGTGTCGTCTGAATCAGGCGTCTCAAGCCGTGCTTTTGTCCGATGCCGCCTCTTGCCGTCCCTTCCCTCCCTTTGTTCATCCCTTGCTGCCGTCACTTCTTTGGCTTCAGCAACAAGCCCATTCTTTGTCCAATTGGCACTTACTAAGGTACCAAGAATCTCAACAACCTTATATTGACATCCGTCGTACAGCGATACGGTAGCTTAATTCAACATCATCAAGTGCGGATGCTTAATCCAACCTCGTCTGAACATTTTCAGCCCAGGTACATACCAGTCGATCACTGCGTGCACATTCCCACCCAAGTCCAGAAGCCGAGAATCGGATGGACAGTGGACTCTGAGCCTAGAACAGGGGCAGGGCAGCTAGGGGATCGTTTCAGGGGTCACCTCCCCAGGGGCCCAGGCCACGCTCTGACATCTGGGGGTGGATTCAGCCCCAAGTGGAAATGCGGGGGTCTCCCGGGCTGGTGCCGACAGGGTCGGGGCTCCGTTTTCGGCGTCTCCTTCAGGGCACTTCCACTTCTTCCCATTTCAGGCTCCTGCCCAGCAACATGAAACGAAACATCCAAAATCAACATGGAACGCGACCATGGCAATGCAACCATAGTTTGTATTTGGTCCCAATACTTGAGCCATGGATTCTTATCAACCGGGCACTGCCTCTTTCTCGTTTCTTTTCCCTTCCCAGTTAATAGCTGGGTCGCCAAAGTTGTTTAACCAATGTTTCGAAACATGGAACTCAGGATCGCGGCTCCGTGACTGCCATGGAAGAAAGCCGTAATTTCGAATACATAGGAGTTCTGTATACATACCTAAGGTAGGTACTCAGCTCTCCGGCAGTCAACGAGTCCTTCGGCAACCATCATTCATCCCGAAGACACCATGTTTCCAAAAATGAAGCAAAGCACTAGAAACTCAAGGAGATCCTCCAGGGCGTAAGTTGCCGGTCTAACAATTTGTGTTAAGACATAACCGTTTTCTAATTTCAACAGGCGTCTGGGATCTGAAATGGTTCAGGTCCTCGTTGGCAAAGAACAGCGCGACTTTCAAATGCATAAGAAGCTTCTCTGCACAACCAGCACATTCTTCCGCGACCATATCGAAACCGCCCAGAAAGAAAGCAACGGGACCGACTCCGAACCCGAAGACTCCGTTCTCTGGCTCCCAGAAGAATCCCCCCAAGTGTTCGAACTATTCATCGTCTGGCTCTACGATCGACGCGCCTTTCAAGCGTACGTCGACAGCGGCATCGAAAAAGCCTCCAGAGACCGAGCCTCCCCCACCTCCTCCCCAAGCCGAATATCCCCTGCGCGACAATCCCCGTCTCGAGTCGGAGCTACCAGGCATGCGGAAACAAGAGATAGTGGTGGTCGACGCACCCTCCGTTGGGACCTTGTTCGCCTGCATCTCTTCGCCGAGGTAATCGACCTGCCCGCCCTACAAGATGCCTCGATGGACGCGCTACAAGATATGTACCTCCGCTGCGACTGGGACATGTCGCCGGGATTCATATCCTTCCTTTACGGAGACTGTTCGCTCGAAAATGCAGTCAGGCTGCGCAAATGGGCTGTGGCAATGCTGGCCTGGACCCTGCACGGCGGAGATGGCACGTCAAGTCAGTTTGAGAAGCTGTTTGCTGCTTTTCCGAAGCTTAAAGCGGACTACGGTATTCACTTCAACAAGATGGCGGCGAGCAAGGCGGATATAAGGATCAAAAACCCACAGTTGAGGCTACCGATGAACAACTTAAGGAGCGAGGAGCGCTTCTTTGGGTTTAGACAATGCTCGTTTCACAGCCATCGATCGACGGTTGGGGAAGGCGTTTGTCCCCATTTGGTCACAGGGCTGGAAGAAACAGATGACATGGAATCTAGGTCGACCTTGATGGGCGACGATATCGTTTCGGAGGAGGATGAAGAGGAGCTGGAGGGCGAAGGAGAGAGTTCGGATAGCGAGGAGATCATTACGCCTGTGTGCGATATGGAAACCTCCTTCCTGGACCTCTCGTAACATGAGCAAGGTGTTGCTGGTTTCTGGAGTGCAGGTCAAAGGGTGGTTTTTGAAACAACATACTAGTACAACTAATACATTCTGTTCGACCACCGATCCCAGCAGCTGTGCCAAAACAAGCTACTTCGAAGACACCAACCTCCTCTCCTTTATTGCCCTCGCCCATCTTCATCTCCTATTCCTTGTTGATCCTATCCCGCAATTATCGGGATTGATGTCTCATCAATCGGAACATCCAGCGTTACACACAAGCCAGGTCAACTCAATTCGGGGGTCTGACTTGACTTGACTATCTTCAGGGTTGACGTGCTCGTTTAAAAGGTGAACTTGATTTGAGTCGTTGAACTCGCATAACCGGACTACCCTAAGAAACAATCGTATTGCCCAAGCAAACAACTCTCTATACAAGGGTATAATAATTCTTCTCAGAACATTTCAGTCATTTCACAACGTCCAAAATCATAACAACCATACCACATTTACAAAGTGGAGGTATAGAAACTAACCCGAACTTTTTATCGTAATTTATACTCCAAAATACCAAGATGGTACATTTCTTTTTTTTTTTGGGGTGGGGGGAATGTAATTCAACAAAATAATCAAATCAACCAAGTCAAGTCGGCTTCTGGGCTTGATTTTATTAAACTCAGAAATGCGTCGACTTGATTTGACTGTCGAAAGCCGAACTTGGATTGACTTGAGCTCGACTTGGCTTGTGTGTAACGTTCCGAACATCGGGAAACCATTGCAATCGAATCCGAAGGCTGAACGAGAATTAACAAGTTGAGAGATTCACCAAGCGAAACCGAAACCAATGAAACCTAAAACAAAGACATAAGAGAAACGTAAATATGAACACAGGAGGCTTTTTGAAGTTCCGTCTGTGATACTCGATCAAGAGCCTCATTGGTCCGTGCCAGATTCGAAACCACTCGCGCCTAAAACAACCCTTAAACTAGAGTCAAAGATCGATGTTGTCATCCTTGACTGGGACTTGGATCATCGAGAACGGGCGGAAATGTCTCTTTGGTGGTGGTTTTCCGACCGGGTTGATGGAGGTTTGTTGCTGAGGAGAAAGGTTGAGACTGTTTGGTGCATCGTCTCTCTAGCGCCTAATTGTTCTCGTTGGAGTTGCGCTTGACAGTATCGTGAGACAATAGAAATGGCATTTGAAGTAGAGAGGGACAAAAAGTCTGTAAAAACGACAACAGTCACTCGCTTCCAAGAGAGCAATTGAAATCATCATCATCAAACTCGATCTAGATCCAGAAAAAACATCACCTTCTCGAGCAACAACACCTCATACACAACCAATATCACCAAAATGAAGTTCACAACCTCCGCCGCCGTCCTCCTCGCCACCGGCATCACCACCATCACCGCCATGCCTTGGTCTTCCAAGGCCAAGAACCCCTCTTCGGTCTTTGAGGAGGACATCACGTTAGTCATCGCATTCACTCGCTGCTGCCCAACCTGACCACCTGACCGACCACTTGCCAATTCACATCGCTGCCTTATCACACGAATTCCCCTCAATTCAAATCGATTTCACAAAAATCCTGCATCATGCGGCATTTCACATTGCGCGCGCATTCCCTACCGTGTAATCCCACCGTGTATGTCCAGAGGTAACTAATAACGTCGCATTTCCCGCTTTTTTTTTTCACCTCTGTTAGTCTCCGCATCGAAGTCGTACCCAAGATGAACCAACAGCATCAGAACCAGAACCCCCTCTTTTCTGCTGCTGCTGCTGCTGCTGCTGCTGCAGCCAAGAAGTCACCGAAGCTAGACCTTGCCAGCTTCTTGGACCACAACTACGGCGACGGCGATGATGAAAAGCCCGAGATTTGCTGGTTGTTGTGTTCGGGTCAGGAGATTGAGTGTCCTGAGGGATGGGTGAGTTTGAATCTGAATTTTCCTGTTATCGTTTTTGGCTTTGGCTCCTGTGTCTTTGCTCCTGGGTTTTTTTTTGTCTGAATTTCCTTTTTTTTCTCTTTTTTTGTGCTCCTCTTGGTGTTCACCTGTACGATCTTGGCTGTTCCTGGTGTTTCATGCGTGTGTTTTGTGCAAGACTTGGCTAACTGTTTGGGGTGTTTCTTGAAAATGTAGCACTCAAAGCAGCATGGTAATTGCTGGACTTGCTGCAAGACTTTTGAGAACGATAGCGTCGACTTGTAAATTGTCTCACTGGGGTGATGGCAGAACTTATTCGTCTGCTATCTGTTCCCTGGCTGGGTGAGGTTGCTTGTTGGGGAGAATGGGAGAGCAGTTAGTGGTGATGCAGTGAGGCGATGGGAGATGGCGTGGTATTACGTGCTCGTTGTTGTGGAGATGCGGTGGTAAAGGCCATGTCTGGTCATACGCCGAGATCGGATGGGAAGCTCGTGGTGTTGGGGGGTGATGAGGTCTAGGGGTAGAGGATGTAGTTTGAGAAAGTGGCCGATATGATGTAGGACGGTAGAGGTGATACAAGATGCCTTCGGTTTTTGAGTGGGTTTTCTGTACAACCGCCGTCCGTGAACTGTCGTACTTCTTGAGCCGTTTGCCTGAAAGGGCCATAATCAATAAGAAGAAGAAGATGAAGAAGAACACGAGTTGGAAAATCTCAGTTGCTGTATGAGTTGCAGTGGATGTTTTGTTAGCGGGGCGCGGGTCTTCTCATGTGATTGTTAGCTTGTGGTTCCTGCCTTTTTTCCCCGGCCATTCCTTCCTTTTATACTAGAATAATTGACAAGTCAAATTGCTCACCTTTGGAAGAACGATTGTTAATCTTTTGACGTTTATAAGCGTATGGGTTTGCGAAAAGTCTTTGAGTGTCCGGTCTGTGTTTTGAGATTGTCGAAACCTTTTAGCGAGGCATCCAAATGCGGGGGAACGTTCGGTTTGCCTGCACCTCAACACCCAAGCCTTCGCCTCGATTTGGTGTGTACACGTGTACTCCCCGCGACTCGATGTTGTGATTGCCTGACGTACGACTGGGTCTTCCTCTGGTGATTGGCTGAGATATCAACGAAGCTGGCAGACAGGGGGTGGTGGTGACATCGACTACATTGTGAAATTCCGAGGACTTGAAATGGCGCTAACCGCCACCACCACTTTCTTATTCCGACTACATCGCGTCAATGGTATCCATCGTCACTTCTACAACCATCAAATTCTGTTTGCGTTATTCTCTTCTTGAGCTGACTGGATTCTCTATACTCTTTGCGCGTCGCTCAGTCAATGATTCGCTTTCATCTGCCAACAATTTGAACAAGCGTCGACAATGGATGCACCTCAGTTGCGCCTACAAGATTCAGACCAAGACAACCTGGCTTGTGGCAAGCAAAAAGCTGCCACAAGCGTACCCAGAGAGCAAATAGCCGCGAAGAACTATGACTACACATGGACGGAGGAACACGAGACTTGGAGGCAAAGTGACGACATTCATTCCTGCCGCCATTGCCGCCAATTCAGGGTAGTCAGAAACCCAAAGCCCTTTACCTTTCCCATTCGTAGAGGCCCTGATCTCCCCGGGGAGAGCGATACTGCTTCCATTCGTGTCTGTATAGCCGATAAGATATCTGATATATGGCAGGCGCTGGATGACGGATGCCCCCTGTTTGAGATTTGGTTTGAGGAGTACAGAGGTAGAAAGGATTCAGAGCTGCTCGACGCGTTTGATATCGATGGCTCCGGAATGGTGCAGGCAGTGTGTTGGGGCATAGGGAAGACTGTGGATGTACATGGATATGTGGATCTTGCACTTCTCTGCCGAAAACATGAAAATTGCGACCTATATCCCTACATAGAGTGGCTAAGAACCATCATTCAACCGGGTAAGCTGCCCTTGATAGTCCGCCAACATTTTCAAACCTTTCTACCCGTTTCTTTAAGCCTCCTACTAACGATAACCAGACCAGCCAAGGGAGACTTTGACTTGCGACCCATGCGCTCCGGATTCGTTCGAGATTTGTCTGGATTTGATGTCCAGATGCCTCTTATCTCATCCCCTTTGCCGCATGCCCCCTTCCTCTTTCATTCCCACCAGGCTTCTGGATGTCATTGAATGTGGTTTGAGGCTTGTGGAGACATCTGAGATTGATCAGAGTGAACGACATGAGTGGTGTGCTTTGAGTTACGTTTGGGGGGGCGATGTGCCTTTGAAGACTACGAAAGCAACGCGGTTTGCTCATAAGGAATGCATTCCCCTTGACACTCTCCCTAAGACCATGAAAGACGCAGTTTCTGTTTGCCGAGGCATGGGAATTAGGTACTTATGGATCGACGCCCTGTGCATCATACAAGACGATCAGGAGGATCTCCGCGAAGAAATCAACCATATGCCCGAGGTTTATCAATACGCAGCACTCACAATATGTGCAGCGTCATCGACAAGTATTCACGACGGGTTCCTTTACCGACGTGGATATTGGAGCCACACGTTCCCCGCGACAAATATTCGGATTGCGGCCGACTCTGGTGAGAGTATCAGCTTGTTTGTCTATCTATGTCTCAATTCCGGCGCGTTCAGATACCGTAAAGAACCAATTCTTCAGAGAGCGTGGACATATCAGGAGGATATGCTCTCACCACGGATCCTAAACTATCGAACTCATCATTTGGAGTGGAAATGCAGGACACATGCTGAACTCGTTGGCGCTCCAGGATTCGGCTTTTTCAAGACGCCCATGATAAAGTTTGATCGCTCCGAAAAGGGACAACAGGAAACATTAATAACCAACCATAGCACATACAAACTGTCGTCTTCAACATCATGGCTCGACGTTGTTATCGAATATTCCAAAAGAGAAGCATCTCTAGCCTCAGACAAATTGCGCGCGCTTTCTGCCATTGCCCGGGTATATCACCTTGAGACAGGAAAGGAGTACTTAGCCGGCCTGTGGAAAGAAGATATTCCAGCTGCGCTCTGCTGGGCCAACGGTATCACACCAGGATCGCCTGGTTATACCATTACTAGTCTCCTTATTTCTCCACGGCCAAAAGAGTACCGCGCGCCGTCCTGGTCTTGGGCATCTGTCAACACGCCAGTGCATTATTGGGGGCATAAATACCACGACGCGCCAGTGAAGCCCCGGAATCTACAGGTATTGGATGCTGGCATTACACCAACATATCCAAACGGAGAGTATGACTCGATCGCTTCAGGCTTTCTGGTTGTCCGTGGCCCTGTTCGGGCCTGGGCCCTACCGACACCTGTTGAGTTGTACGAGTTCAAGTCTGCGGATCCCAGGAACTTGTGGGAGAATATCTGGATTGAAGAAGTCAATGCTCACGTTTATCCGGACGCCATTGAAGATTCACATGAGATGCTGGATATCTTATGGTTTTTGCTACTGGCTGAACAGGACGAGAAGGTTCACCCTGAACCCAAATGCAGAAAACCCGCTACGAGCTATTGGGGACTGGTTCTCAAACAGGCCAAAGCACATCCTAATACTTTCTGCCGAATCGGGTATTTCACTACCAACCCAATATTTGAGCCCGGCTGTGACTGGCCGCATTACAAAGACCCCTACACTCCCGCCATGTTTTTTGACCAATTCGAGGACCGAACCATCACTCTCATTTGAAAGCATCTGGTTCACATTGATGGTCCTATACTGAGGACAAATTGTATGGGCTGGATGTTCCTGGTTGATGGTGTCGCTAGGTCATGATGAGGACATTTTAATCGCCGAGTGTCGAGTGAGTATACTTTTGTCGCCTAACCCAGATCGGGAACAAGTTTCGACGTGGTGGTCCTCGATAGATGAAAACAAAAAATAACAACACATGCAGTATGTATACCTATACGGTATTTGAGGTCTGGTGACTGCAACGTCGCTGCCGTAATGTTTGGAAGTGTCGACGACGTTGTGCCCTCAAGCGCCGTGTGGCTGATGCGAAGTCTTCAAAGGCAAACAGATTGCATCACGTGACTTGGCTGCCAGCCAGCTCAAGCGGAACCTAGGTCTAGCCTCCACTGTCTCCTGTGTCACGTGCTATCCCCCAGCAGGTTGTTCGAATACAACCTGGAAGTAGCAACGGGGCGATAAGATGTAGCAGGATAAAATAGGTAAGAGTTATGCATGCACAAAAAACACTTGTTAGGTGGTTTTTGAGCGAGGCGCCACCCCGCTCCACTCCCTAACAAGCCACCGAGTATACTGAGCCTGTGCGCGACAGCCAAAGCGACTGCGCCATGGTGGCAGTGCAGCCCCGATGACGCACGACGCTTTTCACAGGGAGACGACAACCACCAACCAACAAGCATCACAATTATTCGGACTGCACCAGCGTCAGTAAACCGGAAGGACCACCGCAAACTCTTGTAGCTTGCCTCTGTATTTGGTTCCAAATTTGAAGCCTCTTGTGACGAGGGCGCTACCAGATTCAGCGTGCATGTACTGGGTTGATGTGGTTGTCGTCCTCCACGTACATTATGTTTTGCATGAGTTTGCTCTCGTAATGGAAGCTGGGGATAGTGGGTGGAAGGAGGTGGTGGTTAAGCGGAGGAGTACCGAGTCGTTCGCCTAATGTTCGTCAGGACTGGGCACGTCCATGACTACCCACTCCTTCTCCCTCCCACTCCTTCTCCCTCCCTCTCCGGTACTTCCCTTGTCCTCCCTTCAAACGGTTGGTTGCCTCGAGGCACTTGTTGGTTCCAAATCGGGAAGGAAACGTCATAAGGGGTCAGAGTGCTAGTCGAGAGGTGAAGGGATCTTTCACCACGACGACTCACCCGAGAGATCCCAATCTCCACGCCGAATGCCAGAATCAAGCGCACTGGGGTCCAAATAGCTCGTGAATCAGCAACTGCACCATCAGCTGCGATGGCTCTCTGGTTGTTTTCTATTGTAGAAATCGTTCTGAAGCAAACAAACTTGTAATCCGATCAAAAGATTGAGCCATTCACACGCGCTTGATTCTCCTCTTGAACATATTCAACGTCCAGTATACAGGAGCTATGGGCCATGGACGGATGCCACTCTCGAAACTCGTAACAAATTTACAATCGCAATACCTAGATCAAGCTGTGAAGTTAGCTACCTCTAGGACCCTTTGATGGGGTGCTGAAATGTGATCAAGTTCAAACCAACGGCTTCCACTCTCACTGATGAAGTGAGGAACGCACATGGCGACAAAGATCCATGAAGCCGGATTGCACAGCGCAAAGACCGCCTGGAATTTGACTGTAAAGATCGTCGACCTGATGTATTGGGAGTGGGCAGTTCAGATTTTGGACACCACTGACAATAGCGTGGTTCACTTATCAGGTTTTCGCCTAAGGTAGTTTAATACCCATCCATATCATGATAAGTCCTCAATTTGGTGAATATCTGCACTACAACGATAACAGTGGTCTTCTATGGAAACGCCCGATGCATCGTCGGATCATTCATTGTTCACTCAACCGCGCGACTTATGGGCCCAAGCTCAGCGTTGTGTTGTTGGTGCTCAATCCCCGCCTTTGTTCTTTGTTTGCGATTACTGCCCTCTGACCTTCTGCCCCTCGCGGTGCGAGTCAAACCCCCGAGAACTCTTGTCACTTGGTCATTTCAAGCAGCGACTAGCCCACGATGCCTACTCGGCTCTTTGGATTCTTTGACAACAAGCGCTGGTCGCGCGCTTGTACGAAGCGACCGGTACATGAATCACCATGGCTCCTACCATCTCCTTGACGCCTGCGAATGCTTCATTATTAGCTGTGAATGCTCAAGTGACAATTGTCAGCGGTTCAACTGACTTGACTACAGAGCTTTACCTATAACAACCCTCAAAAACACGCTCACAATCTCAAGATGCCTACCTGCAGTTTCACCAGCACTCGTCTACGTCCTCGGCAATCCAAGTAAGCAACAAATTCCCTATAGTTTACCCCTTTTACCATCAATCACAGCACACAGACTGCCTTGGGGTGTTCAAGTTCAAGATGTCTGATGGCGGACAACAAAATAATTCGAGCACCATCGAGAAAGTCTTTATTTTGGCAATCGGTCCCAGAAATAACCCTAACAATCCTTGGGTCTACGATGAATTTTACGACAAGATATCTTGGTCAGATATTAAAAACTATCCGGCCGCGTATCATGACAAGTTTCGAGAGTTTAGTAAGCACACCCTCATTGATGAATGGTGCTGACAGCTACGGGTATACTAATCAACGATTGCCAGTCTCCGAAATCATCAACGATATAGAGCATATCAAGGAAGAAAGACTACGAGCCATGATCGAACAGCTTGAGAGGCTGCAACGACACCGCTAGCCTGGTCGGCGTTCCCTTCTGCTCGTTTCTGAAACGCAACCAAGGCCTCGCCTTCCACGAATGGCAAGACCCCGTTCCCTTTCCACCTCAAGATTCCGCCCTCCCTCCGTAGTTCCATCGGCCGTACCCGTAATTTCCAGCTACCTACCTGCAGGACAGGGTAACAGGCGTACGACAAAGTAGACAACAGTTCATCTTTGATCAACAACTGCGGGCAGAGCCTTCATGTCGCAAGCGCAACACTTCCTCGTTCTCGAACATCTCTCATTATTACCTCAGACATTTTGAACCGAAGGTAGGCCCTCGCTTCGACAACTTAGCAATACTTTAATACGGTGACGATAGCAGTTCCAATTTCATAAGGGGGGTGGTGGTTAGCAAAAGACAGGAGTCCAGGAGAAGAAGAGAACAGAAGGCAAGACGGGAGATACCTGATAAAGGGAAGGAGTAGTAGGGATCGAAGAAGCCCCACCGTCCAAGCAAACATATCCATCAAGCAGAGCTTGCTCTTGGAAGAACAAAAAAAAGACGGTCATTCACTGGGGTACAAAGGGTACATAGTGAAGGGTCAATAGACGGCAGAAAGGACCGAGATGGAAGTTCGACGTTGGCAGGGGGTGAGGGTGCACTATCTGGGGATTGAGGCTCTGCAGGAACTAACGGCGTTTTCAGGAAAAGGGTGATACCCATTTGCGCTTCAATGAAGGGGACACCATTTGCAAACCACAACCAAGCATTTGATATATTTACACATGATCTGTGTGGTTCGAAATAGCAGAGTGACCTCCAGTGAATGTTATCATTCGCATCGCGGCTCTGTGAATGAGATGTGTCGCTATCTCAGTCGGGACCCATTTTGGTGCGTCGGAGATAGTAAGCTAGCAGCTGCAGGTTCGCGGTCGACTTCCCTGTTTGGAAAAGGAGGTGCGACCAGGGGCAGCCCCACCCGCAGCCACCCGCATACCTACCCGGTCATGGAATGTTGAAGGAAGCTTACAAAGAACAACGTGATTGTAAGTTGAGTCAACCATACAATTGGTCTCCAAGTAAACACAAATTTCTTGGGATCCCAACTGGACGCATGCGAATATCAACAGGACGATTCCAACTACCTCGATGACGCACACACTTATCTCCGTGACAGAAGCAAATGTTTTAATGACAGCCGCGTGAACGCGCCAACACTGGTTGAGAACCTGTCGCCAAATCTGTCCTCAAACAACGACTCCCTCGTTTTGTCCCTGCCAGGTTCATTATACGCAAGTTCGTGGCGGGCACTTCGTAATTTCGTGAGGCAAAGGACGAAACCGCAAAATATTCATTGACACTCTATGTTAACGAAACATTAGGTCCAGGTTCCTTGTGAACAGGTACCGGGGTTGTTCTATACCAAATATTGGTAGGGAGCGTACTCGAACACATCAACAAACCCAGCAGATCGAAACAAGGTGAGATCAAGCTTGGCCAAACCCAACAGTAGTTGAACGAACCTACCGCAGCGTTCGTGGTTGAATCAACTTGCCTTGTTGTAAAGGGGTTCTTTTCACTAATGCAAGGACCTTTTCTCTATCGTTTGGATTCATGCCATGGTAGGTACTGCGGATATGACGGCGTTTAGGACATCTGCTCCGGTGTCACTGTGATCATGAGAAAGGGGGTTGGCTACAGCTCAAATATCAAGGAAGGTGTAGAACGACATGGATGGGAATGGATTCATGTTCTGTTGTTATTTGAAGGGACAGGATGGTGCCGGAGATGAATCATTATCTTGAAGGTACGCTAGCTTTGCTGTGGTGATGTTAGTCAGGTAACTGCGACAAATGCCAAGAAGCCGTTGAACTGCGGCTCCCTTTGTGAACAAGGGACCTGTTACCGTATTATCTTTGGCCGGCGGCCTTTTGCCGTCTCCGAGTTAAGAACACATCTTGGCTCTGACACATTTTTCCCGACAACTTCTCATGATCCCTCACGACGGCCACTCATGATTTTCTAACCTAAACTGCGTAAATCACTAACAGGATGATTGGAGAGTCCATTGGGAGACATTAGGACATCAAATTGCTGGAGCTTACCGTGTGTTACCTACAAAGGTTCACTGCAAGTTCAACTGTCAAGTCACCTCTTGGGAGTCGCGGCAGAGGAGGCATGGCAGGGATCACAAGACAAAGACGCGGCATCGGACAAACAAACGGCTTGGAAAACACTTTATTCAGACGACACAATCCAGGATGTTTACCTAGACCGAGCGAAGTTCCTGTGAAAACAGCATGTGATAATGGCAATCGGAATAACGAAAGGCAAGAAGAAAGACTATGGAAACCGTGTCTTCGTAATCATTCATCATCGTCATCCGAGTACTCGTCCTCCGTTGATTCGACGTCGCTATCACTGGAGCTTTCCGGGTCGCTTTCCTTTTCGAATTCGGACCCGTCGTCCTCCTCGAACTTGTGGTCCGCTGGATAAAGAGTTTTGACTATGGGATAACACCTGAAGCAGAAGTCCGCCCCAGGCTTAAAGGTTCGATCCTTGTGTATATGGCCTCTTATTTGCTAAAGTAACATTGGAAAGTCAGCGGGGAGCAGCACACTTCGTTGACTGAGGTTGAGATGATACAAAGAAAGGAATATAAAAGCCAGAAATATCATTCAGGGAAGATGAGGAGGTGGGGGAGAAAAGGCAGCAAAACGTATGACGGAGAGAGCTGGATTCCGCTTTGAATGAAGTCATTACTTACCCAACCACATGCATCACAGAACAAATCTTCATCGGAGTTGAGCCTGAGTTTCTGGTTCCTGTCCGGAGTTGTCGTTGCATCGACGACCTGGCCCAAGCCGCCGCCTTTGTCCTCACTGCTTCTTTGCAGCATCCGAATGACCGGTTCCGGTGCTGAGCAGAGTTTTGCAATTTGGTAAGGGTCGCAGGCCTTGCCTCCGATGGTGACGTGGGCGGATGTGTTGGCACCATGATCGATGAGAATCCTCAGGACTTCGAGTTGGTCTTCCCCTTCAACCTTTGGCAATCCGAACTCGGATAAGCTGAATAAGCGTGAGGGGCCGATGCAAGCCGAACAGAATGGTGTCCAGCCGCCTTTATCAAGATCATCTACCTGATCAGGCGAAATCGCAAGAATACGTTCAACCGCCTTTGAACAGCCACTCTGGGCCGCCCAGTGCAACGGTGTTCGTCCGAGTTTATCACGCACGTTAATATCCCCACCTGCATCAAGGAGTCTCTGGATATTATCTACACCGCCCCATGCAGCATAGTGGATAGGCCGACGACCAAACAAATCCTCGGCATCCACTCTTGACCCGTGCTTAAGAAGAAGTTCAGTAAGTTCTCCTGAATTGTGCAAGGACGCAACGCTGAAAGGTGGGCCATAGGGCCCATCGCAGAGATTGGGATCGGCCCCTTTTGAAAGTAAAAGAAGAACTTTATCCACATTTTTTGAGGCAACAGCGTATCTGAGAGGGGTGCAGCGAGCTGCATCAGGAACATCGAGTTTTGCGCCAGCATTGACAAGCCGTTTGATGTTCGGCAAGTTGATAGAATTAACGCTGTGCAAAGCTGTCCGTCCGTGTTCATCAGCCGCATTTATGTCGAACCTGCCGAGATATTCGAGCAATATGGGGAGCGTGTCGTTAGTTGCGGACAGATGGATTAGAGAACGACCATCAGCTGCTGTGTGTCGAAGGTTGGCTCCAGCTTCTATCAGCAGTCTCATTTGATCGCATTTATTGTAGGAAGCCGCAAAGTATACAGCAGTCCACTGAGACTGATCATCACCATCCAGATCGTATCCTGCGTCAATCTTTGCGTTGTGTTCCAGTAAAAGAGTTATGAACTCAGGACTAGATTGAGAAGTGACCGCCCAGTGGAGTGATGTCATTCCGTTGGTTGCGATATTTGGGTCCGCTTCGTGCTGTAATAGTAGCCGAACGACTTCTAAACCCGCGGAGGGGCTATCCCTAGCAGTAAGAGCAAAGTATAGCGGAGTGACACCACTTTCACTTTGTTTGTCGGGATCAGCCCCATGCTCCAGCAGCAGCTTGGTAATGGCGGGCTTGTGAAAGTAAGCAGCAAGGTGCAGTGGTGTCCATCCATTGTCATCAGTGCGGTTAACATTAACGTCCTTCTGTAGAAGCAACTGGCAGATGGAGGGTCCGTTGTTGATTGAGGAATAAATTACCTGTGCGAGTAGAGGAACCATGATCAGTGGACTTTCCGGATCAGCGCCGTAATCGAGGAGAACACGGGTGGCTTCCACGTGTCCAGCTTGAACTGCTTCTTGCAACGGCCACACTTGGCCGCCCATATTTGGGTCGGCTCCATGTTCCAAGAGTAGCTGGACGCATTTGTCATATCCTTTGCTCGCGGCGTCTGCAAGTGGTGTCCACTCCAAGTTGTCGGATGGGGATATGCCCATTACCGGATCTGCTCCTAGTTCGAGTAGCCTCTTGACTGCTCGGGGTCCATGACAAGCAGCGGGAGTGAGGGAAGTGTAGCCATTACAGTCTTTGGCTTCAATGTCAAGTTTTGCCTCGTTGATTAGGAGTGTAATGGCCTCTTCATTGTCCCACATTGCAGCGTAATGGAGCATCGTCATTTCGTCCCATATCCTAACTGTGGTAAGAGATGGATATTTCACCATGACCTGGAGGGTTTCGCTATGGCGGTTGCATATCGCGTAGGCTAAAGGCGTCAAGCATAGATGTTCGGATTCTGGAAACTCGACAACCGGCGAACAGGCAAGGCAGAGGAGCTCCTGTGCAAAAGAGGTGAGATTAAGCCGTGATGCCCTGTGTAAAAGGACAGGTGGCCATGGTATCTTCGTTGGATCTTTGCTATTTGATTTTATGTGCTCGGTTAGGTGTAGTAGGAGTGATGCATTTCCTGAGCTTGCCGCTGCAACAAGAACCTCCAGTAAGGTCGAGTCGTCGCAGATAGATTCCAGAAGGACCTTGACGACCTTCTCTCGACCTCTCAATGCCGCTTCCAGGATTCCCCTTGTAGCATCCTCGACATCTCGAGGTTCCCACACATCAACTAAGCCAAGCCCAGTGAAAATAGGGAAGAATGATGTTGGTGACGGCTCAATTCTTGTTATCGCGTTTGACAGCGCCCAATTCCCGGATGCAAGTTGTGTTTCGAGATTAGGGTGCGGTTTGAGAAATCGTTCGATGATGACCGCCTGCTGGGCAATGGAAGACTGGGCGAAATGGTAAGGCCATTCGTGTAGCGCATAGGAGCAGAAGTTTGTGTGATCTTGCGCAATGAGCATTCCGCGTTTCCCCCCTGCCCGGATTATGGTTTCAATGGTCGAACTGTTATTAGGGTCCGAAAGATATTCAAGACAGGCATTGGTTATGTCGTGATGAGCGGTCCAGCATAAATCATCCCAAACGTGTTGCGATGTATGAGGGAAAGAATCACCAGGTGGGTTTCTGGCCATCAAAACGCTTCTGAGGCCGTTATCTATATTGACTTCCATGTTGTCCATCTTGATGATACCTGTGAGCAAGGCGCTTATATCACGGAGAAAGGGGTGCTTAGGTAGGTCAGGACAAAGAGCAGGGTCTTTATCATCCTCGCACCCAACTCTCAGAGCGGCGTTCAACTCCCAGATCGACAACGGCCGTTTTGCATACAGCAAAAGAACCAAGAATCGTCTGAGCAACTCTTGGTTTGCGACACAGCGGGACAATTGGTCCAGATCAGCAGTAACGGTCTCGATTGAAGCAGAAGTTGTGCCTGACCGTTCGGTGAACGTTTGTGTCTGTGTAAGAGCCAGATGTCTCAGATTAGGCGCTAGTTTCTTGATGGTTTCGACAAAATGTGGAATGTTGTCTTTGTCAAGGAGAAGGTCAGGTCGGTAAGTGATAAGACGGTAATTGTCGACCTGCAAATCTGGAATTCCAGGGGATAGCTTGGCGTATTGATCAATGTCTAGGCTCGTATACGATCCGGCAGGAAGTTTGTTCAGCGCCGTACAGGTCGCGTAGGAAGTGATCGCCACCCTCCACGGACCATTCACGGTTATTGAAAGACGTGAAAGCCACTCGAAGAAAGCTAGCTGTGATTCTTCCGCACAGTGGTCGAGATGATTCAAGATGAGGACGATGCTTCCATGTTTCGATGTGGTACTGAATCGAAAGAGCCAATGCAATAGGTCGCTTTCGGTCCAGCCATGCTCGCAGCGCTGCCAGTCAATTAGGCCCCCCAAGTTTTTCCAGCTCGGAAGTTCAAAGCCGACAATTTGGGCCAGGATTGTGGACACCATGGCAGAAATAGAGTTACGACGAGAATCCCACCGATCAAAGGAGAAGTACAGAACTAACTCCCTCTTGTAAGACGGTAGGTTCTGGTCCTGAGCGCGATCCCTCCTGGCGAGAAAGAGCAGCTCACCTACTTCGTGTAGGCTCCCAGTGCCATGGATGTGAAGCATCGGCGGCCCATCGGGTTTAATCCAGTCTTCATACTCGGGTATTTGTGAGACGGGTGGGACGTCATGGGGACCAGTGGTATTGCAAAGAGGGTGGATAGGTGGTGCGACCGATAGCAGAGTGCGCTCTTGCAGAAATCGCTTTGAATCAAGTGTGAGGTCCAGATCTAGAATCGGAGTGACGGGTTAGCCCTCTGGCTAGCGGTTCGGAAGGACAGTCATCATTTCCATGAAATCCCCAAAAGCGTATCACCAATAAATATCATCAACACGGTAAGATTCAAGTGCAGTGTATATCAGATGATCCAACATCTGATCAAGCAACAAAAGAGGGGAATAAGGGGAGGGGGGGGCGTAACGAGTATAAGGACATCACGAACATTGTTGAATTTGAGTCTTGAGGTGCTCGACAAGGTTTGGAAACTTGGCTTCTGTCGATTCCTCCAAACACGTTTCCAAGGGAAAGCCGGAGGATGCAGTGTGGATGTCGAAGGCCTATACAATTGTCAGTGATGGGGTCGTGTTGAAAAAAAGTCCATTTGATGAATGATTCACTTGCCTCGTGGATGCCAAGTTTAGTCTCATTCGCAAAGACATTGACCAGTCGAGTGCGGAAGACGACCTTGGATGCAAGAAACTGTGCGTTGACTGTAGCAATAGCCTCAGCCAGCTTCAAGATCACCGAGGGAGGCAGAGTGTCCCTGATTTCGGGAAAGGCATCTGCTGAATAAAGGAAGCGAGCGAGTCGATTTTGCATTTGAAGATCATCAGCGCTCCGATGAGGATATCCCATGAAAACCTAGCTCTCAGAAATACCGAGGTTAGTCCAAGTATCCTTGATGAAGCGAAAGCTTGCTTACCAGAATGCGGGCCATATCCAGGATATCTGACCAGGAGGTTAGATCATGGGTCGCTGTAACCAATGCCTTGATAACCATCAATCAGCCTTGCGCGTCAGAAAGTGTGAGGATGTAGGGGTTTGAAGAGCACTGAGGCAACTCACATCTTTGACCAGAATGCCACCGATATCATAAGCGACGAACAAAATCTTGCGTGACTTTTCACGAGTGTCAGCATACTGAATGCGTAATTCTGGGCTTAAGGCAGACATTTCCTTACCTGTGACTCAATGCTGTTCCTCAACGTGGAAAGGCTACGCAAAAAGTGCACAGCATAGTCGCGAACGACTTCTCTGCTCCACCGGGCTGAAAATAGGCGATCGGACTTGTACCGGTAGTAGATAAGTCTAGAATCAGATGGCAGCCAGTCCATAAATTCTTGAATCCACGGAGCAACCTTTGGATCCGAATGATCGTCCTTAGCCACGGACAAATCGTCATATACACCAGGTACCACAATCACGCTGTCAAATATTTGAGTTAAAACCTCCTCTGTGAGTGTCCAAAGAGCAGGACGGTTGATGTAGGTAACTCACTCGAATGACTGGGAGGTTGGCTTGGGTTCATCATCAACGGAAGATGTCGGCGCCGAAACAACGTGCAAAGAACCCATCTCCTTCGAGGTAGGCACTTCCTCTTCTGGTCGACTCTTGCCAAGTTGATGCTGTGTCTCCGGGCCAGTGTCTTGATAATGAGCATGCTGTGCGTCATCCTCAATCAATTGGTCACCAAGCGGTAACGCATGGGATGGCCCTGATGGTGGCGGAGCGGTGGACGAAGAGGACGGGGAAGAACACGACGACGGCGAGTCCGGCATTCTGATACTTTGGCTAGCCCGTGAGGTGTTTTCAACAAGACCTCATCATAGCAGTTGTTAATCGAGAGCTTGCAACGAATGAGGTGGGAAATGCGACCCGAGAACTTTACAACATGAAAAGGTGAGTACGCAGGTTCTAGGCAACGGCCAGAATTGCAGATGACAGTGAAGAAAGTATGGAATGAGATGGGGGAATTGGATCAATGGCGTTGTCGCCTTGACCGTGCTGTGCTGGCAACCAGATACTGTCTGATTTGGCGGGTGACAGCCGAGTCCGTCAAAGCCCCAGGTCCATACATATCTCCTCCTCCATGGCCGCGAGTAACGCAATACGTAGAGATGGCTTTCACATTCTCATTGGCCTACGATTATGGCCCATCGAGTCCCGCGGACATGACCGCTAACGAGCAATGCAACCCTCCTTGCCACTCACAGTGCGACCACGCCCCTTTCAGAACTGTTGTAGCGAAGGGACTGGAGAACCCATCGACCGATCTGTTGAACCCATTTAAGCCGGCAGACTGGTATCATGATTCCTCTTCAAGCTTTTTTCCTTTTCATTTTCATTTTTTTCCTTGGGTCCTTGTGTTCCGATTCAGCGACAAGATGGAACAACAGTACAGCAGCAACAGCAATATCAGCAGTGACGACGACCAAAACGAAAGAGAGGCGGCAATAGGTCAGGGGGGTGAAGACAGCCAAGACGAATATGGTAACGAGGCCAATATGTACGACGTGACCATCGACCTGGGGAAGACTGGTGAGCCGGGCAGCGGTTACCACACGAGAAACAATCCAGCAGCACCATTCCAGCGAGAAGGCGTGGTGGAGCGCCGTGGTATCATGGAGGTTCGATGCCGATCCCGCGAGGTCGTCCATGGACGGATAGAGCCCGGTGTTGGCAAATATGCCACCCTGTTGGTCTACGATGTCAGCTTCGAGACTGTCAAGAAGTCACGGCGCGTTACCTGGGTCAAGGTCGAGTTCAATTTCGCCAGCAGCGTAGTAGACAACAGCCAGATGCCCGAAATATGGTCGATAGCGCCAGCCGGCACAGTCACTTTACTCCAGTCCAGTCAGGAAGAAACGGTCCGCACACTGGGCAAACTGACGGCGGGGACACCGGAGCTGCTTGCCAACGTCAACGCATCCATCGAGCGGGAAAAAGCAGTCACCAAGACGACTAGCGACTCTGCTCGGGTGATCGGCATCACTACGTGTGACGAATTTGGCCAGCAGGTGGGCGCGAGTTGGATCATGGAGGAGAACAAGGCTCTCAAGTCGGGGGTGCCGAGCCTTCTCCGGTGTGTGATGTTGGTCAGGCGCAGAGACAATAGGCGGTTCGAGTGCAATGTGTCCATCAACGCAAAGACAGACTGGAAGACGGAACTTGGCCGGTTGGTGGGCTCGACAACTGAGACAGACGACCCGGTCTACTTCGATCCGCAACTGCCTCCGTTCAGCAGGCTGCGAAAAGTCGACGAGTACGACCTGGCCAACCTATCGTCTGTCGACCTGGACGTACTTGCCGAAATTCGGTTCTAGGCGCCCTCCGGCTCAGCTTGTGATGGCGATTGGGCACGGGAGGGGAAGGACGCTGCGAAGAGATAAGTCATAATGGCGGGGACGGGGCAGGCCCGAATGGTCAGTCAGACGAAATGTCCCACGTCAACCCAGAAGCTACTGCCCGCTTTTCATGATACTTGCACCTTCTCAATCAGCAAAGTGGAAGGAGTGTGCAAGCAAAGTGGAAGGAGTGTGCATGCCTGGAGCGGGGAATGCAACACACCGGGTGTCGCAGGGCGGAGTTGGAAGGAGCCTGACGCACTGGGAAAAACGAGCAGATGAGGAAGGAGGAGGCCAAAGACAGCGTGACCAAGGAAGGAAGCATTCAAATGGGAGAAGGAGGTCGGTGCGAATTGTCTGCGCAGTTTCTGTTACTACTGTATGATTGGATGCCTTGTTGTTTTTGTTGCACACAGTAATCTTGCACGGTGTCAGCTTCGCCAGATTCGTGCAGGAGGTTGTTTAATTGCTTACCACACATCCCGCGTTACATCCAACACCCCCAAGCACGTACACGCGATACCTCTCCTCAGTCGCCAGGTTGATTGAATCCCCTTGCCCAACTGAGATGAACAGCAAGCAAGCATGTCAAAAGTCCGGGGCTCAATGGCAGAGGCTCAGCCTTAGCCTCGCCCTGATGAGTCGACGACCGACCGATACTGATACCATACCATGAATTCGTGATTTCATCCTCCCAAAATCTTACTCTTCGTCTTTGTCTCTGTCCCACTTCTTCCATCATCACCAGACTTCATACATCTTCTCTCTGCGTCGTGACCGTGTTCTTCATTCCCAGAGCCGAAGGATGCGGCTCAGCAAAGACACAATGGAACGCGATTTTGAACCAGCTCCCCTACCTCGGACCGGCACAGGCGCCGAGGTGGAGGAAGACTCTGACTCTGACGATGAGGACAACAACGAGGAACAACTCAAAAACACTCTCAAAGATGCACTATCCGACATCATTGACGGCAAGGTCTCTTTCACGCCCGAGAATTCCCAGTCGTTGGCCAATTTCGACCGACAGTATGGAGGGATCCTCCTCCATCCTCCCGAAAAGGGTTCGAATGTCTTGCATCTGCTCGTAACACAGACGGAGCTGCGCAAGCCGGAGCCCGAACTACTTGGCCACTTCGTTACCTACCTCGTCAAGCATGGTAACGAGCTTCTAGAAACACAAGACGGGGAGGGATGTACGCCACTGATCCGCGCTATCTCCGCCAAGAAGAAAAGGGAACGGAAAGACGAACGCATGGCAGAGTGGATGATTAACGCTCATCCCAATATCGGTCCCATACTTGCCATTAGCGACCGGCAAAACCAAAACTGTATTCATGCCGCCGTCCTGAAACGGCGCAGACAGTATCTTCCTCGACTGATCAAGGAGGCCAGTCCCACAACCGTTGCTGCGAAGGACTCATCGGGCAACACGCCATTGCACTATGCAGTACAATACGATATCTGTTATGGTCAGAAATGGCTAGGTATCATCGAAGAGCTTGCGAAGAAGAGTGAAAAAGCTGTGCCCAAGGGAAGCGAAGAAGCTGTTCCGGACCTAAACGAGGACGGATTGTCGCCATACTTTACCACATCAAGACTCGGAAACAGAACACCACGTCAGGGGACAAGGACCGCAACAAGGAGAAAGGGGGAGGCGAGGTTCCCAATAACCAGAAATCCCCTCAAGGGAAGACTGAGTTTCCGAGGTTTAATCCGAAATCAGTGTTTCTTACCCCCGACACAGTACCGCGACCTAACCGTCCCCCCAAGACAGAAATGCAATCAAGGTCACGCATACAGGAAGCCCCACGGCCTAGCGATAGCATAGGGCTAGCAGTGTTGGGCGGTCTTCCACCTATTCCACCAGATGGGCCACAAGAGAATGGATCGGCCATAACGACGACCAGTGCAGCTGATCAGAAATCTGGAGGCTACAAGAAGTCGACCAAAGAGCAGGAGACTTCCCGTGCTGATGAGGACATTTCCAAGAGGGTCGAGCAGTTCCTCAAGCTACACTACCTACGTAATCGCAGCGAACAGCAGTGCTCAACCATTTTATACAGTCGCCAGCTGACTCCAGGTATGTTTAGGCATTGAAAACTCCATAATTTCGTGTCAAGACTGTTGCGATCGCGTAATGAAACTGACACAGTCCACTGTCGACTACATATATGGCAAAATCTGAGACTGCTTTGCTAACTAGTGCTTCAGGGCTCGAAGATCAGCTATTGAACTTTGATCTATTCGAAAGGGCTAATATGACCGAGGATGACTTTGGAAAGCTCATAGACACCCTCAAGTTCCACGAGTTCCTTCAGTATATTGCCATCCCGAAGATGCGCATTTCCGAGTCTCAATCCCCCACAGACGAGAAAACAGATCGGGATGAGCAAGGCGGGCGCACGGATCTGTCCTTGGTCTTCGATGAGCTGCGGTCCAGCAAAGGTGTCAAACGGGTGCTTAAGGTAGTTGTGGATGACTCATCATCCCCACCGCATAGCGACGAGACGATCGAGAACTCTCTTAAAAATCTGGGGGTGGAGATTTGGGACTGGAAAAGGCTTGACATCTGTTCCGAGGTCATCTACAATGCAGCACCTAAAGTTCGGGAGGTCCATCTATATTCGACCGGTAACAATGCTGTGCTCAGGAGTTGGAGTGACCACGGTGGTCTCAGAAAGCTTGAGAACTTGGAGAAGGTGCATGTAGAGGTCAAACAGGTACGTCTTGGATATTCATCATCCTAACACGCTGTACAATCACCATTCTCAAATGCTCCACTGTGATTGCTAACGTCTAACATGGCAAGGGTATCGAGACAACCAAGCGTACCAAGCAATACGTGGAAGAATTCAAGAGACGTATGAGAGACGTTTTACCTCATGTGGTGCTGACCGTACAGGAACCGAAGCTTCAGCCAAAGAAGCTGGCAAATCAGGGCGCGATGAGCGCGAGTGCTGGACCGACCCCACCAATGGACAAAAATGACTGGATTGATTGTATGAAGAACTTCCGGAAATTGCTCTACACTGCGGAGAGTAATCATGGCAATAAGAAGAAGACCTGGGAGAGTATCGAGACGCAAATCAAGATTGCTCTTATTGATGACGGCGTGGATATTGCGCGACTGAGCCCAGGTACCGCCAGGTTGGAGGGTGGGCGGACGTTTTGCTCAAGGGATGAGACCAAGCACATGTACCATCCATATTACGCATCCGCCACCGGACATGGAACTCTCATGGCGCAAAGCATCCATGAGATCTGTCCATCGGCTCGATTATTTGTTCTGAGGCTAGAAGATCACCGTTCAGTCGACGGACATGCTCGGCAAATGACTGCCAAAAGCGCCGCTAAGGTATGCCTACTCAACTTCTTCGTCGTGTTGTGGGGTTTGAGTCCAAAACTATTACCGAACAAATGCTAACTTGTGAACAATGACAGGCGATCCACGCAGCCATCGAAAGAGACGTCCACATCATCTCAATGTCCTGGACCATCGATGTCAAGGATAGTGACCCCAGCGGCAGCGCCCTAGATAGAGCGGTAAAGGCGGCTGCTGAGAAAGGCATCCTCATGTTCTGTTCCGCCAGTGATAAGGGGGCAAATGCTCAGTACACCTACCCAGCCAAGGCCACAACCAACATCTTCAAGATTGGTGCTGCCAAAGACTCGGGCGCTGTGGACGAATGGGTAGGGGACCAGAGCCTCATTGACTTCACCTTTCCTGGGAACAAGGTGGATTTGGAAGGCAACCAGGTATCCGGATCATCTGTCGCCACAGCTTATGCTGCTGGCTTGGCTGCTCTCATCCTGTACTGCGTTCAGGTGCGACTTTATCTGACAGACGATGATGAAGAGAAGAAGACGAAGGTCAGAGAGCAGTTCGAGGCATTGAGGAAGCACGACAAAATGTTTGAGACACTCAAGCACACGATCGGCACTACTGAAGGGAGTGGTTACAAGTTCGTTCAGGTGCGGGCCATATTTGGAGATGCTCGCAACAAGCAGGACAAGAACCCTGACAGATTGCTGGAAGTGATTGCAAGAACTGGAGAGAAACTTTGCGCGCGGGTGTGAAGGAGAGATATTGATGGTCACCTTTCATGTTCGTCTCATCATGTTCCATACCTTGATCTTCATAGGCAAGAATACTCACCTGAAGCTTGGACACACTACGGCGCAAAGCAAGCTACAATCATGATTCATGACCAAAAAACCATGTCAACAATTCCCTATATCGCAAACACTGACATGTGAATCAAGCTTTGGATGCGTCCCAGGTCAAGTACCCTATTGATTGAGATACAAGCCATCTTCTCCCCTCACAGATAAACCACGAGCTTGTGTCAATTCCTATCCACACTAATCGTTGCATCCAAGCTCATCTATAACATGTCGTCAATGGCCACCAACGTACATCCAACTCACACATCTTGACAATTTCTCTGTAAAAGAAATACACCTTTCAGCGTTCTTCAGCCATTCCAGCCAACCACCCACTCTTCGTGGCAACCATCACACTCCATATCGCCCGCCCCTTTGCCTCTGACTCCACAACCCAAACACACCTGCCATGAAAACACACATGATCAGCTGCGTAACCAGTAACAAGCACCTGGAGCTCGCTGACTACGCAGGCTTGCCGCAGAAGAGCACCGGGATTGGGATACAAATACCCGTCATGACAAAGTTAAGTATCTGGGGGCGAGCATAGGTAGGTGTCACCGTGTTGTTCACCGTTTCCTAACACTCTCATCACCATAGAAGCACAGCATAAGGTATCTTTCCTAGACTGTACATTACCGCGGTCAGGTTGGTACCTACCTAGCATCAAGAGTGTTGTCCACCAAAGGTTGAGCAGATGAAGCAGGTCCTCTTTCCTCACATGGCATGCGTCTTCAACGCGCCTTCAATTTTAATTGAGGAGGAGGCCGAACCGAGCAGAGAAAAAAAAGAAAAAAAACAGGAACGACCAGCGGGTTCCACCATGCTGACGGAGTCTTCCTTCCAAGTCCTCCTTCCCCACATGACATCCCTCCTCAACGCGCCTTCCATTGTAATAGAGGAGAAGGCCGAACCGAGCAGTGGAAAGAAGAAGAAAAGACAGAAAGGGCCGGGCAGCGGGCTACTCTCCTTCGTCACACGATACATATCCTCAATGCGCCTTCCTCGTCATCGAAGAAGGAGGCGGCACCTACCAAAGCCCAAAAAAATTAAAAAGTTAAAAAGGATAAAAAGAAAGAAAAAAAAAAAAAAAGGAAAAAGACATACAACACCAGGTTATTCGCCAGCCGTCGCCGATCCGACTACTAGTCTGGCGGTCACCGCCTTATCTAGGGGAAAGCGGACGGGATCCCGAGTTTTTGGCCTGGTGCCTATAGTCGTATGTGTAATGTTGCTGATTGTTTGCTGTCGACTGTGGAGGAGGGGATGGTAAGGTTAGTTATATACCCAAACTGTCTATCTCCTTCAATACAGCATCGACAAGCAAAACGAAACATTACCAAACGTCAATAAGAAAAAAACAAGACAAGCTTCGAAATCCTCTTATCAACCATTATCTAGGTCAATTAGTGACTCACCACGCGCTCGCCTAGCTTATTCATAGTTTTGGCCTCGGATGTACGATGACAGAAACGCCTGCAGGCCGACATTTTGGTGCATCAAATTGGGTCATGATAGCCCCTCGCCAGGCTTTTGACTGCATGACAAGATGAAATGGAGAATCACGAAGGCAACTTGCATCGAGAAGTGTCGACGTACAAAATAGAAGACACCCAGATGATGTGGCTATTATCGGCTTGCATGTTTACGTGCATCCTCCTCCAGCTGTTGCCGAGCCACTCCGGCTGTTCTCGAGACGTCCCGAACACTCGACACCAGAACATCAATATTGATTCTGTATCGCAATGATTATTTCGATCTTTGACTTCACCACCACGATCATCCGTTTGCTTCGAGCCCTTAGCGTCAAACATCGTTCTTGGATCTGTAAGTGCCCGCCGCCTTCCGAATAGTCGCAAACACCAGCCAAGAAAACTGACCAACAGGAAAACGGGAACGCACCACCAAAATATCACATAGCGTCCTTCTCCTCGCGTTTGCGCCAACTATGGCCTCTCTCCCAGTTTCCAAAAGCGGCAGTGGTAGCGGTAGCGGCGGTAGCGGTAGCGGTGCCAACGGCGATAAACGTCTCCTAGTCAATAACAACAACAATAAAAACAATGACCATGGCTTGCAACCACCGCGTGGTCTGGGCCTATCCGATCCGCCCATCTCACCAGCTGTGACAACCGGGACAGCCTCGTCCGGGAACTTTACGGACATGCACATGCGACAGCTCATCAGACCGAAAAAGTTCCGAACACTCTCGAACGCCTCGAGCATCCTCAGCGACATCTTCAACCATCCCGACGCCAATGAGGACGAGCTAAAGAACAAGATCAAGGAGGCAAACGACCGCGATCGTGAAGCCCTTTACAAGATGAATGAGTCTCTCCGGAGCACGCCGCCCCCTCCTCCTGCCAAGCCTTTGCCTAGCACCCAAAGCGGTCAAAGAGGCAGTGTCGACGAAGAGAAGAAACATCGCAGTGGTCTTTGGGGATTGTTCAAGAGGAAGTCCTTCAAAGCAGCAAAAAAAAGGATCAAGTCAGCTCCGCCTCAGATCGTGGTTCCGGAACCTCCAGCCGCAGGTGGAGCCACTACAACCACTCATACCACAGAGGACGGCCATCGGCAAACTGTTATTTCCATTCCTGCGCAGCCCACGTTCAACTTGGGACCAGTCCCTAGGTCGCCTGGTTTCGGATTGTCACCAAAATCCCCCATCACTGGAACTCCCATCAGACCGCCGAGGCCTAGCATCGGTCTAGAGACTCTGATAGAGCACCAGGAAACAAACGAGCGACATAGCCAGGTCCCGGCCAGCGCACCTGTCATACCCCCAATCAACGACGGGCTGAACATCTCGCCTCTACTTCCCACGGAGGACTTCAGCCATCTCCAACGGGTTTCCGGATTCACAGTCCCGCCGGCCGAGTCACCGCCAGAGCTTCCTCAGGCTCAGGAGGCTTCGGTTGGTGTGGATGACGGGCTTGATGTTTCAAGTTCATCCAAGAGAATATCCTGTCAAGACCATACTTTACCAGAGTTTGTCTCACCGGCCAGTCCTCTCCATTTGAGCGTGTGCCTGTCGACGGCCCAGTCAAGCCGTGATCGTCGGTCGAACATGAGTTCGGGGTTTAAGCTCCCAGACATAGACCATACCGAAGAACGTTTGGATAGAGAAGTAGACGGGGGTGAGACTTTAGCAGAAGTCTCCGAGCCATCGTCGTCGAACTCCTCTCATCACAGGCTGGATACAGCAGCTGGTGGGAGAGACCGTATCGGATCAGCGGATGTAAGCTCACTGTCGTCGGTGGCTAGTTCTTCTGACCAACAACGCCCAGCGTTAGCGAGCACAAAGTTGAGACGGCAACGAAGTCTCTACTCCAATCCAAGCTTCACCAAAAGAAGAGTGGAGCTCGAGCGGACTGATGCTCTCGGGGGCGAGAGTGTCAAGACAAATGGGAATCAGTCGACAGCATTCTACACTCCGCCTGATTTGCCCTCGGGGTATGCGACTGAGCCTGATACTAAAGCACTGAGCTCGGCGCTCGAAAAGGTCAAAGCTGTGCAGCTACCACCGCTGCGATTTACCCCGGTCATGACTGTAGCTGATCTTAAGCCGTTGTCATGCAAGAGCAGCGGCAATTTGAGGCCGGTACAATCAGAGGAGACAAAGCGACAAGATGGTGAACCTGAACAGTCGTCAGATGGTGCCCTGAGAAACAGTGATAGCTCATCCGAGCCGCTATCTGGAGTCCCATCGACGGATTCCTTCCAGACATCCATTTCCATTGCCAACTCGTCAACTCCACAAGCGACTCCCCTCTCCGCTCCTTCCAACAATCTGACCAAGCCCCTCCAGCTAAGAAGGACCAACGGAATCATCTGTCCGCCCTTACGGATCTCATCCTCCTCCTCCTCCTCCTTCTCCGACAATCCGAGTCGTTATAGCAGAAATGGCAACCACCGCTCCGGCTCTCACATCGATTTCCTACAACAATGCGAAGAGTTCCGCCACTCCAAAGAAAAAGAGCTCGACACCCTCCGCGACCGACTTCGCCAGCTGGAGAACAGAAACAGTTGGTTGCTGACCGCCGTGACGAAGCAGCTTCCTGATGGGTACTACCCACCGCAAGCGTATCAAGACGCCGATGACGACTACAATGCTTCGGAAGAGGAGGAGAAGGGTCGTCCACACTCGCGAAGCACCGTCTCCAGCAGCCCAATCCTCTCCGGTTTTCGAGTGCCGACTGTTTCCCCGCGGGACCAGAACTCGAACAGAAATGGAAACGGAAACGACGATGACGGCGACATACTAACCCCGCGAGGAAGGCATTTTAACCTTGCAGACCCCAGACCTACACGTTACGACGAACATCAAAACAACATAAGCAGCAGCCGAGCCTCCGCCAGCGATCGCTGGTCAATGACATCTCAACACACCTTCGGCAGCACCACCGTCGATGACAGCGCAGCCGGCACCGGCACCGGCATGAGGTTCAGCAGCAGTAGTAACCTGACGACTGGATTCCGACTAACACCGCCCGTGCAGCACACGCAACATCCCCGGTATAACCCGAGTCCTGTTGTCACTAGTTCTAATAATTCCGGCAGCTGCAGTGGCAGTGGTGATAGCAGTGGTAACAGCAGGAACGCCTCCTTGTCCGCTGTTCGAAGACCGACACCGGCACCGACACCGATCTCGATACCGCAAGCGAAGCCGACACTGGTTACTCGATCTTATACAACCTGTAGCACGACCGACATTCCTGTATTTTCGAGAGGGAGTGTTGGCAGTGGTCGTGGGCAGTCGTTTGCTTCGACTACGACGACAACAACGATGGGGACGGTAACGGGTTACGATGATACAAATATGGCTCGTGACGGATCGACAAACAGGCATCTAGCCATTCAGACACGTCCTACCCTCTCCCCCAACGCTCGTCGCGAACGAAGTCTCCCCCGCGACCCTCGACTTGCTTCGTTTTCGTCACGTTCTCGGTCGAGAGATGGCTATAAGCTGCACATGTATCACGGAAACCGAAGTCACGATGGCTACATTAACGGGTTTGTCGATTCCAGTTCAAGTAACGGGTCTGACGATAACAACCAGTACAAGAATGTTGCCAATAACGGCAACGGAAGCAGAAACACAAGCATCACCCGATCCCCCGCCCCCCTCCCTCCCTCCCTAACCTACAAGGGCCTTTCCGACACTGCAGCGCAGCGCAGAGAGGAGAGGGAATACAGGAAGAAGCAAGAAGAAATTATGCGTCAGTTGGCTAGTGGCTCTCGCGGCCAGCAGTTGAATACTCTACGCTCTTCCTCTTCTTCAGCATCTCTAGGTGTGGTACGACAGCAGCAAGGACAGTTAGCGGGCGCTGCTTCTGCGTCCACTTCAGCGAGGTCGACGGCGTTGTATAACGGGTATTCATCTGGTTCTGGGTATGAAAGTGATCAGGGATACGGGGGAAATAATGGAATCAACGGGAACACAAGCTACCACGACGGACGGGACCCGTTAACTAGGCTTCGGGACTTGAGGGAGAATGTGGGCAGGGCGATTAGTGGGATTGGAATTGGACTGGCGGTTACCACCGGTGATGATAGTGGGTGTGTTTATGATGGGTATGGTGATACTTATCATGAGCAGAGTGATGCTGGTTATGATGGTTACGGACAACATGGATATGGTGGCTATGGCAGCAACGAAGGTGGTGGTTATGGGATAGCTGCTGGTCATGGATTCGGACGGGAGCGTGAAGATGGTGAAGACCGGAGAGAAGGGGAAGGTCAAGAAGGAAAAGAAGGAGAGGCAGATGGAGAATACAGACTATCCAGCTCCTTCCACCTCCCCAGGCACCATCTCCAAAACCGAGACCAACGCAACAACTCCCCGCTACCTTTCTCCATGCCGTCGTGGCCATCACTGCCATCGCTTTCATCACTACCCTCGTTGGCTGGTCCAAGTCACTCAAGCCTGGAAACAGAGGAGTGGTTTCCTTCGCTTTATCGAACTCATACGCAACAGACACAAACGGAGAATGACAGGCGCGACTCTCCCAACGACCAACCAAGGGCTAACAGCAACAGCACGACGAACAACACAAGCAACAGACGCACCATCAGGAGGAAAACGACAATCGCCGCAATGAACGGTAACAAACCCAGCACAAGTAGCAACGGAAACGGAAACAGAAACGAATGGGATACCCTCGAGCCGTTGATGCGCGAGTTGATCGGGAACAAACCCAACTCGAACGGAGCCAGTGGAAGTGGTGCAAGTAGTGCAAACGGTGCAAGTGGTGTTGACGACCAGCATAGAATCAACTACAACGGAGCACCTACGCCACTGGTGGATAAAGTTTTTGGATTAGCTCCGATGGACGAGGAGGATCTTGCAGAGGAGGCTTTGGAGGATTCGGTTAATCTTTTGCAGTGAGCATGTGAGCACATGAATGGATGGTAGAAAGGTGTTGGGAAAGGGGAGGATATGGTTGGATACATATGATGTTAGATGCTTGGATGCTTGGATAGAATACCTGATGAGTGAGGTGATGGAGCATAACGAAGTGATGGTTACATATGAAGGAATGAAAGACGATAGATACCTACTCGATGGTTTTTTGATTCGAATGATCGTTCACTCTTACCTCAAATCGAAGAAGGCAGGAGTGCAGGGAAATCCAGATCTACCCTCAGATCTCTATTTTGTCTTGGCATCCCTGAATCGCACATGGTCCCTCCAATGAATACGAAATTTCCTGGGACCCTGGCGACGGCAAGAGCCGCATCCGTGTTTGTGACGTCGATCAATGACAGTGACTTACATTACTCGATTGGCAATGCACTAACGAGAACGTCAACAGACGGCCATATGTCTTTGGTAGTATTGAGTGCGATTGGAGTGAGCGATTGGAGTGTCGAAGAAGATGGGTTGATGGGTGAGGGATGGGCGAGGACTTCGTTGATGATGACATTACTTGGTAGTCATCGGTTGGGAAGACCATTGGGATCCTGTTTCGATATGAGAAGACCGACCTCGTCAACTTCACTGTTTACTTCCTCTCCTGCACAATTCCCAGGACAACAACTTGACCCATTAGGCCCTCACCAAGCAACCCGTCCTCGCCTTCAACCATCTCAGTAACCTAACTACCACCCCATCACCCTCGAATTAACCCCCTCCCACCCTCAGCAACACTCAAAAATGTCCAAACCCTGGATCCTCCTCTGCCCCTCCTCCCGCGGCATAGGCCACGCCCTAGCCCGCCACCTTCTTCGAACCACCAACCTCCCCATCTTGGCCACCACCCGCGCCCGCGACCCGGAAGAGACCAAAGCTGCTTTGCTGAAGGACTTGTTTCCTTATCCTCAACAACAATCTTCCCCGCTTACTTCTGATTCCTCTTCCGCTTCCTCAGCTTCCGATCGGGAACGGGCCTCGGCTGCGGCCTCGGCCACAGGCCCGGGGGTAGCAGCCTCCAGCAAATTCAGCGATTCTTCGTCTAGCGACACCTATCCTTATCCGTCTCCGGCGGAGTTTGGGAGTACTTCTTCTGCTGCTGCTGCTGAGTCGGGGATTGGAAGTGCGACTTCTGGGACACCGGATTCTTCGACTCGGCGATTTTCCGGCCAATCATCTTCTTCCTCAGGAACATCCAGATCGGAATCATCCCTTTCTGACCCCCGTAATTCCTCCTCATCCTCCCAAAACCACCAATCCCAGTCCCAAGACCTCAACAATGAAGCCTTCTCCTCCCGCCTCCACCTCGTCCCCCTAGACGTCTGCCACGAATCCTCCATCCTCTCCGCGGCCCAGCTCGCCTCCTCCCTTTTCCCGCCCTCCACTCACCACCTGCACCTCGCCTTCGCCCTACCCGGTATTCTCCACCCCGAAAAGTCTCCTCAGCAAGTCGACTACGACCTAGCCCTCGACACCTACCGGGTCAACTGCCTAGGCCCATTAATGCTAATGAAGCATTTCGGCGGGTTCCTGCCGAGACGAAGGACGGAGATGGATTTATCTTGGCATCCTGGTGGTCTTTCTTCTTCTTCAGGCTTTAATGAGGAGCTTGCAAGCCATAAGCAGCAGCAGCAGCAACAAAGAATAAAAATGCGCCTCCCGCCGCACGCAACATGGATCAACATGTCGGCGCGCGTCGGGTCCGTGTCGGACAACAAATCGGGCGGGTGGTATAGCTACCGCTCGTCCAAGGCTGCTGTGAACAGCTTGACCAAGAGCTTTGATCATCAGCTGCAGTCAAGGAGTGGGAAGAAGGCCATGTGCGTGGCGTATCATCCGGGCACGGTCAAGACGGACTTGTCGAGGGCGTTTTGGGGCAGCGTGGCGAATGATAAGATTTGGGGGCCGGAGGAGGCGGCGGGGAAGATGGCGGGGGTTATTGAGAAGTTAGGGGAGCAGCAGAGGGGGAGGATTTGGGATTGGAAGGGGGAGGAGATTTTGCCTTGAGTGGCAGGAGGAGATATGAGGTGGAGACAAGTTTTGAAAGTTCTTCGGGAATGGGCCGATTTGGTGGATGTTGTGAAAAAAAAAAAATATCTCAAGCGCATGCATGGTTGGAAGAGAGGATTCGTGCTATAGCAAGACAGAAACTGCCAACAAGAAAATGACTACGGAAATGTGTTAGCATCGGAACTACATTTTAGGATGGAGTAAAGTGTATTAACTGTATCAATCGTAATCCCATCATCAAAGTTCTATCCTCCGCCATGAAGTAGACTAACCCAGCCAGACCTGCGCCTCCTTTCACTAAGCCGTGACAACCCTCGCATAGACTGCAATATTAATCGTACATGGGCGTTTCTAACCCTCTGTCCGTTGTTTTCTGCTCTTCTCTGTTCGTTTTAACCATTCAGCTGTCATAGGGCGACATCCTGGAACGATGCTCCATCGGGTGATTTTCCTCCCTTGGGGTTTAGACTGTCGTCCTTGTCATCGTCTTCCTTTTCGTCTTCTTTGCTCTCCTCGGCATCTTCCACCGCAGAAGCAGGTCGTACTGCCAGTCCCTGTTCCTCCTTTTCATGGGCAAGCACCTTTTGTTCGTCGTCTTGTTTGACCTTGTCTTCTGGTTCGGACGCTACGTCACTCTCGTCGCCTCCTTTCTCGGAACCAGTATCATCCTCCTGCTGAACTTCTGTCGTTGTCGCCTCCACACTAGGCTCATCAAGTGCGACCGGCTGTAACTCCTCCTCCTGCTTCTGCTCCGGCACCTCTTCCGGCACCGGCTCTGGCTCAGCAGGCGGTGGTGGCGTAGGCTTATTCACATCAGGACTGCGTACTCCATTCGTAGGCGGCGGGCTTGTCTGTTTCTGCTCCGGCGCTGGCGGCGATGGCTGCGGCGGCAACTCCTTGTGTTGTGAAAACGCAGCAGACACGCTCCTATTGTGCTGCATCGGTGGGCTTCCTCCCATATCCGCCGCCGACGGTCCCGTCCCGACCCGTACGGCATCCAGGTAGAACTTGGTGACACCCAGGATCCTGCCGTTCCTCTCGCACGCCTCCACCCACTCGGGCCTCACTACGGGGATGTTGAGCTCGTTCGCCTTCTCCCACTGCACGCCCCGGCCCTCGGTGGTGACAAAGTGTGTCGTATCGATCCTGACGGTGTCGACAAGCTTGGCGCCAATCCGGTCCACCGAGCGCGCCAGAGACTCCCTGACGGCGGGAGGCAGGATGCCCGTGGTGATGGTGATGCCGCTGAGATCGGTCATCTTGTGTGTGCGGACCACGACCTTCTCGCTGGCCAGGGTGCCGGCCGTTGTGCGCAGCACGAGGTGGAATGTGTACTCGGTGTCGACGGCTAGACCCGAAATCTTGGTCGAATGCATGGCGGTTGGTTTGGGGATGTTGCCGGCCTTTTGGCCGTTGCGGTAGAGAGCCAGGCTGATCAGGTCGGCGGTCGCGAGATCGATGGGCTCCCACTCGAGGACCACGCTGGTCTGGGTGGCATTGCGACAGCGGAGGTTGGGAGCCTTGGGCGCGGCGGCACCGAGGGCGTTGAAGATCTTGTCTTGGAGGGCGCGGAAGGCGCGTTCGGCTTCGTCTTCGGAGGAAACGTTGCGGGCGACGGTGACGTCGACAATGGAGCCCGAGGAGATGTCGGGTGGCAGCAGGATGGATGGGAATTCGATCTGGGAGATGATGTGTGTGGTTAGCAGTTGTTCATTGACTTGTTCTCTGCTGAGAATCAAACACATACTAGTCGCTTGTCAGGAGTCAGGAGGACGGTGACGCCGGCGTCGACCTTGCCGACGGTCAGGGAGACGAGCATGATGTCGCGATAGGAATGTGACTGTGGAGGAGTGTTGGTTGTCAAGCTTCGGGGGATAGATACTGTATGTAGCTATAGCTTCGACCGTGGAAATCAAGTGCTGTGCGTGTCCTCTTTGGAAAGCTGCAGATAAGCTGTCCGGTTGGTAGAAGGAAGAGCGCAGACAGCAGCTAGCGCAGTGCGATTCTCGAGTGGTTGGTTGAGGTTGTCTTTGTGTGATACTTGAGCCAAGGAGCAATCAAGCTGTCGCCAACTCTCACGGACATTGCCTAAACTGGACCTCAATTGGAGCTGCCCTGACTGCCTGCCAGCGGATAGCCAGCGACTGTCCAGTGGTTGACACCTCCCCCGGAGCAGCTCCCGTCCCTTGAGGCACTCACCGAGAAATATGGGGACTTGGCCGGAAACGCACACCTTCCATTAGGAAGCCCCTGCTTGGCGCCAAGGCTTTTGTCCTTCCCCTGAATGTCTCCACTCAGAAAGGTACGTACCTTTTCGACTTCTGATGGTGTATGAAACCCGAATTGAAGAGTTGTCGTGAGGAGCTTTGTTGTTTGAGTAAGGGTATCTTGCTTGTGCTAATTTCTCTTCTATGTGTTGTACAGGACTTGGACACTATTGTTACTCCGGATGCCGTAAGAGTCGACAGTGGGCTACCTACAAGCGCCTCTAGGAAGTCAAACACTCGCGTTTGCTCCCATATGAGTCTACCAAGAGCCGCCTCGATCCTGACTCGATCCTGGGGTTTGATTTCGATTTCGGGACCGTTCGGCCAACCGTAACAGTGCACGAGAGCGGTTTGTATCGCCTTTGTAGATTCCCTCTTCTACTCTTGGCTTTGGAACCCGGTTGCCAGCACGAATGTTCGCTGGTGTCTCTCTGGTGTCTCTATAACCTCCAGCACTCGGCTGTCCTGATCCACGCTGTTGCGGCTGATTGCTATATCCTCTGTTTTGAGGCGGCACATTGGATCCTTCGTGTTGAGGTGACTGTTGAGCCTGTACCGGCCATTGTGGTACTCGGAGCTGGTTGATGACAGACTTCTTCATCAGTCTGTCAAGCTCGTTATGGACCTCTTGGTCGCTCATCTTGATGAACTCCTTGCCGTGTGAGACACGAATGTGGATGGTGCCGTGAAGTACCGATGTGTCGTCAAATCCCGGCAACCGATCCCCCCAATGGCCATATCCGTTCGCCCTGAGCACCTTGACAAGGGCCTCCCTCAACCGTTTCACGCACACAGTCTTCACTACGGGACGAAGGTCGGCGTCAGAGTTGTAGACGAATAACCACAACGGCCGGTGCTTCTTGGAGGTGAAATGGTGGAGGAATTTGTCCGTCAAAGGATGCTCTTGTACACCGAAATACTTCATGACCGCCGTTCTTGTATAGCAATGTCTCGGGCTCGTCGTGACCATGAACGGAGCATTGGCAATATCCTGCCCCTTGACTGGCTTGACCTCGAAATAGGTTCCGATGTTGAGGGCGTCCGACAGCGCCTTGACTCTTCTAGACAGTACCGGCTCGCTATAGGGACTCCAGTTGATCTGATTGTAGCCGAATCCTTGCGCTCCATCTTCCCCGGTGTTGGCCCTCATGCCTTTGCCTCGCCGTTGATCACAGCCTCCGAGTACAAGAGGTCGTAGTGCTCGACATCTGGCTTGGATAGTCGACGCCAAGTCAACAAGGCCAGCTGACCTAGAACACTTCAGGAAAGAAGGCAAGGACATGGAGGATGGCCAGTCGGCTGCGTTCAACTAGTGACGTATAAGTTGTCGCTGACGGCTGAAATATCGAACATGGTGATGGTGGATTGGAAGACGCCATGAGTTGAGAATCAGACGTGCGGACGGTGCGGTTGCTGTTGTCGTAAAAGTATTTTACCAGCATTGACCTTACCGTACCGAACAATCGAAGCGGTTTTGGTCCCAATCCAACCAACCACATTCACGGGGTTTGAGAATGCCAAGCCGTGCCTCGGGGGGCGCCATGACTCAACTGCGACTTTTTACTTGCATCATGAATAATTTATTGGTCAGAAGGAAGGTCCGAGCAACCTATTTTCGCCCATTTTACCCTCCAAACCTTTAGAGATTCTCCACCACCAACAATACCAAAACGCCTTCGATTCATTACGAACCTGAACAGGAAGGCCCGGGCGTGCGAAAAAAGGTACACAGAACCCGCCGTGCCCCAGTGCTCCAGCAGTCCTTGGACCCCAACCAAGTCCGTCATCCACTCCACGCAGCCGTTGCTGGATTTTTGTCTTCCCTTCTCGCATCAACACCCAATTTACACACCGCAGCCACACCGGACAGCCGACACCCGTTAAAGTCGACAACAACAGCCAACATGCCTAAGAACAAGGGAAAGGGTGGTAAGAACAGGAGAAGGGGAAAGAACGAGAACGAGTAAGGATTTCCTTTCATTCATCGTGTTGCCCGCCCGCCGACGACGACCAGCAAGATGCATCGCGCCGCCCCGCATCGCCGCCGCTACCAAGCAACCATGGCGATGTGCGCGCGCACACTAGCTCGTTGTCGTCGACGGAGTCGCATACCATAGTCTTTGCTTCTTCATATGGCTAACCACTTCGAACAGCAATGAGAAGCGCGAGTTGACCTTCAAGGAGGAGGGTCAAGGTACGTGAACACCCAACAAACGGTGTGGCGAGCGAGCGAAACGCACACACAGCAAAAACCTGCGACGTCGACGCTCGTCCATGCCCTCTCGACAAAAATAGCAAACGAACAACAACCTCACACTCATCTTTCTCTACAGAGTACGCTCAGGTCCTCAAGATGTTGGGTAACGGCAGACTTGAGGCCATGGTATGTCCTTCCGCCCCTCCCTCTTCGCCAAACTACCAAACAAGCAAACAAATAATTCTGACCTTTGCCCCGCTTTCAGTGCTTCGACGGTGTCAAGCGCCTCGGTCTCATCCGTGGCAAGCTTCGCAAGAAGATCTGGATCAACAACGGTGACATCATTCTTGTCTCCCTCCGTGAGTACCAGGACGAGAAGGGTGATGTTATCCTCAAGTACTCTGCCGACGAGGCCCGTTCTCTGTACGTTTTTCTTCTTCCCCTCCCTCACCCCCCCTCCTCGCGGTTAGTCAGTTAGCAACAGCTTACTAACCTCCACCTCTTCTCCCCACCAACAGGAAGGCCTACGGCGAGCTCCCCGATACCGCCAAGATCAACGAGACCGATACCTTCGGCCCCAACGAGGATGGCGACTGCGGCTTCGAGTTCGACGAGGACCGCGACTCCGAGGACGAGGATGGCGCCGAGGCCGGTGGCAAGACCGTTGATATCGATGACATCTAAACGTGTCGTCGACCTTTTCAACACCATATCGTCGCCTTATTCTTCTCATGAGCACCCAATGAAGAACGAGGCAACAAGCACCAAAAAGTTACCGAAACATGCGAAACAACGCCACCCTTTCCCAACTTCCCTTTCTTCCTATCCCTCTCCCTTTCACCTTCGTTCTTCTCAAGTCCGTCTCCCCAAAGGGTCTGGTCAGGAAGCAAGGGGTCGTCCAGGAAAGTCCAAAAAGCTGTCTTCTCTCTCAAACCACTCCGATCTCTGTTGTCGGTCCGCCGGCCGTACGCAGCTCATATTTAATCACCATACACGGTCAACAGCAGCCCGGTTTGGTCCCCGACAGTTAGGTGTGCCTGTTATTTCTCATTGTCTTTTTCGGTAACAAGACAAGATACAAATCAACAAATCAGGAGGGAAAACCGGATACAGGTACAATGGTGGGAGGGACGTCATTTACCTGGATCTGGTAGGTCGGTTGACTGGCGGAGTCGAGGGGTCCTATGTAGAGGACGGGGCGAAAAAAAGGATGGCATAGAGAGCATCCATCCATCAGCGGTTCGATCTATGGGATATTAAAAGCGGTTAGGCTGTTTTTTTATAGGATGGCTTTATCGTCGTCCTTCATGTTCTTTTGGGGGCTCTCTCATGTCTGGTTTTCTTTCTCTTTTTCCTTGAGCTAGGAATTGAACTTTGGTATGAACACAACTCGTCTTCTCCTTCGTGACAATCTAATGACAACCCGAAAGGACACACTATCATCAAGGTAGAGCGGTGGTGCTGACCCAACGCAAACAATTTTTAATTTTTTTTTATGCTCTCAATGACATTTTCCCTCCTCCTCCTGGCCTTCAAGTACACCTTTTTGTTAGGGTTCTGCCTGCAATCCGTCCCTTCTACGGCCACTACAGTCAATGAAGCAGACGTACAGGACACAGCCTAACAGAGGGAAAGTTAAAAAGACTGAAAGACATACCTACAGAGATAGCAAGATACGGGCAGGGAGAAAGAGAGAGACAAGAGCCATCAAGAGAGAAACATGAGCAAATACATACATACCTACCTACGTTCTCCCAGACCAGATTATGATCAACACTCTTCTTGAAAAGCTTTTCATCGACATTTCACCTCGGTTTCGTTAGAACCTTAAGAGACCAATTGCCTTGTATAGGATCTATCTAACCTCAACATCATTACTACATTATTACAAAACGCTCAACTTTTGTTCGCTACCGCTTTGGCTTATTTTGACATATTCAGAGACCGATTCGAGCACTAAGGATACAGAACAGACTAACAATGTGTAAAGTGTGTGTGATCGATTTTTTTCTTTTGAACACCGGTCCAGTAGTGAAGCGAATATTTCCAAATACGGGGAAGCTATATATGCAACGATACTGTATCCCTTCCAACCTTGTCTCCTCCTCAACTTCCTTCGCCTTCTTTCCTAGCCCTTTCCAGGCTTCCTCCTCGCTACCTTCGATAACGATTCTTCCTCTTCGTCGTCTTGATCATCCATCGCCAACTCTGATCTGCGGCCGACTCTTGGACAAATGCTTGATCGCTGGCTATCGGCGTCTCTATATTCTTCCATATTCATCACTGGACTGTTCAACTATTTTGAGGTTATCGAGGCCTCTTCACCATGCCATCGTCGACTTCGGACACTTAATCCCAGTCATCGCCATCATCCTCATCATCTGTTCAACACCAGTTAGCATCATTTTCTCACATTCCACAACGCTTCTCGGGTTACGTAAAACTTACCACTCTTGCTAACCTTCTCCTTCCTCTTCTGCAACGCCAACGCCAACGCATCCGCCATCCCACCACCGCCACCCGGCGCAACTCCAGCGGGCGGCAATCCACTACCAGCCGGCCCAGTATCGGAGGCGCCACCAGGAACAGCAGCCGCGGAACGATCACGGACCAGGCTTCTATCGACCTTCTTCAATGCCCTAATACCTCCCGCGCCCTTGATGCCGTCCAACACGGCCGAGCGAGTGCCGTCAACAGGCGGCAAGGCAGCGGCGGGCGGTGGGGGCATACCACCTGGGGGAGGGGGAGGAGGAGGTGGGGGGACGCCGCCCATGCCGCCCGGAGGAGGAGGAGGAGGCGGAGGCGGGGGTGGTGCGCCGCCTGACGGTGCGGGCATGGGAGGCATGGGAGGAGGCGGTGGGGGAGCATGTGCTGCGGGAAGGGGAGGTGGTGGAGGCGCCTGGGTGGCCGGTAAAGGCGGTGGAGGCGGCGCGTTCGAGGTCGGGAGAGGTGGTGCCTGCGGCGGTGCCGGCGGCGGCGCCGGGCTTCTAGTCGGCAACATCGGAGGCGGCCGTGAGCTCGCAGGCGGGAGGGGAGGCGCTGGACCTGGTGCCCTGGGAGGCGGGGGAGGTTGCGCAACTGCATTCCTCGGGGGCGGTGGCGGAGGAACAGAGCCACGGCTAGGAGGCGGCGGGGGTACACTTCGTTGGCCTGTGAATGGAGGAGGCACGCCAAACTTATGGCTCGGGTCCGAATCTTCAAGTGGTGTCTTGGGCGGCCGGGGAGGTGGTGGAGGTCCAGGCGCAGAGGGGGTAGGTCGCGGAGGATCAGCATGGGCGAACTTGCCAGCATCGGCAATGGGAGGAGGAACAGCGAATCTTGGCCTGGGGGGTGAGTCTCGCGTGGGGGTCGGTTCCTGGTGGCTGTCGGTGTCGAGCTTGCCGGATCTCCTTGCTGGAGGGGGAGGCGGGGGTGCCGGTCCTCTCCTGGATGTCGACGGAGTTACCGACTCGGAGACACTGCGTAGAGGAGCAGCAGGAGGTGGTGGTGGAGGAGCTCTCATTGCGGGACCACCAGGAGGAGCAGATGGTGGCGGAGGAGGAGGAGTGCTCGTGTGTGTGCTCTGCTTCGCTTGTTCCTGCTTCAAGAACTCAATGATAAAGTCCTGGTTGTCGCGAATGAAGTCGTCGTCGAGGCCTTGGGCCTTGAGGTCGTCACCAAAGTGTTCCCTCCACAAGGGATCGAAAGCATCCAAGGTCGCAAACTCGGAAGGAGGCTTGTGTCCGTTCATTCCATTGGTCATACGGCTTGCCGATGCAGCGGCGCGCGGCGACTCGGGCGGGGTGGCTGTCGGAGACGAGAGCTTATGTCCTCCAAACAGACCTCCGAAAAGACCGTGGTGCTTGTGGTGGTGTGCCTGGGATGCGCCTCCGAAAGGAGTCTTGCTGGTAGCCTTGCTGGCGTTCTTTTCCCTGTCATTCATCTTCTTGAGAAACTGCTTGGCCTCCTTCTCATCCACGAAGGACAAGCCGGCTAGGCATTCCTCGAGTTCGAAAGTGTGGAAGAAGACGCGGTCCTGGTTGTAGGTCCAAGTGTCGAAGATCTCCTGGTCCCAAATCACTCCCCTGTTTCCGGGCTGTCCGATGTCAGCCAAATCGTGTGTACCCGCGCAATCATCTTTGGAGCACTTACCGAAATATCAACCATCTTGATCCAGTATGTGTTGCCCACGAGATCGTTTGCCAGCACGACAGCACCCTGGAGGCCGGTATAGGTCCATTTCGACGGATCGGGATAGGCTACGTAGAGCCTGGCAACGGCGACGGCATGGATCTTGTTGGTCTGCTTGGGCACCCAGCGCTTGACCGTCTCCTTGTCATCGTCGCCAAGGATAGACGGCATGGTGAAGAGGGATGCGGGGTGAAAGCGCGGAAGTGGTGGGTGGTGACTTGCTGCCTGGCGTCCCCTTTAGATCGCCCAGGGGGAGCAAAGCATGGATAGACTGGAAGTCGGTATGCGCGAGGTTTGGTAGAAGGACTCGTTCGGCGGGCGCAGCGCCGAAAGATGATGTTCTGAAGCTTGATCGTCGTTCCTTGATTCGGTCGGTCGGCGAGGGGGTTAAACGTCGAGCGAAGAAGGGTGAGGTAGCCAGTGGAAGTGGGATGTCGTATTAAGCTTTTCGGGGGTGTTGGCGCTTCTTGTCGAGAGCCCGAGTGTCTTGTTGGTATAAAATAAAGCAAAGCTCCGTGACGGAAGCCTGGAGGGGACAATGGAAGTTGCCGGTTAGCTTGTAGGCACGGATGTTTGGTGGGTGGTGGGAGACTCGGCCTTACGCGTCCAATGACTGAAAGGAGCAAAGAGAGGAGGGCAGCAGGCTAGGAATCACGTACCTCGGAGAATGATCCAGGAGCCTGGCTGAAGCTTAGGATCTGCCGTGGAGAAGCAACGTATTATTCAAGCCTTACAAGGAGGAGTAAGGATAGAAAACGTTTGTATGTTGCGAGAATAAGTTGAATTGCGGGTGTACCTGGCAAGAAGGTTATAGACTTGTTGGAGTTGCATCACCACGGCGGAGCGACGGTCAGCTCCAGTGTTGGACTGACTGGACTGGACTGGACTTGACTCGAATCATGGCAAACCTATAACCCCAGCAATCCCTTTAGCGGTGAAAATGTATCCTTTTCGCTAAGCCCCAATCGGATAGGCGCCCGGAATCTACAGTTACATCTTGGCGGATGCAGATACCTCGATTTTACCACCTTTTGTAGCGATTTTAATATTGCACTAGATGTAGAGTGTGATTTGGCGCGGGGAAACTAGAAGCGAGCTAATAAATTTTAATATATCTTGAGCTAAGTAAAGCTATTCCCAGATTTGATTAACGTAAGTGGGTTAACTAATAGCAGTTTCGCTTACAAATTGTGACGTTGTAGGTGATATAGTATAAGGTGGTTAAAGTTTGCTTTGTGCCTTGCTTATTTAGTATATTGAGGGAGGAATTAGTTTTGAAGGCGGCGGTATTTTTAAATTATATTAATGAATATATTAAGTAGGTAAATCGTTTTATTTATTATCTTCTTTTATATTTTTTTGTAGTAATATCCTTAATAATCGATATTTGTATTAGGGATTTAGTTAGCGAAATACGGTAGGTTGTAGTTATTTTACTGAAAGTTGCTTAGATTTTATTAATTAATTAGACTTTAAAATCTTTATATACGGTACGTTTCTTTTAAGAAAAGGGAGGGCTGAACAGTCTATTTCGTTAGTTTAATATTAGGTTGGCCGCGATAACTTCTATGTAAAAATAATATATTATTAGTATATAATTAATATAGGTATTAAATATAAGTAATATATTAAGGTAGAAATTAATAAATAATATTATAAATAGACTGCGGCAGTGGCGGTAATTATACGTATTATATGCGTATAATTAATTACTAATATTAACTCCGTTTATATTAAAGTTATACAAGTAAATAATTAGTAGTATTTAGATTATTATTACACTTTTATTATTAAAGTAATCCCTTATAGTACTTTTACACGTAGGGCAACAATATTATATATAGGTACAAAATTCGTCGCTTATATAGTACGTCGATAAGAAGTTCACTATTTAATAATCTTTTATATAATAAAAGATTATTCTAGTATTTTAATTTGGATTTAATATAATTTTCTCGTCTTTTTTAGGTTTTAGGCCCGGAAGATTTAATACGGATCGATATAGAATCTTAAACAGTACTTATTCTTTTTTATCGTCGTTATTTCGAAGTTTTTTAAATTCGGGTATTGTCTGGTTTAAATATATTGTATTAGTGATTGCGATTTATTTTATATAAAGGTAGCGGGTAAAAGCGATAGTTATAAAGAGGTTATTAATAAATACGTAATAAATTAAATCGCGCAATAGAGTAAATAAATTTATTATAATATTTAAAACGACTATTTAAATTAGTTTAAAATTACTTTAATTAATACCCTACGTTAGCTAATAAATATTTTTATAATAGAAGGAGAGAACATATTTATTTACGGTTTTAAATTAATAATACCCTTTTTATTATTATATTACTATTAATTGAAAAAGTAATTACTAGACGTACTAACCTAATATTTAATATTGCGGGGTATTAATTTATTAAGTATATAAATTATAATTTTATTTTTATCGGTATATTTTACTATTTTTTCGTCGACAACGATATTTTGCGGCGGGGTTTGTATTTTAATATAGATTTTCTAAATATATTTGTTGAAGTCGCGGATTTTATCCTATAAGTTAAGACCTTCTTAAGTAGGATCCTATATATAAAATTATTTTAATAATATTTCGAATTAAAAAAAAGGTATTTAGTTGCGGATAGGGTAATTCGGGCGCCTTTCCTTCTTTTACTAGTACGACGGGAGGTTTAGCTCTATATAGAGACTGATATATAGTAATATAATGAATAAGATATATAGTTCCTCTACGTAAGTCGGTACCTATTTAGTATTACGAGAGTAAGGGTTATCGTCGCCCGGTAACAAGATTTTTCGAAGGTTGGTCTAGATAGCTTACTATTCGATTTTACGGCGGGGAAAATATTTGAGAAATATTAATAAAATTGTAATAGGAATACCGTTAGGATAGATTTGTGCTATAAATGTGCCGTTATTATTATAGATAGGTTTAAAGGGGAAATTATACGAGTTAATCGTATTTATATAGAGGTTTTAGGGTTTATAGGGTATAATACGTTCCTAATCGTTCGGTATATTATTAGGAAGTTCCCCTATTATCCGCTGGATCTGATAGAGCTATATGTACGAGCTCGTATTATTATTACCTTCGAAATAGCGGCCGGCGATTATATTGTTAGGTGGTTTAGGGAGGCCTTTATTGCGGTCTTTATTATTGCGCTTACGTTCTTCTTTAGAATTAAGTACGTAGATACCCTTATCGTCGTTAGTATCTAGCTTTAGTTAATTAGGACTAAGGAATATTCTTCTACTACATAGTCGTATAATAGGGAATAGGTCGTTTACGGGGTTAATTGCGGGGTGCTACTCGTTTTTTGGCTTGGGATTGTAGCGATTTAAAATATACGATAAATTTATTTTAACGATTAATAATACTAATAAAACGATTTAGTGTTATTTTTATTTAATTATTCGAGATCGATATAGTTTGGTAAGTCTGTCCTCAACCTTAATAGACGATGTAGAATCGCTGATTTTACTAGTAAAAAGCATATATTTGACATCGTCGATCGATTATATGGATAATATAGTTAGCGTGCTTAGCGAATCCTTTAGAAGTCACCATGTACTGTAGGTAGTAGGGCGGTCTTGGCGAAAAGGATACATTTTCACCGCTAAAGGGATGACTAATTTCCGACTACTGGACACGGACCAGATAGCGTCGTGATAGCGTGCCAGGGGTGGATAGGCCGTCAATTGGGGTGTCCACTAACAGTGGGTATCTTTCACATCCCCTCGTGGGAAACCCCTCCACTCACTATCCGCTTGCACAGCCGACCTTCCGCTTCCTCCACAGTCCACACAAGTGAGTAGAGGTTGACCAACAACATGTACACGTTTGAGAGTTAATTCAATATGGGATGCAAGTACTGCTAGCATAGGATAACATATATGCCTTCGTATTCTGTACTGGCCCTTGGGCGCAATTACACACAAGTCACCTCAGGGTCCATCAAACAAGACTCCATCAGAATTGTCAAAAACAGTTCAATTATCTAGAGGTATGTGTCATTCAGTCGTTAGGTATTCATTCCGTCCCTCCTTTCCCATGTCTGTCCATTCAAACAGTCCCTTCCTTTACTTGTTAAGCTGCTCGGCCTTGGCCCTGCGCTCCTCCTTGGTGCCCTCCTCGCCGCCGATGTTCTGGGAAATAGCGGGACCGGGCATGGCCTTTGACGCCTGCTCGAACGTGGCCTTGGCGCTGTCAGCGAGCTTGTTGAGAGGGTTGTTGGAGTTCTTCTGTTTGTTTGGTCATAGGGTCAGTACCTGTTCGTTCTCTTTCGCTACATCACAAGCAAGGAAGGAATAACATACCTGCTCGTCCTTCTGGGTATCGTGGGGAAGGATGTTGACTTCCTTCTTGCTGAGATCGTCGCCGCCGGCCATTGTGACGGTTTGGATGGTGGTGTTGTTATGAGTGGGGGTCTTGGGTCGCAGAGAGACAAGTTGATATCGTCTTGCAGGATGATGGGTAAGGCGTAAAGGACAAGATTGTAGCGGTCGAGAAGGGTCTTTTTATATAAAAGAATGAAGAAGAGAAGAAAAAGAAACCTGTAGTCATCGTACCACGTACAAGGGCCCCAAAGAGAGGGTGTAAGACAATGACGTCGCTAAGGTAGGTTGTGGTCACGGGCACACCCCATCTGTTGCTGTTAATGGCAGCTGCAGCGGCTATAGGCGCACCTTCAGTGTATTGGAACCCTCCCACGAACAGCGCATCAAACAGAACACCTCGACTCCCAACTGGAAGGAACCACTCAGGGACCGCCATTGCCATCCAGTACTACAACACATGATACTTCCTAGCTTTTCTCCATCATGATACTCAACTGACCGAGAAACACTGCCCCGCATGTCGGCCTCCAGTGCCCCGCAACCCGTGAAGCTCTCACTTCCTCTTGTGCGTCGTCCATGGATGATCATTTGTTTATGTTTTCATCTAGACTAATAGCCCCAAACAGGTCTACCAACAGAAGCTGTTTGAAGAGCTTCGCAAAGAAGATGAGCTCGTCATTCTTGCCCGAGGCCTCGGCCTTGTGCGCCTCATCACCAACCTGCTTCACTCATACGACGCCGCAGGAAACAACCTGATTGTGCTTGTCAACTCTGAAGACAGAGAGAATGCCTGGATTGGTGAAGCCCTGGCCGAGCATGCCGCCATCAGCATGTCTCCCAAGGCCAGAGGTTTGACGGTGGTCAACACAGACTTCACCAGTGTCGGAACAAGGGAGAAGATGTACGCTCAGGGTGGCATCTTCAGCATCACCTCGCGCATCTTGGTTGTTGACCTGTTGACCAACCTCTTGAACCCAGAGACCATCACGGGCATCATTGTCCTCCATGCGGATCGCATAGTTGCTACTTCCCTAGAGGCCTTCATTCTCAGGATATACCGCCAGAAGAACAAGGCTGGCTTTCTCAAGGCCTTCTCAGATAACCCGGACCCCTTCACTGTAGGCTTTTCGCCACTGGCTACCATGATGAGAAACATGTTTCTCCGAAAGGCTTCGCTGTGGCCTCGGTTTCATGTTCAGGTTGCTCAATCCTTGGAAGGAAAGAAAAAGGCAGAAGTTATCGAGTTGGAAGTTCCCATGACCGACCCCATGAGGGAGATCCAGACTGCCATCATGGAGTGTGTCGAACTCAGCATCCACGAGCTCAAAAAGGAAAACACCGGGCTGGAAATGGAAGACTGGAACTTGGACAGTGCTCTGACCAGGAACTTTGATCTTATGGTACGGAGACAACTGGAGCCAAACTGGCATAGGGTCAGTTGGAAGACCAAGCAGATTGCTGGCGATCTGACAGTCCTTCGTGGTATGCTCCAGTCTATCCTCGCCCTCGACGCTGTGTCATTCTTGCAACAACTGGACACCATTCATGCCGCACATAAGCCTGCTCCTGGAACCACCAGGCAGACAGAGTCACCTTGGCTGTTCTCTGACGCGGCCCAGACCATCTTTGAGACTGCAAGACAGCGAGTCTACTCTAGCAAGCAAAAGGCGGGTCCAAACTCAACCATCGAGTCACTCAAGCCCGTCCTGGAAGAACAGCCAAAGTGGGCTGTCCTTGCCGACGTCTTGGAGGAGATCGATAGAGATCTCTACTTTGAACCAGCTGTTCGCGATGACTCCAACGGCACCATTTTGATTATGTGTGCCGACACAGACACATGTCGTCAACTACGCGACTACCTACAAACAATGCACATCCGGCCTCGAACGGCAAAGAAGGTAGAAGAGGTCTACGATCCCGAAGAGGACAAACCATCAGGCGCCTTTTTGATGCGGCGAAAACTACGAAACTATCTCAACTGGAAACGAGAATTCGCCCAAGTCAACAACGTCCTCTTCTCCGAGAACCAAAAAGCCCTCAGCGGCGCCGTCGACCCGCGACTTCCCCAGGCTAGAGGCCGAGGAGGAGGAGCACCAGCCAACAAACGGCGCCGAGTCCGCGGCGGCGGCGGCGGTATGGGAAGCAACCCTAGCCGTCACGAAAACGGCAGTATCGTCCAACACTTCGAGAAGCCCAACGAGGTAGCCGACCTGATGTCGGAAATCCAAATCACCGAAGACGACGCAGGCGGCCAAGCCGCTGAAGAACTCATCACCTTCACCACCACCACGGCCGCGGACCCGCTCGAGGACATGGACGACTACTACCAGCTCTACGACATGCAAGATCTGGTGGTCATCCACGCCTACGAGGGCGACCAAGACGAGCACGTGCTGGAAGAAGTAAAACCCAAATACATCATCATGTACGAGCCCGACGCGTCCTTCATCCGGCGCGTCGAAGTGTACCGGTCCTCGCACAACGACCGCAACGTGCGCGTCTATTTTCTCTATTACGGCGGCTCCGTCGAAGAGCAGCGCTATCTTTCCTCTGTCCGTCGCGAAAAAGACGCCTTCACCAAGTTGATCAAAGAGCGCGCGAGCATGTCCATCGTCATGACGACGGATTCTAATGTCGAAGACGACCCCGAATCCGCTTTTCTCCGAACAATCAACACCCGGATCGCCGGCGGCGGCAAGCTCAAAGCCACGGCCCAACCCCCCCGCGTCGTCGTCGACGTGCGCGAGTTCCGCTCCTCTTTGCCTTCCCTGCTCCATGCCAGATCGATGGTCATAGTCCCCTGCATGTTAACCGTAGGCGACTACATTTTATCGCCGAATATCTGCGTCGAGCGCAAATCCGTTTCGGATCTGATCTCGTCTTTCAAAGACGGGAGGCTGTACGCCCAGTGCGAGACCATGTTCCTCCATTACAAGAACCCGATGTTGCTGATCGAGTTCGATCAGAATAAGAGCTTCACTTTGGAGCCGTTTGCCGATCTGAGCGGTAGTTTGAGGAGCGTAAACCCCGAAAACGCGGGCGCGAATGATGTCCAATCGAAAATCGTTTTACTTACCCTGGCCTTCCCCAAGCTGCGCATCATCTGGTCTTCCTCACCCTATGAAACGGCAGAGATTTTTGAGAGGCTGAAAACGTTGGAGGAGGAACCCGATCCCATCGCTGCTGTCCGCGCGGGATTAGGAGAGGGGGAGAGTCCGGAGGATGGGGTGAATGAGGGCAAGGGCGGCGTGGGGATTAATGGGGGGACTTTCAACATGGAGGCCCAAGAAATGTTGGGCAAGGTTCCTGGTGTGACGCCGAAGAATATCAGGAATATTATGGCCGAGGCGGAGAATGTGAGGGAGGTTGCGAATATGGAGGTTGAGGAATTGGGCAGGTTGGTGGGGAGAGAGGCGGCGGGGAAGATTGTTGATTTCTTCAAGAAGGATGTACTGGAGGATCACAGTGGGTAGATAGGTGGTTCTGAATGGGACCGTGAGTGTGTTTGAAGTAACTGTGTGGTTGCCGTGTTCGAAAGTAGGAAGGGAATCAAGGCTGTTTGGTGGAAAGATGTGATTGAGCCCTCGACAACTAGACCTTGGCAAGATAGAATAGAGACGATATTGCGCAGACAGGTCGTTGTGGTTCATCTGTCGATGAAGTAAGTCAAACCAGTCTATCAGTTTAGAGGTAGTGATCAAATATTTTCACGTATCACCAGTTAAGCCAACAAGTAGACCATAAGTGATGTTGAAAATCCGATACATTCCTAACACTACCAGTCTCCTTTCCTCGTCAAGACATGAACCGAATGCGAAACGTAAAGTGAAGGGGTATAGGGTATCTCTTCGTCATGCTATCGTATCGTGTATCCTCCTCTCCTTCTTCCGTAGCTCGTAGCTCATTATCGCATTATGCTTGCTTGCTTGCTCGCCAAGTGGTACAAAAGGGCCAAAGCCAAAGCCAAAGACAAAAGGAAAAATCAAAAAAGTGCAGTTGCTCGTCTGGGTATCTTTTCAACTTTCCACCACCGTCCGTCCCCTTTCCCCTTCATGGTCTTCTTCTTCTTTTGACAGCTCAGGTTCGTGTGTTGAGGAGAGATCAGATCAGATGGTAGCAGTAGTGTGCGCATGCCTCGTCCTTCCCATGCCACCGGTCCTCCTCCTCATGCGACCGCGGCGGCTGCCGCAGTAGTTGCACGTCAAAAAGCCGACGATCACGTCGATGACGCCGATGACGCCGTTGATGATGGCCATGAGGATGGCGCCGATGCCGTGCACGACGCCCATGATGGCGCGGCCGATGGTGCGGAAGACGCTTTGGATCTGTTTTTTTGTTTTATGTTAGTATTTTGGTGCGATGGGGAGAATGGAAGGTGGGGGACATACGCAAGATACGACGGCGCCCATTTTGATATCTTTGTTATGATGTTCTTAGGTTGTGGTTGTGGTTTTGGTTGTAGGTGGCTGTAGGTGTGATGTTGTTGGTAGTAGAGATGCTTCGCAGATAGATAGTTCGAAGTCTTTCTTGGAAGATGGTTTGTATGACTGTGATTGAAAGGATGAATCACGGTTGAGAGGGAAGGGAAGGTGTGATATATATGCGCAATTGTTTTCGTCAGGTCTTGCAACAAGGCAAGGCACACATCCAATTCAAGTCATTCAAGTCATCTGCACGTTCGTCACTTCTCTCCCTTGAGCAGGAATTTTTCGTTCATCTCGTTCCATTGGCTTGTCCATTCACTTCAATCTTTCAGCCCACTTTGGTACCTACCGTCACCTACCCGCTCGTATGTGTGTGTATGTCAATTTTGCTTGTTTGTGTGTGCCAGTTCATCTGGTGCAAAAGTGCCTGTGACGTCACAAGGCGGCTGTTAGGTAGCGGTAGTACAACCTTTTGTCTATTTCTTTTGACGTCGGCTCGGCACCTGCCATCTTGGCTTTCAACATTCCCAATAGCGGAACGTACCCCGAAGCTAGCCTTGGCCGCTTGTGTTGTACCTTGAATTTTCTCGCCAAACCAAAAGTTTTTTTTCGCCGAGAAACCTAGACAGACGCGGGTTGATGTCGTCGTTGGCCGTTTGACCCTTGTGCATGGCCCACCTTCGGACGCATTCGAGACGCACGAAGCTAACCAACCACAGAGCTGGATTGCAGAGTATGGTGAGTAACCGCCTTCACATATCACCAAATTCGTCACGGCACTCGTCCGTCACGCGATGATGTGGTGATATTTTTGATAGATTCATAGTTAATCATGGCTAGTGTGTTTAGGCAAGTGGCTGAGCAACCTGGCAACCACTAGGAAGGCTGCTTGCGATAAGGAGAAGTGGCTGGTTACGTATTGGCTTGCCTCTTCTGCCTCTTTTCCATATTGCAAGTTACGTATTTTGATCACCATGATAGATGAAGGGGAGGTGGAAGATGTAATGCCACATGTGGCTTGACGTCTTACTTCCCTTCTCTCCCTCCAAGCAACCTGACTCATCTGATTAAGCATCGTCAGGTATAGAGTGTCTGGAGGCGAGAAACTCCCAGCAACTCATCATTCACTGCATCACTGATTGCTGTGGCTTTCCTCTTCTCCGTCTCTGCAACTTCACCTACCCGATTACGATAGCCTCACCTCTATCTCGACCCCCCCGCCCCCCTGAAACTTCTTCACCCGGTGGGCATCAAAACTTCAATTCCTTGGCACACTAGACTGTCATCCCGCATGGCCGCAAAGGAAAAAAAAAAAAAAAAGGAAACAAAGGGTCGCAGGGTGCAGCAAGTTGTGAAAAGTGGATTGCCCCTACGTCATAGGCGTTCCCCACTGCGGCATACTTGCATGAGCGGGCTGCACATGGCTTGTGGATCCCGCGCTTGGCGGACCCCCTTAGCCTAGCCTAGCCTTGTCTTCCATCCTGTTTGGCGGATGGTTCAGTTGTCTCTTCCGTTTTGGCAGGGCTCCTAATTACTATTGTATCTCCGGAAGTGACGGCATATAGAAAGTGTAGTACTAAAACACATCAACGCGGCAGGACGAGGACTACTTCGTTGCTTGCCTGGGCTCCCAGACGGACATCACATCACCTTCAGGTACGTAGGAAGACTGAAGGCTCAAGGATATTATCGAGTTTAAAGAACATGTGGATTCGGTCCGGAAGACCCTGAATTCTCAAAGACAAGCCGAGACCTTCCATCATCCCGCATAGCCAAGAATGTTTTCTCCGCGAATAAACAAGGTTTAAACTGGAGAACATCCGGACGGTGCTGAAGACTGTAGTGTACTGTACCTGGTTTCTTTTCTCCTTGTTGACGTTTGGCACGCAAAGACATGGGTAGGTAGCCTTGTGATGTCAACCTTTTTGTGTTGTTCATCCAGGGTCTTAATGGAACTATCGATATGTGAAACTGACACCATCGTCGTCTTCTCCAGGCCTCCAGTAGGATTCAGGGTCCAGTTCCATGGATTCGAACATCACATCATACTGATAAGGTTATTCTTGTCGGATGCCACTCAAGGTGCCATTGCCGAAGAGTGTCATCTTATACATTAGATATTATTCCACTACGATTTGCTCTTCCTCCCTTCTACACTTGGTCCAAACCACGGAAGATCTACGGTATATACCGGACATTTGACCCGTCGTCCGTTGACCAACGGAACCGCTTCCCGCTTCCCCCCTTAAAAATAGTAACCAAGTATAGCATCAACCCAAACCCTTCCCCTTCCTCTAACTATTCCTCAAAATTCCCACCACCCCACCCACCTTCCTCCCCAACCCCATCCCATACCCAACCTCCACCACGCCCCTCGCAAACCTCCAGCTCTGCTCCTGGTCCGGAACAGGATACTGCATCGGCCTAGGAATCGCCGTCCGGACACCAAGCCAGTAAAACCGCTCCTCGCAAACGGCCTTGATATTACACAACCCCCTGAGTCCCTCCTCGCCCGCAAACCTTCCATACCCCGACCCGCCCATGCCTCCAAACGGGAGCTGGACAGCATACGTACAGCCAAAGTCGTTGACGGCCACCATACCCGCTTTCAGTCCCTTGACGACTTGCTGCAAAGTGCCATCCCATTCCGAGCCGAACACGGAGCTTCCCAAGCCAAAGTTCGGGATGTTGGCTACGGCGAGGATGTCCTGAGCCGAAGAGGAGGCGGCGCGCATGACCACCATTATGGGACCGAAACATTCCTCCTGGGCGATGGCCATGTCGGGCCTGACGTCCACAAGCAGAGTGGGGACGAAGTAGTGACCGCTGGGGTGTTCAGGGTGGGAGTAGCGCTTGCCGCCGGCGAGGAGTCTAGCTCCCTGTTTGACGGCGTCAGCGACGAGGTTCTCGAGACGGGCGAAGGCGTTGTCCGAGATCATGGCGCCCACATCGGCTGTGGGGCCCAGACGGAGAGCGCGCACGCGCGGGGTGAGCATGGAGATGAGGGTGTCGTAGTGTTCGGGGGCGGCGACTATGCGCTCGATGCCAATGCAGTTCTGCCCGGAGGCTTGGAAGGTGCCGCGCATCAAGGTGTTGACGATGCGAGGGAGGTCGGACTTGGGGGTCGAGGCGAGCACGATGGAGGCGTCTTTGCCGCCGAGCTCGGCGAGGACGGGGATCAGGGCCTTGGAGGCCGATTCGGCGACTTTCTTGGCGACGGGCTGCGAGCCGATGAAGGTGATGTGGCTGATTTTAGGGTGGGAGGTGATGTGGTTGGCGGTTTGGGGCCAGCAGACGACGGTTTCTGATGTTTAACAAATTGGTTAGCCGTTGGTCTTCCAGGTAAGTGGTAGGGATAAGGAGACAGGAAACACGTACGAACAAGCGCAGGATTATGGCCATGCGCAACCAACGCGCCCCTAATCACACTCGTAAACCACTGCGAGCTCCAAGCCGTCTGCTCCGACACCTTGACCACGATACCGTTGCCCGCAAACAGCGCGCTAATCACGGGTCCGATCAAGTTGTGGAACGGATAGTTCCAGCTCACCAGCGCAGCGACGACGCCCAACGGCTCGTAGTGCACCGTGTTCCGCTTATACGCCATCAACAAGTTCGTAGGCCTCGACTCCGGGCGCAGCGCCTTCTCGCCGTGCTTGAGAGTCCACTGCAGCTTCTCGGCCGTGACCAGGATCTCGCCCAGCTGGGCATCCACCATCGTCTTGCCGCTGTCGAGACAAGCCACCTTGCATATCTCCTCTTGGTTGTCGAGAACATATTGGAGCAGGGAGCGAAGCACGGCGCGGCGATGGCGAAACGTGGTCTTGGCCCATTCGGCCTGGGCGGCGTGAGCTTGGTCGATGGCGCGGTCGATGCCCTCGGGGGTCGAAGGGTTGACGAAGCCGAGGAACTGGCCGGTAGCGGGGGCGTAGCATTGGATGGCAGAGGTGCCCGACACTTTGATCGAGGGCTTCTCAAGGATCTTCTCCTCCTTGGGAAAGTTGGCGGGAGAAATCGTGTAGCGGATCGGACGGTCTTCGCGGGGGCTGGCGATGTACCAGACGGCCAGCGCGGCGAGGGCCGACCAGACGAGGGCCCATGATGATTCGGGAATGTAGCCTCCTATTCTGTTGTTGTGCCGTGCTTGTCAGTACATGCAAGTAAAAGAGGGTGTAGGTAGCTGCACGTACGGCGTATCCTCCAAAGCGGTCCGGAGCTGCACGAGCAGACTTCTAGGTATCTCCGCCGCCATTCTTGTGAGCTTGTGGAGGCCAGGCCAACGGCAGACCAACTAAGCTCTCTTGACAGCAGGACTATGCCTTGGAATTGTACGTAGGTAGTTGTCGAGGAGAAGCTCGAAGTCGCAAAATAAACAAACCTCCAGGGGCAGCTCGCACTCGAGCTCGCACTACTGCTGTACTAACAAGTATTGCCTGCCGGTGGCGCTATATGTGGGGCGTACTTGCATTTGACCAATCAGTGGCACTGACGCCTGGGGCACAGCTTGAGTGCGACGGGAGCCGCAAGGGTTCCCGTCTCCCCGACCGGCCCTTTTTCTCCATGTCAACTGTGCGATTTATGAAGTCAGTCAACAATCGAGGGTCAAGGCTGTTAATCGTACTGCGATAGAAGCTGATACTGAGGAGACCGCAATACTTTTAGCTATGGTGTATGATGTCCATGTTTTCCTCATGATTTCCCAAAGAAAATCCTCAACACAATAAATAGCTGTTGACAAATAAACACCATGTAAGTGTTGCTGATACCTTCCATTCTCGTTGGTTTTCCTAGGTCTACATCTTGTTCCATGTGTTGAGTTTGGTTCACGCAAGGTTTGACGAGGTAACACATTTAAAATCATTTGGATTTGAATGCATGTGCTGTCTTGAATAATCTGAAACTTATAAACATTCATAAAAGTATGACTGCGCTAAACATGAGGAATAGAACTAACTAAGACGTGTGAATCCGTCAATACATTCATTCAGCACACTGAACAGCCATCCTAATTTGTATATCCTTTTTTCGCTGGCGACAAAGCTTACTAGTAATGAACCAAAAACAACAAGAAAGAAGTGAGGTGACGATAAGTGCGCGGGGTATATATAAATAATTAATAATATACACTTTTTGCCTTTTTGCGGGATTGTTGTAGTTGTTGTACTTCACTTTGCTTGCTCTCTCATATCTTTTGATGGCCCTCTTCTCTTCCTCCCAATTCCTCCCATTTCTTCCCATTTCCTCTTCTTCCTCACCATACCTCGTCTCTCTCCCTCCGTTAGCCCTCCCGCTTGCTTGATTGCTTCCTCAATGGCTCCCCTTCGACCCCTCTAGTAGTGGTGTGATATGTACCAAGAAAACAAAAAGCAGCCATAAACCAAAAAGTAGATTTGTTGATTCAACGGCAGCCGGAAAAAAAGGTTCGACAAAAGCAAGCAACAGTACATACCATCGCGGCAGCAGGTATAAGAACGCAGCAGGTAGCAGGCAGGCAACAGCAGCCTGTTCCAAGACCCCGTGTGACGAAAAACAAAAAACAAGACAGAAAATAGATGTGAAAATCTCCCTACCCCCCACCCCATTCCTCCCCAAGGCTGCAAGACACAGCATGCAGCTCCAACAACATCACCAACCAACCAAAAAAGTCATGTATGCGGGGCCATGAAATCATGTCCTTCCCTTTCCTTATCTTCCCGTTCCCTTCCTTCGCACTCATCTCAACTTCGTGGCCATGCATGCACTTCATTCCTTTATACTTTCTTTATCGACTCAACTCACTCGGTTCCCCCCTCTTAACGTCATTGCTGACTCTCCCGCCCTTCGTCCCTCTCATCCACGTTTTCTACCCCAGGATGCGGAACCTCGTCTTCACTCCTCTTGCTAAACACCGACAACCCCCTCTTACGCATTGTGGTCAGATTGAACCTCCTTTGCGCCGCTGGCGTCGGCAAGTTCTGCGCGGAATGTGTCGACTCGATCCGACTTAGCCTGGCAGCCGACGTAAAGTCGTTGGATTGCTCCAAACTCTGCCTGATGCGGCTGCGATCCAAATCCATTGACCGGCGCAAACGATCGTATGAAGGCCTGGCGCGGTCGATGGACGGGCGTCCGCCGCCCATTGGTGGCTCATCCTCGAGCTGGTTGGTGTCGAGCGAGTGCCGCGTGTAGTTAGTCCCGTCACTGCCGTTCTGAGCGCGCGTGTTGTGCGTAGTGACGGATGGCGGATAGATAGGCCGGCGATCCTCGTCGACACTGGTGTAGTGCGTGTGCTTGGAATGCTTGGACGACTTGGACTTGGCGCGGCGGCTGGAAGATTCGGAGGAGCCGGAGGAGGTACCCTTGAGGGCGTCATCGTCGGCAGGAGCAACGACAGGCGCTTCAATAGCCTTGTATTCGCCAGAGGAGATGCGCTCGCGAATGATGTCGACGTCGTACGGGAACATCTGCTTCTGGATGCACTTGGTGACAAGACGGGGCAACAAGCAAATGGTGGGGGTGACGATGAAAGCCATCCAGAAGGTGAACTGGGCGTAGACCTGGGGAGCGGCCTGGTAGAACTGGGCCGAGTAGCTGGTGGCCGTGTAGACGCCGGTCCAGAAGAAGATGAAGATGTCACTGAGGAAAACAACCAGGAGCATCACCCAATCCCACCTGTACGTGTTCATCAGGATGTACATGTTGATGGTCAAGACGGCAGGGTGGGCGATGTAGCAGCCCAGTCTTGTCCTTTCCTGGACGTCGAGACCATTTCCAGAGGCGGCAGGGGTGAGGATACAGAAGATGAACGGGATGAAGAAACTCATTACAGATTGGTAGATACCATCAGCCATGTAAGCCCTGCGAGATTGTTAGTGACGCCTTCAACCATACTATAGGTGCGAATTACATACCAGAATTTGGTCTGTGTCCACTCAAGCCGTTCGATACCGCGACGGTAAAGTTGAGGAACGGCCAGGGACACAGTGTCGCTCACATCCTGATCCAGGACACCCATGAGGATGACCGGGATGGAAGTGAAGAACAGGTTAAACATGAGAATGTAGGTATAGTCGAAAATGTACGAGATGTCGAAGTCGCAGAAGATCTGGAACCAGAAGATGGCCCATGTCCACACCATGTTCTTGTAGAAGAAGTTGCTAATTGTCTCTGCCAAGCGACGATAGGACCAGCGACCGTGGACGAGCACCAGGCGTGTCAGGAATCTGAACTGGCCGATGGCGTAATCAGAAGACATGACAGCCTGGCGACCTTCCTCACCAGCAATACCGACACCGACATCAGCCTCTTGAATCATGGCAACGTCGTTGGCACCATCACCGATAGAGAGGGTCATGACGTCCAAGCCGTTCTTGACCATGGAGACGACAGCAGCCTTCTGAGCGGGACTGACACGGCAGCAGAGCACCGACTTGCACTGCTTGCACAGCAGCAGGAACTTCTGCTTGAGCGTGTCACTGAGAACCCACCGAAGGGTGAATCCGTCAATGACGAGACCGTGAGTAGACGCTGGCGGTTCGTGATCCTTCTTGGCCTGCTTGAGCTCCTCATCGCTGCCGGTCATGTTGAACTTGGCCAAGCCCTTGTCGAGCTCTTCTTCGGCAAGACGCAGGTACTCAGCTTCTTGCTGGACACCAGCCTCGTCCTCGTTAACCTGCAAGCGCACAAGATCCATGTCGTTGTTGAGGAGATTGCAAGAGAAACCAATGTTGATAGCGGTCTCGACCTTGTCACCGGTAAGAACCCAGAGCTTGATACCGGCGTTGCCGAGGAGCTCAATGGCATCGGGCACACCGTCCTGGAGACGATCCTCAATGGCGGTACCTCCAAGCAGAGTGAGACCCTGTTCGATTTTGTCGGCAATTTCCTCGAGCTTCTCTTCGCGGTTCTCCAGGGCAGTAGCAGCAATGTCGTGCTCCTTCTTCCACTCGTAGTATTCCTGCTCAGTCAGCTCCTTCTCCGCAATACAGAGAGTACGGAGACCTTCGACAGCGAACATTTCGAGGTGTTCAGCGGTTTCCTTGCGCAGCTCCTTTTGCTCGCCGCGCTTCAGACGGGAGTAGATGATACTGTCGGCGCCCTTGCAGAAGAGGATGATCTTGCCGTCAGGCATTCTGACGATCGCGCTCATTCTCTTTCTGCTGGAGTTGAATTCGATGATGTTGAGAACGGGGTAGTGCATGTCCTTGCCCATGACGTTGACATTCACTCCTCCATCGGACATACCGAGGACAGTGAAGCCCATATCGCGAGCGGTAGCAACCAGAGCGGCTTCATCCGGAGATTGCGCCTTGAAGATCATCTTGGGAGAATCGCCAGGCTGCTTCTCCGCAACGACGGTGTGGCAGAGAGCAAGGGCCAGCATAAAGTGCTGGTTGGCCTTTGCTTGCTCGGGGCCGTTCTTACCAGCAAGATCTTCAACAAAGTCGGGAGCAACAAACGTAAGGTCTTCATCGTGGAGATAGGGGTTGTCGTGAATCTCACGGAGACCCATGAGGGCGCGTGCCTTGGCCTCCTCAATCTCGTCCTTGATCCTGGCGATTTCAGACTCGATGTCCACTCCGCCATTCCGCTTGCTCATTCCAATCTGCGCTTCGGTATAGGCTTCTCCGTAGGGCTGTCCGTTGATCGTGGCCTTCTTGAACTCCATCACGTTTTGCGTCAGGGTACCGGTCTTGTCGGAGAAAATGTACTCAATCTGACCAACATCGTCGGAGATGTTCCAGGACTTGGGGATACAAGGCGCATCGATCGGCTCGTAGTACATGTGGATATCGCTGTAGATGAAATAGGCCTGCAGCGTCCGGACGATTTCGAGCGAGATGTAGAGCGAGATAGGCACCAGGTTCTGGAAGACAATAACTGCAGCCCAAAAGGTGATAAATCCCGTGAGACTCGCGGTCCCGCCAATAGAGCCCCAGTCGAACCAGTAAGAGGAAGCATCGGTCTTTGACCAAGCGACACCGTTAGCGATAGCCGCGATCAGACACATAATCAGAAGAATGCCGAAGTTGTAGACGACGTTGATGTTGAGCTCACGGGCAATGCGAGCCCGCTTGCTGGGAGTAACTCCTGCATTCATCATGATTTTGGTATCGTGACCTGTAAAGACGACGACGCCGAGAGCCCATTCGGTGTTCCTAAGATTGCAGCCACGAAGAAGCATGTTGTCGATGCTAATGGGCTCCGACATTTCGATCGGGTCGCCATCCTCGTCGTTGGGAAGTTCCTGGAGCCACTTGACCGCACCGCTGTACTTGTAAAGATTGGGCTGAGGAGGCTCGCTTTCGATGATGAACTGCGCACGTTCACAATCACGGGCATGCTTCATTCCACGGCCGCACCGGAGAGCAGAGCGAACCTTGAGATTGGTTTCACCGTCCAAGTTCTTGGTCTCAACGTAGCAAGAGCCATCCGGATCTGAAGTTGACAGAATGATGATATCCGCCGGAATTTCGTCATCGTTGTAGATACGAACAAAATCCCCCACGACCAAGCTCTTCCAGGCGTCCTTGGCGAATCTGGCCTTACCAGTAATGGGAAGATTGCGGTTGACCAAGTCTCCCTTGATTTCTTGCATGCCGTATTTGTCGATCTGGCGACTTGATCCTTCACCGGGGAAGTCCATTTCATTCGGTTGGCGCGGAAGTGGCGAGGGAACTGGCGTCATTTCAACATCGTCTCGTTGGACATTGAGGGAGCGTCTAGAACGAGAGGTTCTCGACTCCATCGACATGCGCGGATCCGGTTCATCGTGCGAGGCTGTGTGGTTCTTCAGGATCGGGTTGTCGTCCTCCTTTTTCCATAGCCCTTCGGTCTGGTGCCACAGAGCACCAAAGATTTTTGAGTTTGCCTTTTTGAACCTGCGCCACATAGATACGTTATCCTCCTCGGCGTTGACATTGGGAATGCCATGCAATTTGTGGACGGGCGCATTGTTGAGAACATTATCCAAGACGGTTCTTCGGTAGTCTTCGACCGCATCCTTGATAGCGGTGACACAGATAATAACAATTAGAGGGACGGCGTTGAGTCCGGGGTTAACACCACCAAATATGGGGAAAATCTAGGAGGGCGTTCACGTATCAGCATCAACAACACTAGAGGCTCAAAAGACATGGCTAGCTCTGGTTTCCGAACAAGGGGTGGGATCGGCAGGGGGCAAGGAGTTCCAGAGGGAGAGCGGATCTTGCGGTGGCAGCGGTGGAGGAGTTGGATACTCACAACTAAAATAACAAGGAAAAGGAAGAAAATGTTGGCAATATTGTGAAACTGAAACCACAAGTTCTTGGGGATGAAGGAGAGCGGCGTGTATTTTGCTGTCCGGATCTTGTTTCGCGGATACTGCTGCGTTGGATGTCCTTCGTCATCCTTGAAGTCGTCGGCTAATGGCAGGCCAAAGAAGACGGTCCTTGGTTCTGAATGTTGACCTTCGGCGTCATCCTTTCCTGCGTTACTACCGGCAGTAGGCGGCGGCGTCTCGGACTGCCCTGCCGTCGAGTCGGATTTCCCCGAGTGCCCCGAGTGCCCCGAGGCCCTCTTCTTCTCGGCGCCGAAAGCGTTTCCTTTGTTGTTCCTATTCCTCAACGAGAGGCGCTTCAGCCCACTGCTCTTGACGGTGAGTTTCCGTGTAGCCCATCGTGATCGTTGCGTCGAGTTTATTGGTGTTGGTTCAGCACCCCCTTCTTCTTCGTCTGCTGGTCTGGGAGTCATGATGAGGGAGTCGCGGGCAGAGCCCGATCAGCCCGAGCTGTGCGCCAGGATGGCCAAGTTGGCCTTCGTTGCTGTTTAAATCGCCACTTCAAGTTGTGGTAACTGGGTTGCGAAAAGGCCAATTCAATGGTCGGCGATGCGATTGATGACCCGGTGGCAGTACGGTAGAGCACCTGGTTCGATCTCGTGAGGGAGGGAGCTGAGGTGATGGAACTCGAAATGCTAAGTAAGAAGTGTCGTCGGTATCCCGGTGCAGGCGAATCCCGACAAAGCAAAACTTGGGAAGGGAGTTGCGGATGTTGCGGATGTTGCAGGACGTTATGGGTTTCGGGATATAGCGTCAGGTCGTTGAATGGTAGAAGAAGCAAATGTAAGGTATGCGACTAGTCGATTCGGACGGAAGATCACGAAAAGAGCGTCAGAGTCGTAACCAAGAGCGATCTGAGAGTTCAGGCGCGGCTGGCACGTTCTCGAAGGGGGGAAATGGGAAAGAGAGCGAAAAGAGAGTTTTGGCGCCCTTGGACGGTGGGAAGAGAAGGGCGGCGGTTTATTGGATGGCAGCCCGTCACAGCACAGCACTCAGCGAGATGGGATGCGGTGCGTGTGTCCAGTATGAGAGTGAGTGCGAGAGGGCAGAATCATTCAGTGCTGACGGGAGTGAGGCAGTAGCAGTCCAGTACAGCACGCAGCAGCAGTGACAGCGGGTTGGCAGTGAGGAACAGAAGGCACTGAGTGGTCAGGGCAGCAGGGCCACCATGGTCGTGGGCTGGGCAGGGGCACGGAGACCTGGGCTCCTTCTAGGGCCCGGGAAAGCCGGGGTTGACTTTTCTGGGGCCAACAGAAGCCAGGGCAAGTGGATCCGGCACAACGAAGCGGACTTGTAACAAGTACGAGCGACTGTAACCACTGGTACGAGTTGATACACGTTCAAACCCGTCACGAAAGGTACCTAGAGGTAGTCCCGGCTTGTATTTTTTGTCTCCATCCAGGCCGTTGATCAGTGCATTGCTTGTTGCTGCAGGAGGATGGAGCTCGAAGGGCCATCATCCAATTGGACTGCATTTCAGCCGGATGAGGTCACTGCATGGCCGAAAGATAAAATGACATTTCACAGGGTCAAAACCGCAAAGACCGAAACCCACGATACGCGTTTCTTGGCAAGGGAACTGAACCTTTTCCACTTCTGACTTTTCCGTTCTTTCAGAATTACAGACACCTTTCCTTGCACTTTCCAGGCCAAGGGATCTGGAATACCACAATCCCAATGATGGAAAGATCCAACATGCACCATGTGGACGGCCCGATGGACGACTGTGAAAGGCCGACAAAACCGGGTTTCTGAACGAAACCATCTAGATACAACCTCGGACCCTGGAATTGGTAATCAACGAAATTGTACCCATCGCCAGCCAACCAGGGACGCCGGCCATCCTCCTTCCCACGCTTCCACGATTTCCACTCTTTTTCGCCCACCGCCAAAGTGCAACGAAGAAGAACCTAGGGCCCAGGAGACTCCCCAGTTCATTTCACGGCGTCGCGGCACGAGAAATGTGGGGCATCTGGGCCTTCTTCCACTCGTTCCTGGCGTTGTTCCTCCACTCCCGCTTGTTCACCACCACGGCCAACCCTGTTGTTCGCCAAATACCATAGTCGCGGTCAACGGGCACCTCGAAAGTCGAACTGAGACTTTTTGGACTTTGTCCGGCCCGGCTCTGGAATCGGTTGATGCTGGAATCCGCCCAGCCATGGTTATTCGGTGTTATTCACAAGAATAACCTAAACGCCCGGCACATGCCTCAACCGGCCACCTCCAACTCATATCTTTATTCCTCTGCCTTTCTGTGTATCAATGGAATGGTTACACGTGAAACATTACCAGAGCAAATACTCCAACCTCGACACCATACCCTCGACACCTTGGCACCTGATTCCAAAAAGACCACAGTGGCATCCGGGAGGCCCGGCCCCTCGCTGTCAGCTCCCAGAGAGGCTTGACGCCCCGTCCCTTTGTCTCTCCCTGTAAAGCCTGTGTGTAATAGCACACCAAATGCACGTGCTGGCCAAGAAACATGGAAGCCGTCGTCGATCTTGCGGTTTTCTTGCAGAGATCGCAGGTGGAAAGGTGGGAAGAAGTGGGGGATAGGGATTCCGAACAATGGCCTTTCCGGGCCATATCAACGGAACCAATCAACCACTCAATTTATTCTCACTCCCCTCCTCGCGATGCACCCGGTGCACCTCCTCATTTCTCTATCTGACTTTTTTATAGTCAGCAGGTTTGAGATCTGTCTGATCTCTCTCCGCTCTCGGTACGTACGGTTATTGTTCCCTTGAATATGATACGTTTATACAGGGCACACTTACAGACCTTCACCATACATCGTGGAGATCAGGAAGGTGTCAGCAAAAGCAAGAAGCAGCCATCATCCATCACGCAATGCGCTTTGCCCTGCTATTTTTTTTTTCCCTCGGGGTTTACCCAAAACCCGGGTCCCGAAGCCGCGTCGTATAAAAGTCCGCAATGGTCCAGCTTCGGAGCCATTCCTCTTTCTGAACCCTCCAAGTGGAAGGCGACGAATAGAACGGAGTCGCCTGCCCAATCAGGTATAAGTTCTCATTCATCTGCAAATTGAAGTGGTAGCTTGACGGGCTTGGCTCACAGTTTCAATATTCAATACTCGGCTTTCTTGAATTGGAGACTTGCCAAAAATGTTGCATTGCGAAACAGTTGCCTCTCGAAAAAAACACAAAAGACCGAATCGCGGGGTTTTGATCTTCGCACTTTGATGAAGGGCGGACTACCCTAAAGAGATCTTCTCTTATCGTGGGGAAGACCGACCACCTTACCCAACCAACGAAAGAAAAAAATAGGGGCTAGCTCTGCAGCCATGGGGGCAACTGAGTGGTATCTTGAAATCTTCAGTCCACAGTGGACGTTGAATTCTGATCTCTCTTTCTCATGATCCAATACTACAAGCCCATCCGCCGCCTCATTATTATGACTTGCAGCGCCACCAGACCAGGTGCCCCAGTGTTCTCAAGCAGCGCCATATATTTACCAGAAAATGCAGCCAGCCAGCCTTGGCCGCGGTTTATACAACGATTTCATTTAATAAAAACATGACTGACCAGATAGAGATCCATGATCACACCGCTGGCAGCGCGTCTACTCGTCCCCGTCGTTGATGAGGATCCCGGATTCTGCCTAGCCTAGGATGGAGAAACAACCTGAAAAGAAAGAAACCCAGGCGGTCCTGACAAGGGAAGCAAAACGGAGCCCGACCGATGGCCGACTGACCACCGCCGACCCGGCGAACCCAGCTACCCAGCGACCCCTATTTTACAGCCTCGATGGACCCTCTTCAAGAAAGATAAGGACGGGGTCTAATAACGACTCCCAACCTCAATTCCTAACCCTTTTCACAAGCCTTGCGAGCAATACCTTCAAGGTTCTTCTCTCCAGTCTCGCATGTCCGAGACCCGAAAGCATTCCCCTGTGTCTCTCTTTCTGAAGACTCAAAGATGAAAAGATTTGCGGCTCAGCCCGGCCCGTCTGCTCGCTCGCTGCCAGCCCAGTGCGGCGCCTGCCCCGGCCGGTGTACGCCGTTACCGCCGCTGTGCCTAGCAGGGCAGGGCAGGGCAAAGATATCCCGTGACTACCAAGTGAACGTCGACCGCCTCTTGAATGAATGAATGGGTCATGACCCTTTTCAGTAAACAATCTTCCTTGGATACCTCTACCGACCTATCTCTAGGCTTTGGATCTGATGTGGTTCCCGATATGGTGTTTGTGTAACACGCCAATTTTACCTGTGACGATGTTTCAGTGACATTGGTTCATCCCAAAACCACCGCAAGATTTCTTAGGCTTCTGGTTTGGGGGTTTGGTTTTCGGGTGCCCTCTAAGCCTCGTTCGTGATACAGTACGCTTGAGTACAGAGTTCTCGGAGTTGCCAGTTTGCGTTTTACTGCTTCTGGCATCTACAGATGAGGAAAGAGGAAGGGACGAACACCGTGCAAGGCTAAAAGTATACCCCGATAAGGGCTTCCACACTTCACGATTTGCCCACTTCCGACTTGGGACTTATGAGCTCGTGATGAATCATCATGACCCCTCATGACGCTTACATCGTTGAAAAAATGCCATGATGCTTATCACCGAACTGTAGGTCGCAAAGCTAGAGATACCACCGGTGCCAGTAACATGACACAACCGCACAAACAAACACCCGTTAAACGCAGCACATACACCAAAGCTCCGGGTAGACAAATGTACTGCGTAGGGCAAGTTTTATACTACCACTTTTAGACTTCCAGGAAGGGAAGAAGGAAAAAAAAGGCGTGAAAGACATGAAAGTCGACGATGAAACTTTACACTTCTTGTGTAACCGTGCGTGCGCCGCCCGGTGTTCCGAGGGATGAACGATGAACGATGAATGAGACCCAAGACGGGAAGGACCCTTTTGTTCTTCCCTTTTCCGAATACTGTACCTACCTAATAGCCATATTTATCCGTTTGTTACCAATACACTACAATCGAGACAGGTTGACGAACTGATACCTAACAAATACTCGGAACTGGAACAGTTCGTTCGTTGGGTCAGCATTGCATCGAGTTTTTTCATGCAAATGTGGTTGGATGTCAGCGTTTAGATAGGACTTAAGACCGAGTAAAGTAAACTTCCCGCTGACAAAGTATCGAGGACGAAGTTAACGCCGGAGTCAAACCAAAACCTCAATTCCTCGAAATCCAGACCTTTTGGGAAGGGCGAACAAAGAAACGCGCTTCTCGATCCGTTGACTCCAAAGGACCTTCAGCTTCCAAAGAACTGAACGGATCGTTCCCTATCAACGAGTCCAACAGGGGTTACCTTAGCAGAGTGTAAAAGCGGTACCTGACGTCCAAGCGGTCGCCAAGAAGGTCGTCTAGCGAGATGTTGAAATTACCATGCAGACCACACCAAAACCTTGACAATTTAGTCTAGATGATTGTCTTGGATCAGATAAAACAGACGAAGGGAACCTCAGGAACGGGTGAGCGTGTGAACGTGGGAATGAATTGAGGCTGTGAACACTTGGCTTTGGCTTGGCCGCTTTTTAGTTTGACTGTGAGATTGTGAGAGACTGAAGAGGGCCGAGGTAAAAGCCTGAGAAGAGCCTGAGAAGCCTGAGGAGGGAAAGGTGAAGTGTTGATGCTGAAGACATGGCTCCACGGATTGGCGATATCGAGGTCCTGGGTTCATTTTAAAGATGCTATTAAAAGGGAAGGGAATTCGGGATGGCATCATCGCCCGAGGGTCGTCTGTCTTGAAAGAAACCCTTGAGATGTTGTCTGGTGTAAATACGTAACACTTCAATGTTCGAAAACTTACGGATATCTCAGCGACTTCCCCATCTTCCCTTCGTTTCCATCACGGAACTCATGACCGAATCCAAAACGATCCAAAGAAGCGAACAGAAGGGGCAGACTTGGGTCACGCCTCAAACTGGAAACGGGAACATTCATGCCCGAGCCCGTACCAAAACTCCGACACAATGGTCAATGCAGGGGTTGCCAAAAAATTCCCTTCGGCCTGCCGTTTGGGTTTGACGTTTCGGAGCTTCGAGAATGTCTTCCGCTTTCTCGGCCTACCTTTTGGGGTATGCGCTGCCGCTGAAGTACAGTCACTCGCTCGTGGATAAAAGCCCTTGGCTGTGCCATTCGCTTCGAATCTCTCTCCAAGCCATCATGTGCTTTAATGAGAGATTGTGTGTAAGACCGAGTGAGTGATTGTGAACCAATTGCTCGGAACGGTGTTTTGTTAGTGCTGAGGAAGGATTGAATGTGCGTTTCATGTTGTGAGATTGATGAGCTGAGCCATTATGCTTCCGTCTTTTGTCATGATAATGAATGGTTATGTCCGCCGCGTGACAATGGCAGAGAGAGACGGCTCGTACCGATGCGAAGCGAAGCGGTTGCCTGCGATAAGCATCTTTCGACGACCAAGTTGTTCATCATGATTGTTTGCGGTTTTGGTTCTTTCATCAATCAAAACCAGTTTGTTTTTCCCTTGCTTAACCCTAACCCTATGAGCTACAGACAAGCGTTTTTAGCGGCCCGGGGCAGTTAGCGGGGATGAATGCACTGTAAATTGATGCGGGCCGCTGCGACGCGGGTCAAGCTGCAGCGACGCGTCTTATCACACAATCAAGGACCTCGATGAACAACGACTTTTTCCCGTTAGACATGATGATGAGATAGAAAATATCAATCGCACATTCTTATGGCAAGCTCGTCTACTAGACGTGCTTCTTCCAAGATCTGTATTTGTGGCCGAACACGCTAGCCTGCCCATATTGTCTCGGAGGTGGAAGATGCTTTGAGGCTCACATCGTCAAGTCGTTCGACAAAATATCGAGAAGCAGAACAGACTTCTTTCCTCCACCAGCCCTTCGATCCGAAAGACACCGGCGCCATGCCCAAGAACGCTACAATCACGAGCTTCTTCAAGCCGGCCCCGCGGGACTCGCAGGACTCCCAAGGGAGCTCCCAGGCGCCCCAATCTTCGATCCCACGATCACCCATCCGGGCAGTCATGTCACCCTTCAAAATGCCTGGAACTCCAGGAACGGGTTTCAAGTCATCATTGCCTATCAGGTCTCCGATACCGCCGCCATATTCCCCGTTGACGCTTCTATCATCACCACTGAAGCCTCGGTCCACTGTAAAGCCGGTACGAGACCGAAATGCCGTCATCGGAGCATCCGACGAAGACGACGACGACGACAGCGACTTCATATCATCGGACGATGACCTGCCCGATCTCTTCGCGGAACCCAAGACCGAAGTACCTGTGTCGATTCGAGCAAATGAAAGCCCGACGAGAGGGCCATCGTCAAAACGTGTGGCATCAGCCAAGTTCGTGGTGTCGCCCATCAACTTCAACAAGAAGCACAAGTTCGACATGAAGGCGATCTTGAAGCATACCGAGGCAGAGAAGAAGATAGCAGAGAGCGAGAAGCGGGTCGAGGAGCTCATGGCCGAGGATGAGGAGGAAAAGACAGCAGAGCCACTGGCTGTCAAAAAGGAGGGCACCACGACCCTACATGATGACATATGCAACATGATGCCCGAAGCGGAAGACAGCCAGGAGGAGACCAAGAAGGAGAAGCTGCTAAGGGCCCTGAAGAGGACAGAAGCCACAAGTCAGAGGACACAATGGTACTTCTTTGACGACGACCATGGACACAAGGCCGTCGATGATTTGTCCATAAGCTTCCGGAACAAGTTTCCCCAGCAGGCGGCTACCGGTGCTTGGAAAATCCTGGCACCACAAAAGGGGAGAATGGATCTGATCGAACGCGGAGTTGCGTATCATCTTCAATGCAAGCTACAGAACATACCCGACGAGATCTTCATCTGGATCGTAGACGAGTTACCGTTCGTCAAGACAAGGAGGTTACGAGAGTCCAACCTCAGACTTCTAGGCATTTGTCCCGAGCAAGCAGGCCGACTACTCACACCCGACCGTATCACCCAACTCTTCCGCACCATCGGCACGCCCAAGCGATGTCTCGAGACGCCATCATCAACATCAGAAGACAACAGCGAGCAAAAGAAGCCCGACCCCGGCCGTCCCTACAACATCGACAGAGACTGGAACCCCCTCCGCACCGTCCTGCGCATCCTCTCCGAGACCTCTGGCGGGCTCTCCATCAACTCCCTCACCCGCTCCACGACCCTCCTCCTCCGTCTGGGCATGGACGCCCTCATCCGTCGCAATCCGGACCTACACTCCACCTTCCGACAAACGCTCATCCACCTCGTCGAAGCCGTGCCCTCCTCCTCCTTCGACGCCTTCTGCCTCTCCTGCTGCACCAGTCTCTACTCCCTAACCACGGACTCGTGTCTCCTCTCCGACGCTTTGCGGGCTCTGCCCTACCAAACCCCGAAACTAGTCAACCTCCGCCGCCGACTGGCTTTAGCCTTCCTCTTCGCCTCCGCTTCCACCTCCCTCTTCCCCTCCCCCTTCGGTCCCGGGTCTCTAGTCCCCTCCCCCATCCAAGAGTTTTCTTCGAGGGACCCTTCCCAAACCTTCACCCTTCCTTTGTTGCTCGCCTACCTCGACATCTCTCCCCATTTTCAGACAACCCGCTCTTCCTCGTCAGCATATTACTTTGTCCTCTCTGCGCAAACCGACCTGTTACGGATAGCCATCGACGACGGCGACCCCCCTTCTTCTTCTTCTTCCACCCCTCCAGTTTCTTCCCGTTCTTCCTCCCTTCCGCCCCTCACCCGTCCGTCCGTCCGCTTTTCCGCCTCCAAATCAACCTCCAAATCGACAAACCCCGAAACAAAACTCCACAACCGCCAAGTCGACCTCCTAACCAAACGCATCCGCACCCTCTGGTCCAACATCCACGACCAATCCGGCTCATCAGCCGAGATTTCTCGGCTGGAAGCCAAAGTCAAGCTGAAAGATCTCGAGAGAAAACTGGAGTGGGCGGTTAGGACGAAGCCGGTTAGTAGGGCGAATATTTTTGGGATGAGGTCTGGAATTGGTGGAGCGGGATCCGGAATACTAGGTGGAGGTGGTGGTGAGGATCAGGAGTTTGATAGCGAGGAGGAGAGGGAACGGGAGATGAAGAGGGAGAGGGAGGGGACGGAGCAGAAAATGTTTATGAGGAGGTTTTTGGGGAAGGGGATGGTGGCGGCGGCGAAGACGGATGTTTGAAAGTGAATGGGGGTTTGTTGGGTTTGTTGGTGTTGGGGTGGATATATGGTAATGGTTGGATTTTGGGCGTAACGAGGAACTGTATAATGGTGTTGGAATTTGGAGGCCATTGGGTACGGCGTATTGCTGGGTTGTGTTTGTCTGTTTAGGTGCCTTGAGAACATGGACATGAAGAAGTGCGGAACGCGAATAGAGCGTCAAGTTACGTTCGCTGCTGTAGGCTGTCAGATGGTGCGCGAAGTCTCAAGAAAGTCCGAAAGCACAGGGTTGGTTCGAGCCAACAGCATGGGACAGTTGCTTTGCGTTGAACAAGGGGAACAGTAAAAACAACTGTATCATACAAAAACTCTAACATGATAGCCCATGTATGCATTCATCCATCCATCCACAACCACCTGCTACTCTGCCAACCTTTTCTTGGCATAACTTGTCTTGTCATTGAACATCATCAAACAACGAAGAGCCCCCATTGCTTTATCCTGACCCCAGCATCATTCCGCTCCGGGGCTTCGTTCACAGGGCCTCTTCCTTGAACATTAGGTGCCGTGACTCCTTTAAGGAAACCGACCCCTACTTTCATATTCATAACCGGCCGCAGAAGTGGCACGTTTAGTCGAAGAACTTGCGGTTGGGGTTGTCGCCGAAAAGAGCCTTGCGCATCGCCGGGAGAGCGCTGTCCTTAAGCAAGTTCAACCTGGCCTCGAAGGTGTTGTTGATATCGATCTTGCCGTTTCCGCCGACAATGACGACACCACCAGCGCTATTTGTTGTTGTCTTCCGTTAGCATATCTTCTTCCTTCCTTGCTAGCAACTTGGCCAGAGTGAGTCAGTGGTGTAACCTACCTCCCCTCAGCAACGGGATTCTCCTCATCAATCGTCGCCTTAACATCCTTATCCGTCTTCTCCTTGTACTCCTTGCTCGCCGCCTCGCTCGCCTGCCTCACGACATCATAATCCGCCTTGCGCGCGCGGATCTGCAGCTCAGGCTCGTTCATGGCGTAGAAGCCCTCGAGGATCAGGCCCTTGAGGATGTCCTGGTAGCGGCCCTGGTCGCTTGTGGCCTCGCCCAGCTGGGCGCTGGCGGCCTCGAAGATGTCATCCAGAAGCTCCTGGCGCGCGCCAAGCACCTTCAAACGTGTCTTGTTGGCCACCGTCGACCGCGTAATCTGCTGCGACATCTGCGCCTGCTTGAACTTCTTGGCGTAGGTCGAGTCGATGGCGTCCGTCTCTTGGCGGACCAGCTTGGACTTTTCAATGGCGAATTCCTCGTTGGCTTTGATCTCGATCTCGCGCGCTTTCTCTTCGGCTTCCTGCTTGATGAAGGCCGTCATCTTGCGAAGCTCTTGTCCGACCTGGTTCAGTAGCTTTTGTTAGCGCCGGCATCATCGCGAGGTATCTATCTGCAGGACTTTCGAATTGACCTACCTGATCGTCGGACAAGGCGTGAATTTGTGACATTTTGGCTGGTGGTTATAGAGGTATCCTAGGGAATAGGTTGTTTTTGTTGTTGTCGTGGTGGTGGTGGTGGTGGTTCGGTATAGGACCGGGTCGCCGAGGACGGGTTATCGAGGATGTGATGTCGTCGGTCGTCCTTGGGAGGGGAAGCTCACGCGGGCAGAGAGCTAACTTGGATCGATATCGGGTATAAGGCGAAGAAGCGAAGTGTAGGAACGCTAAGGTGATCGCGATCTATCAAAAGTCGGAAAACAAGGCTGAAAGGGTATCGCAGTTGCTGGTATTGTTTAACGAAGGATATCGTTGAACGACGTCGACTAATAGATGTTGCCCGTTGACGCAGCTTGGGGGGGATGATGTTGGCTTGGCATTGCCCGAAGGCTGGCAACAGCAACCCCGGCCCTGGACAATCTGGTAGTGGTCATCGGCCAACTCGTTGGCGCTGTAACGACGTCGCTCGCTGCACTCTTATCGCTATACAGAGCAACACCAGGCATTATCGGCGGCACGCACTAGCCACAGCAAACCCCACCTTGGCGGGAAGCACCATCCATGGATGAAGCATCAGCCTCCTATCGGTATCGAATGCCTGCCGCTAAGGATGAATCGGGGGTCCATTTCCCTGTCGGCCAGTACCTAGCTGCAAGTGAGTGATGTCCGGAGAGAAGCAATGGCCCGTGTCAGGTGATTGGACCCACCAGCCACTCACCGCGGTCGGTCACTCTTCATCGGGCAATCCCAGTCACTCAGGGCACAGCATTGACTGCCCGGACATGTGCTGCAGATACGCTGCACTGCGCGTGAGAGCGTCGCGCTAGACCACCTCCAGACCCGTTTCGGTGACCCATGGCCGTGTTCTTTTGCAGAAACTAAAGAGTCCAGTCCAGGTTCGACGCCCGGTGGTTTGTTCCTTCATGCGTCAAGGCCCGATCCATACGCGTCTCATACAAGTTGCCCTGTCCTTTCCATTTTCAACAGTTAATGTTTCGTCTCTCGAATACAATTTCCCCCCTTCCACTACAAACCAAACCACTCCTTTCGTGATACCAGTCCGGTGAAGCATCCGAGATTTGCACTCAGTTGCAACAGGTCGATAGCTATTTCACCTGCCCTGAGACATCAGGGAGAAACACGCTAAAACAGTCCAATTGTCCAGCGAGGTCCCCACGGCCGCTAACGACCAACCTTATCGTCCTCTATCTACCTCGCTACCTTATACCTACGACCGACCGACTCGACCGTTTGCGACACACCTACGTACCAAGACTACCGAATTGAAACACACGACGACTTCCGCCTCCTCACCGATTGCGCACCTGACTTGGTCTTCGTGCGCTCGAATTACGTCGATACCATACCCAACAACCCTCTTTGTCGTTGTACAGATCCTCCCCTCGATCCAACAACTTGCCCGGACAACCTCAGTGACCGAGCGGCATCTCCGTCACGATATTCCCCCATGCAAACATAGCATAACAGCCGCCACCTCGCCCTCTGGCTGTCTGGGTGAAAGATAGCCTCAAATCACAGGCGCGATGGGGCTCATTGGCGGCATCTCTCCTGGAGGGGGCATTGCTGTAAGCTAAACCCAATACTCGACATCACTTCTTCCACCGATAACGTTCTGATCTTATGCGCAACTATGTAGCTCGGAATAATAGTCGGCTTGATATCCACGAGCGTCCAGAGTCTCGGCCTCACGCTACAACGCAAGTCACACATACTCGAAGATGAAAAAGGGCCCTACGATGTACGACGACCGCCTTACCGAAGAAGGAGGTGGCAGATAGGAATGGGCATGTTCATCATCTCCAACGTCGTCGGAAGCTCGGTTCAGATATCGGTCCTCCCTTTACCGGTCCTCTCGACTCTCCAAGCGTCCGGCTTGGTATTCAACTCGATTTGCGCCACCCTAATTCTCGGCGAACCGTTCACGAGGTGGTCATTATGGGGGACCTTGTTGGTCTGCGGCGGCGCAGTCTTGATCGCTATCTTCGGAGCTATTCCCTCGCCGGCGCATAAACTGAGCGAGTTGCTGGAGTTGCTGGGAAGAGGTCCCTTTGTGGCCTGGATGGTGTTTCAGGCCATCCTCGTGCTGGGCATTGCGATCGCGACAGATGTGATCAGCAACTTCACGAAGTTGATGCAGCGCTCTCGGTTCCGCCTTGCTCGGGGTTTTGCGTACGGGTGCATAAGTGGCATCTTGTCTGCTCACTCCCTGCTGGTGGCCAAGTCAGCCGTCGAACTGCTCGTCAAGACGCTTGTGGACGGCGAAAATCAGTTCGTCCACTGGCAGTCCTGGGCCATTCTCGTGGCCCTTGTCACGCTCGCTCTCAGCCAACTCTACTACCTACACCGCGGCCTGAAACTGGTTTCGACCTCGGTTCTATACCCACTAATATTTTGCATCTATAACATCATCGCCATCCTGGATGGCCTAATCTACTTTGATCAGACCGAACTGATCAGCCCGCTCCAGGCGTGCCTAATCACCCTCGGCACCGTCATCCTTCTCACCGGTGTCCTGGCACTATCCTGGCGTCTACACGACGAACAACACACTCCCGGCGTTGGTCAGTCGACACTCGCCCCAGGAATGGGCCTGGTCGAAGACACAGACGCGGAAGACGACGAAGAGGCCGTCCTCCTCCGCTCCGACATTGAAGACGAGGAAGAACGGGTCGGCATTCCCTCCCCACGCTTATACAGCTACAGCACCTTCAGCACCAGCCAATCCCGACTACAAGGAGACGGCACCTCTCAAGGCGGGAGCGGCGGGCCCGTCCTGGTAACAGCACCACCAAAGCGGCAGCGTTCCCTCGCCGGCCAATCGATCCGTACCCTCCCTTCAAACAGATGGACCGAACGCGCCGAAATCTGGGACGAGCTCGAAGACCGCGACACGCCACCCGACCACTCCTCCCTCTCCTCCCCTGCCTTCCTCTCCAGCAGCAGGCGCCGCTCAACCACTTTACCCGTTACAAATCCCAACGAGGGTACCTCCCTCCTCCACCCGCGCCGAAGAGAAGTAAGCGATAGCCACAACCAGTTTGCGCCCAGAGCAGCCACCGACCTCGCCTCGCCCCGACGGAACTTTCGGAGACGGAGAAAGTCCACTGGTTTCCCGGGTTTCATCCCGCGTAAGCCGTCAGCGACGACGGGAGCACCGCGGAAACCATCAGGTGGTGGTGGGCTGCAGGATATTTTCGGTGGGTTCCTGAGAGCGAGGTGGTGGAAGAATAAACCCAAGACTACACTGGGTGTGCCATCGTTGAGGGAGGAGGCGATAGTGGCTGCGAGGAATAGGATACATGAGGAAGAAGAAGAAGGGGAGGGGTTGTTGGAGGGTTATCAGCATCAACCCCAAGCCCAGGCCCAATACCAAGGGCAAGCAGCGTCGGGGTCAGGATCAGGGTCAGGGTCAGGGACACATAGTGAGAGGGTGTCTCCAAAGAATGGGCATAGAGGAACCGAGGGGCGGTTATCACTCGATGGTGCACAAGGGCCAGGGCCGTCAACAAAAACAATAACAACAGGAGGAGGAGGGATAAGGAATAATGGGAGGCGCAAGGTTGATGATTCCCCGGTATAGTAGACCGCATGTGTTTGCTCAGGGTTGGGTTGGCGGCGCTTGGGGGTTCTGGCTTTGACTATTTTTTTTATCATTTTTCTTCTATAGGTAGAAGGGGTAGTAAGGAACGGGCTCAAGAGGGCTCAAGGGCAGGGGTGAATATTAATAAATATACCAGCAATTGACAGACGTATGTCGTGTTTGCCAGCCGGTGCTATCGTAAACTTTAAAGTTGTTAGTTGATCAAGACTTCTTTTCTTCTCTTTTGTGTTGTACCATAGAAACACTCGTCAAGCTCACAACGGCTCAGACCTAGGATTATAACTAACTTAATGGGAGTTATGTCAGCAGCTTCTTTTGTAGTTTGTTAGGAGATGCTTGAAAAGTGCGACTGCCGGCGGTATGTACAGTAGTGTAATGCGACATCGAAATCTATATATATTTATAATTTTTATTTTTATATTGCTCGACAAGCAGACACTCGCCATGTTCATTGCGGTCGAAGGCGGAAACTGACCCAATTCAATTGAAAATGATTCCGACAGGATATTTCCTTAGTTCATAATCAGTTGTGAATTGACAATCTCAATAGATCGTTCGATAGTTAGCATCCTCGCCATCTATCCATCTATCTATGAAATTTCCACAGTAGAAAGAAAACCATCAGCCCGCGAACGAAGATCCTTGTAAGAGAGCAAGTTATAAATTTTAAAACATTGAAAGTAGTCTACTTTCTAGCTATCCATATTATATCTTAACATTATTGTAAGAACGAAAAAGACAAACTGACGAACCCTGAAAGTCTTCCTCTTTATGCGCTGTGCAGAACACCCGGGATTCCTGAACCCAACGCCAAGCAGATCTTGCGTTTACTGCCCATCGCTACTCCAAGCACTAACATTGCCATTGATATTGCCGTTCACACCACCGTCCTCTCCCTGGATAATATCGAGAGCACCCGGCTGAGAATAATCCTCATCCCATGGCCATTGCATCTGGTGAGCCTCTTGAGGAGGGAACTGGAAGGCAAACTGGGACGATGATTGAACGGGGTGTTGACTCTGCGGAAGAAGAGGGGACAAACTGAAGGGGGGAGTGGGAGGGTAAGCGCTGCTGTGGCTGGCGTTAGAGGGTTCAAGGAAGCTATTGCCCAACTTGGTGTTGCCATCGATGTTGCCATTGATGTTACCGTTGGTAAACCCGTTGAAGTCGCCGTTGATAACCCCGTTGAAGTTACCGTTCATATACCCATTCGCATGCTCACCATTCTTGTTCGTGTCCCCGCTGTTGTACCCGGCAAACTTCTGATCGGGGCATTATTAAGCTCGATAAGTTTACCGAAGGTATCGCCATTGATATGCCCGTTAGCATTACCATTCGCATTCCCCTTCGTATACCCATTGGTAAGACCATTGGTAAACTCATTCATATTCATGTTCCCACTGTTGTTTTTGAGGGTGAGGTTACCGAACGTATCACCATTGATATGCCTGTTAGCATTACCGTTAGCATGCTCGTTCGCATGTCCGCTAGCAAGGCCATTGGTAAGTCCAATCATGTTCGCGTCTCCGCTGTTGTGCCTGGCCGGATTCTGAATTATAACATCATCAACCTCGATGAGATTACCGGAGGTATGGTCATTGGTAAGCTTCTTAGGGCCACGCTTCTTGGGTTTGTGACCCCTTGGTTTAGCCGTAACAGCGTTACGAGCTCTCTTTTGCTGCCTGCGCTCAAGCTTGGGATCGTTCCCGAGCGCAAAGTTCCGTTTCCGCTTATCAAGCAACGAATAACTCGGCTCCGGGGTCCCGGTCGTATTGTTGATGCCTTCCGACAAAGCAGTCGAGGGCCTCTGTACCTGCTGTTCTTGTGGTGGTGATCCGTTGACGTTACCGGCCGCATGTCCATCCGTATGTCCCTTTGCATGTCCGCTGGCAAGACCATTGGTGAGCCCATTCACGTGCGCCCTTTCACCGTCGTACCCGGCTGGATTCCCATTGGCGGTTCCGTTGTACGAATTCGCGTGATCTTAGTCAAGGAGGGATTGCTGATGTTTTTTTATGAGATGGTGCCGTCTGATGATGCTCCTCGTTCCAAATCAATGGCATGATATTGATAGGTATAATCCCGTACACAGGCCTGTCTGCATCCTTGTTCTCCTGATCCTCACTCGGGTACTGATACTCTGGTTTGTTGTCCAATTCCATCTTCCACCTTTCGCATTGGTAGATCACTTTCGCAATCCTGAGAAGCTCTTCCGCACAGCCGAGTTTGAAAGAAAAGTGCTTTTCGTTCAAGAGAACGGGAATAATGAAATGTTAGAGCTGTTTTGTTTTAAACCCACATATAATGGTTTTGGATCCCGGTGAGATATTAAGAGAGTTGGAAGAGTTAAAACTTACCCGTAGATTCAGACCATGAATCCTCCGACGAGTATTGCTCATTGAATGAGTGATCGAGTTGGCTACTTTTGGCAATGTTTCTGGATGTATGATAGCGAATGCTGATGTTGGATCTTTTCGGCACAGCGTTGTTAATCAGGGAGTACCTTAGTAAGCAGACGTCGTGTGTTGAACGGAGGAAAAAGAACTCGAGGGTTCCAACAGACACTCCCGTTCCCGCCTTTTTGGAGCCGAGCATCATTTTCACGTTTCAAGGGAAAGAACGGACATCGGAAGTCGTAAAGGTACCGTGAGACCAGACACGGCAAGTCCAACCGGATGTCTGGTGGGTATCACCTACCCGATAAGCAACTTCACAATTTCAGTTCAGGTAGGAGCAGGCAGAGAAGCTTAAGCAATAAAACAAGGCAAGAGCATAGGAGTCCACGGATTGTTAAGGTACCCGTACCTCTAGCCTGCCGGGCTAACAACACTGGCCGACAGGAAATACTGAAGCAAAACACGCTAACATTTGGGAACGAAACCTAATCGAATAAGAACACAATGTGAGTGAGCGAGCGAGTGTTCTTGATGGGTCTCATTTGTCTACCGGTGGATTTGAGAAGCGAGCGTGAAGTTGCTGTTTACTAGACGAGGTAGGTATTGCTCATTTTCGCGATCCAGCCGTGGTACTGTTTGCCAATTTAACCAGAAACCCCCACCGGGAAAATGACCCAAACAGCCAGCCGAGTAAGTGTTTCGTGTGTGTAAAGGCGTTACGGGCTTTGGTGTGATCATAATGTTATGTTCGAACCGCCCGCCACCTGTCCTCTCACAGCCTCCAACCCCGCGGTCTGTTTGATTCGTTCATTCGTTCGGTGTGGTCCATACGGGGACTCTTTCCCGCTTGTTCGGCATTGCCGTTCCTTTCCTTCTCTTCTCGGTCATGACAGATAATCAGCCAGCATCATCGCGCGCGCAAGGCAGATTTGTGCATGCCCATCTTTGAATGTCGTCGTCCCTCGCTTGTGTAACCCTCTTCAGAATCCAACCATGCCGCTCTTCTCGTCGATATGGCGGAAGCGCTCCCTCTCCTTGCGCTCCTTCAGCAGACAAGCGGTAGCCATAATGAGGACGACGTCGATACCGACCATGCCGAAGACGGCGGTGAAGATGTTATCGACTAAGACGTTGGCGAAGGATGTGATGGGGGTCGAACAGGGGCGCATGAGCGCAGCGGCGGCTGGGCTGGAGCAGATGTCGTCGGTAATGAAGGCGGGGGAGGTGCTGTTGAAGTAGCCGCAGCATTGGAACTGAAGTATGTTAGTCGGTGAAGTCCTATATAACGGCATAGAAGTGTGATAACATACGGCTGACTGCATGAGCTGCTGGATCTCAGGAGACTGGCGGAAGTACAGAGCCGCAAAGTCCTCCTTAGTCTTGAGGGTCAAGATCCAGAGGTAGAGACCGAGGATGAGGCTGAACATGCCGCAGACGGTGGTCATCCAGCCGCCCAACTTGAGCCATCCTCGCGCAGGGGTGATGACACCGGGGATGGTGAAGAGGAAAGTGACGAAGATGAAGACGGCATTCACGATACCAGCTATATCAAGGTTTGTTTCGTTAGCGATGTGAATCATAAGTCAAGCAATATTTCGACATGAAGTCACTGACCTGTGAGAGGAAACCCCTGGTACAAAAGATTCCTTGCTGCTTGATGTCCTTCTGTAGGGACCTCGAACCGAATGTTCTGAACAATGACGGAGAAGGTGATCATGAAGATGCCCATCAAAAGGAAGAGGCCATCGGCGACCACATAGGCCAGAAGCACTTTACTCATTGTATTTTTTTCTAGGTGCTGTTTTGTGTGTTTGTTGTTGATGAGCAGCCTGGACATATAAGACTCGGCTGCCCCCTTTGCCTCGGTCCGAGATAGTGTTCGTTTCACGAGCTCGATAGAGTGTTTTCTTCTAGTGTTCAATATGAAAATGACGACCGGCGTCTTCGTTCGGGGTTGTCTTCGTAGTAGTCTAGTGAGAGGCTGTGCGGAGTATAAAGGAGCGAAAGATACCGGTGAAATCGACCTGCAATTCCAATCGCGGATAAAAGAGAGTGCCAAAAGGCAAAAAGAAGCGAAAGATAGACTGGAAAGTGGTATATTCTGTTGGTGTTTACTAGATCATGACCTCGAAAGGAGAGGTCGATGAGCAAGACGACTACCTACCCGCCTAGATGACGAGTAATGGAACATCCGGAGAACGGCACGGAAAAAGCGATTCTGGGCACGGCCAACCAGGGCAAAAGCCGATACGATCAAGAGAGAAAGGGAGAGAGTAGAGACGTTCCAGAGTCCAGACACGGGCGAAGACAAGCCAGGCGACGGGGGGCATCCCACTTGGCGATGGCTTCAGGAAACAGAAACGACGGACCGATGTTACTGTAAGGAGATGAAGAGTATGGGCAGCACTACCATTGCGCGAGTCGCATCGGTGCTTCAGACCGAGATGTTGTAGGAGAGCTGCCTGTTTCCTGACATGAATCGTTTCAGATGTCGTTGAGTGACAGGCCAAAGCAGGGGCTCGGGCGGTTGAAGGGTCGTTGCCAAGACTCGCGGCGGTTAGGGACTCGTCCAAAAGCCCACGAAATCAGGGGATTTACACGACACGTGCCTCTATGCGCCCTGTGCTGTCTCTGAAAGAGGATGTTGAGGGCGCCAAATCTACCCCAAACAGGAGGCCTGCTTCATCTTTTTTTTTTTTTTTTTTTTTTTTTTTCTTCATTTGGACTCTCCTCTTTTTGTTTCTTTTACCCTTCTCGGCTTGTCCAACTTTTGCATTGCTCGAAACGCCGCCAAACACAAACGCTTGAAAATGCAAAGACTTGAAAGCCGAGGTTGACCTCTTTCTTTCCACTTCTCTTTTTTCAGGTTGCACTTGGACATTGGTGGCAACGGTCTCGACAGCGTCATTCATGCGAGCACAAACAACTACCGCCGACTTTGCTGTGTAGCAGCTGGGCAAGATGCTGCTACGATCCGTACTCCGGATTGTACGCCTTCGAACTCAAGGGACACAGTTACACGGAAACTGCAACGCCGCGACGACACCGCTCTCACAAGACATTTCTCGACTTGAGCTCCGAGTAGATGGCATATCACCGGCGTTGCCTCTAACCGGTTAGCATCTGAACATATCTTTAGATCTCGGTACGGATTGCTCTCCGACTTTATCAGCCACGATTCTCGTCCTTGGGTCGAGAAACCAACCCGTCTGAACTTGAGACTGGCTTTAAACGATTGCGCTGATTGGCGCCGAGTTATTACAATAACCTTCCGTACGCCGCAGCCGCAAGATATCACGGGGCCTTTCCTTGATTCCGTGCCTCGTTCGAAGATCAGCAACCGGACACGCCGGGTTGGCATTGACTGCACCAAAGCACTGCGAGCTAAATCAACCCGACATAATATCTTCGTATGGGTTTTGGTTTGCCCAGGAGGCTTTGGTAGTTGTGACTTGTAGGTAGCTGGCTAATAGGTGACAGTCAGCGATATGTAGCCATCAGGAGAAATGTAGAACACTCGTCTTATTGATTTGCTAGAGATACTTGACCGCCAACTTTCAGCTTCCAAAGTCCAAAAGATGGGCATCGACTCGCTCCAGTGGGTCAAAGTCATCAGCAACAAATCCCGTCTAGCATGCAACTTGTTCGGAGTCTGTAGTGCTGCATCCACGCGGGCCATCAACGTCCGGTCGAATGATCGGGTTTGTTTGTTAGCGCGCCCAGTCTCCAGTCCCTAGACCTAGCAACCAAGTGGAATTTGAGTGAAGCATGAACGCAACTTTTGACGCAAAGTCATTACACTACCAACTCGGCTATCCATAAGCTGTACGGAATATCCAAAGACACCTCGGTCATTATGTTGTTTTTATTGACATTTTTCACTACCCGGGCTTGTGATGATGGCACACTGACAATTTGTGTAAGCCTGATATTTGACCGAAAGGGGAAATCTGTTGACTGCTGCTGCCGGAGCCCGTCCGATGGCGTCGGTTGTCTCGGTGGCTTCATAGCGGCGCGGGTAGATTTTGGTCAGCAAGGCGGGCATTCCTTCCGGGAGTTGGGAGACTGCCACTGGCGAGGACGAGACGAGGCAAGTCTGTCCGATCAGGACAAGCTGGTGTGTCTGCAAGTGCGCCCGTGTCGCCCGTGACGGGTGTCTATGTCTGCCTGCCTGGAAAAGCTCAATTGCCTGGAGCCTGCCTGCCACTGCCTGCCCTCCTTCCCTGCCAGCCGAAGGTTGCCCACCACCCGACGCGGAGACAAAGGGGGCCCCACTCCGTCCAGGCCGTGGCTTTTGCCAACAAGCCAATCAGAAGTGGCGTTGCTTCCGTAAGAAGAAGCTGCTGCTCATTTCCTGTTTTCAGCAACCCACTTGCCCGTTTTCGATCACTTCCTCCGCACTTTTCTCATTGTTCGTTCTTGCCGGCCATTGTCGTTCATCGCTTACAGCTGTGTCTTATCTCGTGCAAGAGCCACCGATTCGTTCTCTAATTGGCTTCTAAAGTTCATGATTTGACAATGGGAGTTGGAGGTCTGCGATGATGGCATCGTCGACTTTTCCGTCTTCGCACTTTGCTCGCTGCCAGTTTCCTGTTCCTGAACTGCCGTTACAGTACCCTCCGGGCACCCCATCCCTCGTCCCATCCTTCAGCCTACTGCTGCATGCCATCCACACCTTTCCTTTCCGAGGAACTTGTCAAGCACCTGGCTTGCCCGGCGGCGCTCGTGAAATCGATTATCGGCCATGGCACAGATCTCACAATTGGAGGAGAACTATCATCTCTCCTAACATGTAGCTTCACTTCATCGAGTCGTTGTCAACCTTCACGTTATCCATTGTTCCATCCTCTCATTAAACTCTGCATATCTTAGAGCCTCTCCACAACTCATCCCCCTACCCGGCTCCAAAAGTTGCTTGCTCAAAAGCTTGTCAGGACAATCTCAGCTCGACGCTCTCTCCAGCAACCAACAAGCATCGGCCGGCGGGTCCAAGGTGAGGTTACACAGTTCTTCTTCCCTTCCACTGTCTGAACCCACAAATCCTCCTCACACGCAATCACGCGCTATCGTGCACCCCCGCTTTTCCCATCCTTGCTGGTCCATGCCTTCACCAATCTTCAACCACTGCGCGCGCGAGCCTCTCACCCCGGTTGTCCCAGGGGTGGGGCAACAGTGGGCAGCAAGGGCAGAGAGAACGGCACAGTGGGAACAAAGTCCAGCGCAGTTCGTGGGCAACGCGGCCCAGCAACACACACTCGCTCTTGTTGCATCTTCCAGCCCATCATCACAGCCCTCGAGGGCCCCCTTTCTCTCGCAATTGGGGGGGGGGGGGGGGGGGGGGAGGCAGGGGGGGGGGGGGCCCCCAAAAAAAAAAAAATTTTAAAAGAAAATGCAAAAAATCATAGAGGGGGGGGACAAAACCACCCACCC